>CM053513.1:64926626-64970315 GCA_028627145.1 Eidolon dupreanum
GGGAGGTTTTTTTCTAACTATCATACAAACATCAAAAGGGGAAAATGTCTAACTAAATGTTCATTCCTAATATTGTGAAGTAGATATAGTTTTAATTATTCTAATCATATTAGAAATATAATTCTAATTTAAAACTTATACTAGTTATTTGAATAATAAAATTTGGCAATATATGCTACATAACAGAGGCACATCTACAAATTCTGCCTGTTAGAATTAAAACCCGTCAAAACTATAAGTCTGTGACTAATAATTACAATATGTAAAGTGCTTCTAGATGTAGCTTTTCTTTGCAGATAGCATCCCTTACATGTGTGTTAAGAATTAGAAGCTAGTCTCACAGTGCTGGCTGAGAGCAGGATACTCTTTGTGGAGTTGGTGGAATAAAAATGTTTCTGACTCCTAGTCAACAGGTCTAGGAAGTTTCAGAAGACGTTTAGAACTATTCTGGAGTTCCATGAATTCCCACTTGCTAATATTAAGTCTATTTTTCTCTATCTGTGGATTCTGAAGTGAGGCTTGTCTAGTCTATCACTTGGCACTCTACATTTGGCCAGCTGTCAATCTGCAACCTATTTTTAATTTTTGGTAAATGTAAATGCTTTAATCACATGAAAAGGTACCTTTCTAGTGATAAAAAGGCTTACAATTTAATTAAATCCATTTAAATTAAATTATACCTCAATATGTAGATCCATCTTCTGGCTCAGTTTGAGGTCCCTTAATTCTCTGGATGGTACATCATCATCTTGTGGAAGGTGCTGAATTTTAACTAGCAGTTCACTTTGCTTTTCCACTTCATCAATAAAAAGCTTTTCAAACTTATTGATGGAATCATGTTGTTCTTCCTTTGTCATTATAACATGGCTTAACACATACTTGCAGAGAAACAAATTGGGAAATGAAACTTTTATCACATTTAAAGGCTGTTTTGAACCCTCAAGACTAAAGGTGGGATGGCATCTCTTGTTTATCTAGATCCTCTGCTAAGTGAAGAGGAAGGAAAGAGCCTTTCTATATCCCCAACTTTCTTCTCTCAGCATCTTGGAAGAATAACTTCTAGTTCCTTATTTCTGATTTCCTACTGGCTATACCTCATGGATGTCCTACAAGAATCTCAGATTCGATATGTTTAAAATGTCACATGATCATTTCCCCTAAAAACCCACCTTTCTTTGTCATTCCCTTTTTTGGTTAATTATATCACCAATAACCCAGATTTCCCACTTAGACACCTGAGATTCATTTTCAACATCTTCTTCTGCCTGCCTTGATGTGGTGACCAATATGGGTGTGCCATGCCTCAAGCATATTTAGATGTTTGATTTCAAGGTGACAATAATTTGAATGCTATATGTTCCATGGGCCTCATGAATAAATTCTGGATATCATACTGTCAGGATCTGTAGAAGACCATCAGAGCCTGAGGGGCAATCTAACTAGGTAGGGCAGATGCCAGCTCCCTACTTCCCCAACTTCACTATCCCTTAACCTCTTATCATTTGGCCTCTTAACCACTCAACTAAAACTGCTCTGACGAGGGTTACCAATGAGATCTATTATCAACGCACTGAGGAGATCTCTTCAGTCCATATTCTGGCTATCTGAATTCTTGGACATACTCTCCTCCACTGACCTGAGTGATAACACTTTTGTTTGGTTTTCTCCTGGCTCTTTAACTACTGCCTCTTGAATATATTTATCTTTTCCAGAGTTCTCTTCTTATTTCAAGGCTCTTATTCCTCTACTATGCTTTTTAGGTGACCTCATATATATTATCCATCACTTACATGAATCCCAAATCTTTACCTTTAGTTCTAGCAAATCTCAGATTCACATCTCAAAACTACTTGGTTTCTAGTCTTGGATGTTCCATCATAGGTATTTCTACCTTAAAACATCTCAAACTAGACACCTGATATCTTCTCCTGCCTCACCTGCCTTGCTCTTCTTCTTTTTTCTTTATGTCAGTTAATGATACCACTACACACAAACCTGGCTAAGCTCAAATCCTGGGATGCAATCTCAACTGCTCTGCCTTACCTCCACTATCAATCATACAGACCCACTATTTTAAGTTGCTAAATATTTAATTTCTTCGATCCTTTCCATTCCTAAGAATCCTTCCCAAGTAGTATAGTCACCATATGTCATCTAGACAATTTTAACTGCTGCTGTCCTTTTCTCTGTGCCACTAAGCTTATCCTCTGCAAATTCATTTATGTTTTGTCTGTAGTGAAGTATCTAAAATGCCAATCTGATTATGTTATTGCCACCACTTAACATAACTGTCCAGTGGCTTCCCATCATCTACAAACAAACTCCATCTCAACTTTATTGCCAGAGTCTGTCTTCCACTTCAGTCTTAACCTCTTTAACTTTTTTCCTGATATGTCATATAACCTGCACATATTTCTATCACTACACTTATTACCTCTTTATACGTCTGTCTCACCCACTGGACTATTAGATATTTGAAATACTGTTCACACCTGTCTCCTGAGCATCTTGACACAGTGTGTAGGCAGAGCCCAGGTTTTGTTGAATGAGCAAGTTCTAGGTACACTGAGGATCTTGCACATACAATTTTTAGACCCAAACAATCTTTAATTTGGTAGTCAACACACTAAGTAGCAAATATGCCAACCCCAAATCAGGATTTAAATACACTGAAGTTTGTAAAATTTATGGCAATATTTGCAAAAATATTACTAAAAGGGTGGTACCTTAAGTTTCTTCATGACTCTATGGAATTCCATGGAACACCTTTGGTTTACAGTGAGAAGTTTCTGAACGTGTTTGGTTTGTGGGTGTGGAAGTGATAGGTTTGCTTTTACTTTAATGGAAAGCTCTTTTTGGATTTCAATCTCCTTCTCCAAGTCAAAAGACAATCCATGTAAGAACTCATAATGATTATTCATCTCTGAGTATTTCTTCAGAAGCTCCTAAAGAAAATTAGAATTCGTTCAATTTAACAAATCATTATAATTTAACAGAAATAGTTCTAGCCTTAGAATTGCAACAAAACTTATGCTTTAACATTTTCTGTAAGAGTAATAAATTAAGATTTTAGTGTTTAAAAAAAAAGGAAACTTATTGTTGCTTATGGATTATATAAGTAATATATAATTATTATGGAAATTAAATGAGTTTAAACAAACATAACAAAGAAAACCAGAAACAACCATTGTTATTATTTTGAAACTTTTTTTTAGTCTTTTAAACATTCAGGATTTGAAGGAGCTTTTATGAAGTGCATAGAAATGTGAGTGAATTCAATCTAGCATGTACTCTATCTCAAGGCTGAATTCTGGCTTATGTTTATAGTAGGCAATGTGAGTTAGCAGATGAAAGAAGTAACTAAGAATCAAACAAGCTATCTGCTAGCTTGGTATATAGCCTTTTCAAACCTTTCTATTTGCCTAGAATCTGAGTTTTCTAACTTTTTATCAAAGAGTTCAGGTTCTAATTCTGCCACTTCCTGATTGGAAAATCAATGAGACATTTTCTCAACTGCAAAATGAAGACTACAATAATTGCCACAGAGCTTTCTAGGGGGAACAAATAAAATATATAATATCTATATATCTATGTAATCTGGAAAATATTCGCACACATTATAAGTTAAAGGAAGTAAAATTACATTTGTAAATGCCTCCATATTCAAGTTTAAACTTAGACTAGGTTTCAAATCCTGATTCTACCAACTTACTAGCTATGTGCCTTGGGCAACTACTAAACTCCCTCTCTGGGCCTCAGTTTCTTTGTTTACAAATGGAGCAATAAAACCTATTTCATAGGGTAAAGTACCAGGCACATTGCCTGGCATGTGGTAGACATTCCATAAGCTCAAATGACTAAAAGCAAGACAGGTGACACTGGTTTGAGCACAGGTGTAGGGACACATTAGGTTCAAGTCGCTACAATCATCTAATAAGTAACATGTGCTTATTGCTTCAGGTGCTAAACTCTAGAATAAGGGGCTTCTAACAATAATGAGCTCTTTTTTTCGTAATTTAAGAAAAAGCTAGAAAAAGAGGATTCTTGCCTGTGGCCTTTGGATCAATCACCACTTTATGGCATGGAGCAGTGCTGTATAATCATTCATTTGCACTTTTAATAGATACATATTGAAGGTTGACTTCCATCAAGAATGTGCTAAGTGGTATAGCCATAAACAACACAAAAAAGTCTTTAGGGACCTTGCATTCTAATAGGGGTATCAGTAAATCTTGTTGTTTCTACTCTCAATATACAGAATCCAAACATTTCTCACTACTTCCACTGCTGCCTCTCCTAGCTGAGCTGCCATCTCTGCCTGGATGACAAATGGCCTTCTTACTCCCACTCTATTTTCAACACAACAGTCATCACTTTAAAATGTTAACCCATTTCCCGTTTGCCCCAAGAATACTCGCCGGTGGCGCTTGTGGCTACAGCATTTACCCCGAGATAACTCGCACAATACAGCCCTAACCTTACCCCCAAAGTTTGCCAAGAAAGATCTTGCTTTTGTTATTATTTTTGCATCTCTCCAGTATACTGATAGTCTTTAGAAACAAATGACATCATTCTTTTTATAGAATTCTGTTTTGAGTAGTGGTATTTCCATATACAAAATATAGTAATTCTCGATCGCTGAAAATGTCAAATCCTAGAAAATACAGCATTCCTATGTGTGATGTTAAATTAATACCGGCAGCGAGTTGCACTTTTTTTTTTCTCTACAGAAAAATGGGTTAAAGGTAAGTCATAAGTCAGATCATGTCTCTCCCATGGCCGGAAATCTCCAATGGTTCTCCCTCTCCCTCAGAGTAAAACCCAAAGTAATTTTAAGGCCCCACAGTCTGCCTCCTCCCATTCTCTGTCCTCATTTCTCATTAACTTTCCCCTTTCTTGATGTTCTGGAACCCAGCAGGCAGGCTCTGCTGCACGAGCTTTCTACTTGCTGCTTCCCTGCCTACACTGCTTGCCTTGCAGATACCTGTATGGCTCAATTCTTCACCTCTTTCAGGTATTTGCTCAAATATCGCCTTATCAGTTGAGGCCTTAAAATCAAAAGCCCCTATTGTTGTGTTTGTGCATCCATATATATATATACACACATACGTACCTGCACCAGAAGGCTTAGAAACATATGAACATTATCTATTCATTCCACTGTTTCCTTTTACTCCATAGGTCTTTGAAGGGTACCAGGATTTATTTGTAATATTAACAGGGGGCACTTACTTTTATCCTAAAGCACTTTTCTCTCAGGCTTTCTATAAGGTGCCATTTTCCATCACATAGTACCTTTTTTTCACATTTTACTACCTCTTTGTGGTTCTGTTGGTCCTGTTTTGACACAAAGAAAAATCAAGGCTTCAGCTGTAACTACGTTCACAGGTAATGTCTACCATACTTTTTCAATGACATATTTTATATCAAGTTTAAATAATGGAATTAAATACTATACTTTTAAGTCAATAGGCTACAAGTCCTATTCATTTATTTTTTTCTAGTACCTTGGAACAGCAAATTCATATCCTGTTTACACTTTGTATTTCTGATTAAAAGTACAAAACAAAACATTTCTTCCATTTGTTTATCTTGTCACTATGGTTCCAAGAATAACTATTCAAAGATATTTGTTAATGATTTAAATCTCTATAAATTTAGTTAGGGCCAACATAAAGATGATTCCCAAGTGTCTGATGTTTCTATTGAGATTGCAAATGACATTGTTTTCTGCTTTATTCTTGAAGTATGAGAATGAAAAATATTTTTATAGATTTCATACAATTTCTTGCTTATAGGAATTTTGTTACTTTTTAGGTATTCGGTTTAAATAGTTATACTAAAACAGAACTTCCTTTTTTATATTCATCTTGCCTTTTTCACTTCTAACTTCACTAATAAGAACCCATGTATAAAACACCATCATGTAGAAGTCTACAGCCATGCCACCCTGAACAAGCCTGATCCCTTCTGATCTCAGAAGCTAAGCAGGGTCAGACCTTGTTAGTACTTGGATGGGAGACCACCTAGGAAGACCAGGTGCTGTAGGTGTAAAAAATAAAAAAATAAGGGATCATAAGCTGACAAGGTTCTTGCAATCTGTGAGGTCAACCAAGGGTTGCCTCACCTAAAAAAAAAAAATAAGTTAAAAAAAAAAATAAAACATCATCATGTAGAGATAGTGAAATGGGGTACTTAACCTTTTACCAAATTAATTCTTCGAATATTTTTCCATTGAGAATAATGCTATTTCTTGGTTTGAAAATCCTTTAAAAAATTACACTGAAGCAAACAGTCTGCTTTATTTAACAAATCTTTTCTTAAAACTAAATAATTAAAATGGTATTTTCTAAAAAACATTTTGAATTATTTTAAAACTGTATTTCCTATTTGTATGAAAAATTATAATTATAGTTTCCCCATCATCCTTTACTGCTTGTAGACATTCCCAGAAAAAACAGCAATGACAAAACAAACCACTGTTACCCTTTTCAAAAAAGCTTGATTCTTATAAATAGTTACTACATACGGAAGATTCTGAACTCACTCTAGCTATTATTTCTCTTAAGGTTTTTCTGAATTGGTCTCTTTCCATTTTGAGAGACTCTTTTATCCTCCTTAGCTCATCTCTTTCCTTAGCTACAATTTTTATTTCTTCAAGGCTTTCATGAAGTTTCATAGCCAAGTGTAAGTTATCCATTTCCACACTTTGCATAGTTAAGTTTTGAGCCTCAAGTTGCTTTTTCAATCGTTCCATTTCATTCATTTTTTTATGAATTTTATTGACACCTTCTTTCATTTTAAGAAGTTGAAGCTCTTTTTTCTGAAGTTCTTGGATCTTGAGATAATTATAAAACAAGTTAGAAAGTGAACAGAATTCCTTCAAGAAAGAAATTAACATCTATTTGTTATATGTACATGTATATCTATGTCTACATATCTGTATCTATATCCTTTCTCTTTCTACAAATAATTATGGACATTCCCAACAGAACAAAACAACATATACCTTCTTCTCTAATTCAGCTTTTGATTTACTTAAATCCTTTTGAATACTTGAAATCTGAGTTGTTTTTTCTGAAAATCTCTCTCTGAATTTATCAATAGTTTCTTGGTGCTCTTTCAAATGCATATGAGCAATTTTTAGTTTCTGTTGTGTTTCCAGATCCTTTGTTATTAGAAGTTGAGAAATACGGTATAAAAACACATTACCTTTTCTTAATGATGAACTAAACCAAATCTTTAAAAATGCGCGCTTATAGTTAAAAACAACCACAATACCACCTCCAAATTAGAACAATGCAGAAAGATATAAAGTAAAAGTTCCTGTCCCAACCCTTAACCATCCCAGTCCTGCTCCCTGTTGAACTATGCCACTTACTTTTCACCTTTCATACTACTTTTCATATCAATATCACATGCCCCAAACATATACTTAGTATTCCATTATACAGATGAGCCCTCATTTAGCAAGTGCCTTATTGATGGACACTTGGATTGCTTCTAGATTTTGTTCTGTACAATGTTGCAGTAAACGCTGTTGTATTTCTGCCCAAATATGTGAATATATTGGTAGGATAAATTCCTAGAAGTGAAATTGCTGTAGCAAATTCACATGTTGATAAATTTTTAATAAGATATTGTCAAACTGTCTCCCTAAAATGATATAACATTTATCTTTCACCAACAGTATCATTTATTTTCAAAGTAAAAGCTTCTAGTATTAAAAACATGTTTATTGAATAAGAAGAAAGAGGATAACTTACTCTAGCTACAATTTCTTCTAGGTTTGCCTTGAGTTGGTCTCTCTCTAGTTTGAGAATCTCTTCCGCTTTCCTTAGATTATCTCTTTCTTTCATTACAGATTTCATTTCTTCAAGGTTTTCATGAAGTTTCTGAGCCAAATTTAAGTTCTCCATTTCTATTTTATCCAGAGTTAAACTCTGGGCTTTCAATTGTTTCTTCAATCGCTCTATTTCAGACATTTTTTTCTGTATTTCATCGCCATCTTCTTTCAACTTAAAAAGTTGATGTTCATTTTCCTTAAGTTCTTGGACCTTATAAGATTATCAAAAAATAACATGTTAGGATACAGAAGGCTTTTAAGGGAAGGATAAAGAATTGTTTCTAAATGAAGACAGCAGTCTTCCTAAGTTGCTCTTATGAATACATAATTCCAACGCAAATTATTTTCTTTTGAGGCATAATATACATAAGTGCTCTATTCATAATATAGCTCATATTCTTGTCATATATCTATATATTATGTTATGTACCTATAACCCAGATTAAAATACAGAACTTCTCTAATATCCCATAGAGTTTCTGTGTGTCCTGTCTTACAACTTACAATTATTCTAACTTTTATTATCCTAGATGAGTTTGCCTGCTTTTGATCTCATAAATCACAATGTACTTCTCCATTCTCCTGATGATAGGCACTTGTTTCCAGTTATTTTGCTCTTATGATTAGAGCTGCTATTAACATACTGTATATATCTTTATGTTGAAGTATGCACTCTTTTACATACAGAGGAGTAGAAATGTTGGGCCACAGGCAGCTATATGTTTAGTGTTAGTAAAAATTGCCAAGCTGTTTTCTAATGCGGCTAAACCATTTTACATTCGCAGTGGATTTTAGGCACTAATAAATCAGGTATCAATCAAATACTCCCTAACCCCGTATCTTTTCCTGTAATTTAGTGTTCGAATTTTCTAAATCCATTTGCATATCTGATATTTCATCTGTCTTCTCAGAAACAATCCCTCCGAGTTTATTGATCCTGGTACCCCCTCAAATGCATATGAGCAATTCCTAGTTCCTCTTGTTTTACCAGGTCCTTTATCATTAGAGGAAGTTTAAGAAGAATGACATCTTAATGTTAATTAGTATTTTTTTTAATGAAAGTGATGTATTTTCTTAGTAAAGATAATAAAACTATTACTTCTTATTGTAACTAGTATTTTTTAATGAAAGTAATAATTTTCTTATAAAAATAATAAAACTATTATTTCTTACTCTACATCTTTGTGGTTAGAAAGTCATAAGCGTTCCTCCCCCCACCCTGCCCAAAATCTACTCCTACTTTCCAGGGGCAAACACATTATACACATACTATTCTACAGCTTGCATTTCCCACTAAGAGTTATTCTGGGCTTCCAAATTGAGACACTCAAATCTATTTAATTTTTTAAAAACCTGTTGCATAGTATTCACATTTATTCAGTTTCTTTCTGATGGACATTTAGATTGTTTCCCATTTTTTACAAATTGCAACAATGAACCACCTGTCGTTTAAGCGTGTGCTTGTGTATGTTTATATCGAAGAACGGTTCACTGTTGTCAGAGAAACACCATGTTTACTCACTAGAAGAGGTAACACGTACCTTAGCTTCAGTTTCTCTGAGGCTTTCCCTCAACTGGTCTCGCTCCACTTTGAGGGTTCCCTCCATTCTTCTTAGGCCATCTCTTTCCTTAGTAATACATTTTATTTCTTCAAGGTTTTCTTGAAGTTTCTGAGTCAACTTTAACTTCTCTGTTTCTATACTTTCCAGAGCTGAATTCTGGGCCTCCAACTGCTTCTTCAATTGCTCTGTTTGATACATATTTTCCCGGAGATCGTTTTTTACCTTAAGAAGTTGATGTTCTTTCTCCTGAAGTTCTTGGATCTTGAGATAATCACACAATAAATTAAAATGTAGAGAGATATTGATAAAAAGCTAAATAATATTTTCTAAATTATGTAGGCAAATCTCTACTTGTCTTCAATTTCAGGCTAATTCATTTAGCTTGTTTCATTGCACAAAAGACTTGATTTAAACTGCTACTTAGGTAACAACTTAAAAAAAAATACCTGTGCTTTTAAGGCAGTATTTTTGTTTTCTAAATCCATTTGCATATTTGATATTTCACCTGTTTTCTCTGAAACAATTTCTCTGAGTTCATCAATAGTTTCCTGGTACTCTTTCAGATGCATGTGAGCAATTCTTAGCTCTTCTTGTTTTTCCAGGTCCTTTATTATTCGAGAAAGAAAAATAATATATTCAGAGCAATACAATTTAAACAATGTGTAGAAAAGTACAGGGTAAAAAGTAAAAAATTCCCTCCCTCCTTATGCCTCCTAATGCTCATCCTCTAAGTTACTTTTAGGATAAATAGCTACAACTGAACTTTTTGGGTCAATGAATAAGCTTATTAAAATATTTGGGAGATATTACCAAATAACCACCCTACTCCCTTCAACCTTCCCCAAGGTTGGACCAATTTTATACCCCACAAACTCCACTGCCCATGATTCTTTTGGGGAAGGGGGAAAGATGGTAACTCACTCTAATTACAGTTTCTCCTAGGTTTTCCTTTAGTTGGTCTCTCTCTATTTTGAGAGTCTCCTCCACACGCCTAAGGTCATCTCTTTCTTTTGTAACAGATCTCATTTCTTCAAGGTTTGCATGGAGTCTCTGAGTTAACCTCACATTCTCCATTTCCATATTTTCCAGAGTTGACTTTTGGGTTTCAAGTTGCTTCTTCAAATATTCCATGCTACAAATTTTTTCCTGACTCTTACTTACAGCTTTCATCTTAAGAAGGTGATGTTCTTTTCCCTGAAATTCTTGAATCTGAAAAAATCATAAAACGAGTTAGGACACAGGCAGAGTTTTTACAGTTTTTACAGAGTTTCTAATTAAGTCAACCATCTTTACATTTAGTCTAATGTATGCACTGTTTTCCATAGGGATGTGAGGAATACAATAATCAGATGTCATTTTCCAACTTAACAAAACAAGACCTACCTTTTCCCTTAATTCAGCATCTGAATTTTCTAAATCTCTCCAAATATTTGCTCCTTGATCTGTCTTCTCTGAAATATTCCTTGTTCTCATAGTTTCTTGATACTCTTTCAGAAGAGTGTAAGTAGTTTTTAGTTCCTCTGTGATTTTCTGTCTCTTTATTAATGGAGGAAAATTAAAACTTAATAGTGAATATCATTATCACTTTAACACAATTTTTATATCCAAAAAACATTAGAAGAGAGAAACTTACTTCAGCTAAAATTTCTTTAATGTTTTCTTTGAGTTGGTCTCTTTCCATTTGAAGGTCTTCTTGTACCCTTTTCAGTTCATCTCGTTCCTTAATTATAATTTTTATTTCTTCTTGACTTTCCTGAAGTCTCTCAGTTAACTTGAGTCTCTCGCTTTCGATACTTTCTAGTGATGAATCTTTGCCTTTGAGTTGTTCTTTTAGTTGTTCCAGTTCACTCATTTTTTCCTGAGTTTCACTGATTTCTTTGATGCATATAAATTGTTTTTGTTTTCCATGAAGCTCATGCACCTTAAAATAATGATAAAATAAAAGCCAAAAATTATATACACATATGCATAAAATGTCTTTATATTTGTATATATATGTACGGTTATATTTTTTTAAGGTAAAAACCCCAGGAAGCTCTCCAAAATAATTTAGTATATAAACAGTAGTGTTTGTAATTCAGTTAGCTACTTCCCTTAGGTTTTCTCCCACTGTTCCTTTACCCCAATTTACCTTTCTCTGTAATTCATCATTTTTTTTCTCCAAATCTTTTTGAAAGCTTGATAGTTCAGTTTCTTTCTCTGAAAGACTCACTTTCAGCTTATCAATAGTTTCTTCTTGTTCTTTCAGGTGACAATGAGCAACTTTAAGTTCCTCTTCGGTTTCTAGGTGCTTTTTAATAGAAAAAATTATAAGAAATATATAGAAATGTTATAACCATTACACTCTTTTTTATCCAAAGTTTAGTTTCTACAAAAATATACGCTTATAAAATACTAAAAAAACCCCTCTAAAACAAACCCACACATACATGGAGAAATGGATGCAACCTACTTTAGCTATGATTTCTCTCATGTTTTCTTTGAGTTGGTCGCTTTTAGCTTGAAGAACCTCTTGCAGCCTATGTAGGTCATTTCTCTCCTCGGTTACAGAGTTCATTTCCTCATGACTTTCTTGAAGTCTCTCAGACAAGTTGAGCTTTTCCATTTCTAGTCGTAGCAGTGCTGACTCTTTAGCTTTGAGTTGTTCCCTTAATTGCTCCATCTCACTCTGTATTTTCTTGGTCTCATTATCTTTTTCCTTCATATTGAAGGACTGCTCTTGTTTATCTTGAGCCTCTTGGATCTTAAGAGGATCATAAAACAATACAGTTGATAACCAAAGATACTATATTTTATTTTAGAAGAAATTAGGATACTTTCTAAAACAATTAAACCAGGATTCAATGGTTCATTTACAGAGCAATCTTCCCACTCCTACACTCTTCTATTATTCATGTTTTTAGCACTTATTTATTGAGGCTCACTGTGCTATCGGTATACTATTAGAAGCTGGAGATAAAACAGGGAATTAGACTTACAGGATCTCTGCCTTGAGACACTTTAGGGGGACAGCAGACATTATGGCAAATCTTACCAAACAGAGACACTGGCTTCTCCTACGGTATTAGTGTTGAACCTAACCTACTGTGAGTGTTTAGGTAGGGCTTCCTGGGGGACAGAAAGCTTCAGTTGAGAACTAAAGGATGAGAGCATGAGGCAAAGTGGGGTATGGTAATACTGCAGGTAGGGAGCTCAGAATATCTGCAGGCCATGAGATGAAGAACAACAGACTAGAGTTGCTCCAACACGATGAGCAAGAGAAAGAAAGCTGAAATAAGGCTAGAGACCAGGTCTGGGATTCAGGGCCTCCTAGGTCATGAGGGGGATTCTAGTCATTAAGAGTAAAAAATAAGCTATTAAATGGTTTTAAGAAAAGATCACCTGGCTCAGAATGGGGAATAAGTCAGAGAAGTATAATAATGAATGTGGGGTGATGAGTTAGAAAGCTATTGCAGAAAGCCAGGGAAAGAAAGAATGGTGGCTTGGAACAGTGCTAGCAGTATGGA
The DNA here is from genome assembly GCA_028627145.1 of Eidolon dupreanum. Lineage (NCBI taxonomy): Eukaryota > Metazoa > Chordata > Mammalia > Chiroptera > Pteropodidae > Eidolon > Eidolon dupreanum. The sequence continues at coordinate 64,939,541 of CM053513.1, forward strand.
GAAAGGTGGGAGGATTTCTCTCTTTTCTCTCTCTCTCTCTCTCTCTCTCTCACACACACACACACACACACACACACACACACACACACACACACACCCTTCCTCCCTCAAAACCCAATCCACAAGATTTGGTGCTTGGATTATAGAGTGAGTGGGGAGGGAGGGATGGTACTAGGGATGATCTCCAGATTTCTGGCTGAATCAATGAAGAAGATGTTAGTGCCTTACAATATGCTGGAGGAATAGATGCAGAGAAGAAAAAAAATAGTATTTTTGGCTTCATCCTTTCTTGTAATACAGCATTGTTTTTTTGTAAATCATTTTGAATATTTAAGAAAAAAGCTGTCTTCTCGAAAACATTTTCTCTCAGTTTCAATAGTTTCTAAGTATTTCTGAGCAATTTTTAGTTGTTTTCATTTACTTCATAATTAAAAAGATGTTTAAAGAAAATTGGTAGTAACTTTATAATTAAATGTCCCTTTCTCCCAAAGACTTGATTCTTATGAAATATCATTAAATGGGAGGAAAGGATGAAACTTACTTTAGCCAAAGTTTCTCTGAGGTCTTCTTTCAGCTGGTCATGTTCAACTTGAAGTGTTTCTTTTGTTATTTTAAGGTTGTCTCTTTCTTTAGTTAGAGATTTTATTTCTTCCTGACTTTCTTGAAGTTTTTCAGTTAACTTGAGCCTTTCCATTTCTATACTTGCCAGTGTTGAATTATCGGTTTTGGATTGTTCTTTCAGTAGTTCCAGTCCATCCATTGTTCCCTGAGTGTGACTGACTTCTTTCATATTAGGAAGTAGCTCCTCTTCCCCCTGAAGCACTGGGATCTTGTGATATTCATAAAATACCAAGATTACTATCTGGAAATTGTTATTATAATTTTTTAAAGAGAAAAGATGAGGATACTTCCCATAGCAATGAAAGTGATCTTGAACCTTTATGGCCTACCATGGATCACCAACTCCTATTTATTCATTTTCCTTTATTTCTTACTGAAGCTAATTCATGACTTTCTGTCATAGTTTTCTTTTACTCCACCTAATATCCAAAGTGAACTAATCCTTGTTTCACCAACAAATTGCTAATTCAGTCAGTTGCACACTTCTGTTTCTATACTAACTAGTTCCAAATGCCGTAAGAAAAAAAAAATCATAGATTATAACCCAGTGAATGAATGGTCTCCATTCTCAGATGAACCCTGATGCTATTTCTCAATTTTTTTTTTATGTGTACAGACTGATTCCCCTTTTCCATTGGCACTAGTGGTACCACATGGCTTTGAATATTAAATTTCTGCATTTATCATACTGAAATAGAGGTTTTTTTTTTAAATGCTTATATTGAGGGGAAATAACAATGTCTTACATACATTATTTCAGAGTCTGGTGCACAGTAGGCTTTTAACAAGCATTGGTCCAGTTATCCCAATGTTTTCTCTATAGCATTTGCCATTATCTCAACTTATTTTGTTCATTTGATTGCTTGTCAATCAGTTATCTTTTCCACTACAAAGTAAGCTCTATGATCAGAGATTTTGTCCATTTTATTCCAATTTTATTTCTATGACTTAGGACTGTACCTGCCATATCAGACACTCAACAAATACTACTCAATAAATGAATGAACCATATTTAACTCAGTCATTACTTACTGCTTATCTTTCCTTCTAAGGAAAAACAAAGGAAGAAGGAACAGTAAGGAAGGAATAAAAGACAAACCTTTTCTTGTAATTCAGTATTGAATTTTTCTAGGCCCTTCTGATTATTTATTATTTGAGCTGTCTTTTCAGAAACGCTTCTTCTTAATTCTTCAATTGTTTCCTGGTGTTCTTTTAGATGCATATGAGCAAGTTTTAGTTCTTCTTTCGTTTCTAGACCCTTTATTAACAAGTGAAATTTAAATATTATAACAGCATCATCCCAACACTATTTCCCCCTTTCCAACAGGCTCAGTTTTTAAAGAAACACCTAATAGATAAAAGAAAATGGGATGACTTACTGTAACTTCAATTTCTCTTATGTATTCTTTAAGTTTATTTCTCTCTGTTTCAAATGACACTTGTAATTCCTTTAGATCATTCCTTTCTTTGGTTATGGATTTAATTTCCTCATAATTTTCATGAAGTTTCTGAACCAACTCTAGCTTCTCTGTTTCCAGACATTCTAATGTTAATTCTTGGTTCTTTAATTCATTCTGTAAATTCTCCATTTCATTCATCTTTTTTTGCATATCACTCATCTCTTCTTGTACACTAAGAAGTTGTTGCTGTTTTTCTTGAAGTTGTTGGCTCTAAAGAAGTACAATATTTATAATTACCATTTTGCCTATATTTCCTTAAAATTATTATGTAAAGTATACTTTACCGAACAGAAATAATCTGTGAGCAGACAAGTAGCATTAAAAGTAAAGTGACCTTCTAGGCACAGTATCTGTAGTGGGTTGAATAATGTTCCACTCAAAATTCAAGTGGTAGTACTCAATGAATATTTGATGAATGAATATATCACATGATTCATTTAGACTATATCATATGAATCAAGGCCTCTCTTTCATCTAAAGACTCTAAAATAATATAATCCTCGGAAAGTATGTTAGTTAAGATTTCAGTATGAGTTGAAACTGTCCAAAATATTAGGATTAAAATCTGTTTATTTGAGAGGTATATGCTATTTATGGAACTTAGGTCTGCCGGAATAAAAATTTATCGCTGAAGACAAAAGAAAACATAATAACCTAAGAAAAATGACCAAGGAGATAACTTTAAAAAATTAACCTTTTCCTTTAGCTTCTCTTCAACTTCTGCCAGTTTTTCACAGATCTTAAAGATTTCCTTTTCTTTCTTTATGGTATGGTGCTTTTCTTGTGCAACTATCTCCTGTTGCTTTTTAAGTTCATCTCCAAGAATTCTTAATTCTTCCTGATTTTCAATAGTCTAGAATTTTAAAGGTTGAGATTAAAATATATAATACTAGCTTACATGAATGAAATCAGGTAAAAATAAAAATTTACTTCAGTCTAAAGATAAAGAAATCATGACAAACTATATAGAAAAAGACTAATTTAAAAAGAAAGTATTTATGTATATGCCAAGAATCTGCTTTTTGATGCTTTTTCTTTATTGTTCAACTTACATTTCTATCATAAGGACTCGAACTGGAATTAGCACTCTATCATGAGAAGTTTGTTCATTTTCCCCTCCTAAGCTAAGAGAAACTGCTTCTAAGCTTTCATAGACTGATGATGAGGCTATAGTTATGGCTCTTCATATGCTAATATGGCTTTGGTTCTGGGCACTGAATAACAGCAAGCTCAAAATGGCACTCTTTACCAGAATGACTTGGGCTAATCCTAGTTATTAAACTGAAACGGTGATATTTTCAAGTATCCAGACATAATATTACAAGCCAGAAACCAAGAAGAGAATATGCCTTTTGTCTGTATTATATTTACATTTAGCTCTTCTGATCAAATAGACAATTCTAACAAATAGAAAATTATACAAAAGATCAGGTTCTACTGTGATTCACAGCAAACTTCCCAAAATGTTAATTTCAATCTACAAATATTATATTGCCACTAAACATAGAAAAAGAAACTAAAGTAGGGTTGAAAGTATTGGCAAATATTAACTATTAAAAATGAAATAAAAAATTCTAATAGCATAAATAAAAGAGAAACATTTAGAACAAATTTAACAAAATATGGATAAGACCTGTTCACTGAAATCTACAACTCACTGAGAGAACAGATAATTTATAGAAAAATACATGATGGCCAATAAGCAAATAAAATGATGTTCAATATCTTTAGTCATTAGGGAAAGGCAAATTAAAACAATGACGTACACATCCAATACAATGGCTAAAATTAAAACCACCAATAATGTGAAGAGTTGGTGAGGATATGGAGCCTCAGAATTGTCTTACTTTGCTAATGGGAATGTAAATTGGTAAACTACTTTGGAAATCAGTCTAAAATTAAAATTTACAGTAAATTCTCATAAAGTTAAATATACAGTTCCTAACTATTCTATTTAGATACTTACCCTAGAGAAATAAAAAACACATGTTCATGAAAAAATTGTATAAGAATGTTATAGAAGCTTTATTTGAAATAGCCAAATAGTGGAGATAACTCAAATTTCCATCAATAGGAGAAAAGTTAAATAAATTGGGGCCTATTCATACAATGGAACATAGCCCAGCAATAAAAAGGAGTGTAGAAAGAAGACACAAAAAAGTATATGCTGTATGATTCTATTTAGATGAAGTTCTAGAAGAGACAAAGTGACCTAAGGTGAAAAACCATCAGGACAGTGAGTATTTAGTACAGAGGATGAGGTTAGGATTGAGTAGGTTGGGGCATAAGGAAATTTAAGGGTGATGGGAATGTTCTATATCATGATGGGGATGGAGGGTACACAGCTAGAGACATTTGTCATAAGTCACCAGATTATACACTTGTATCAGATACAGTCATTGCATATACACTGTCCTTTAATAAAATTGTAAAAATCTAAAACATACAAAGACAAAAACATATTCTCAAGTAAACACTGCTAAATCCTACCATTTCAATATTTTCCCTTAGGTCAGTCTTCAATTGTTCCTTTTCTGCTGTAATACTCTCTAACATTTGTTGTAGTTCATTTTTCTCCTGTATTAAAGAAAGAATCTTTTTCTGTTGCTCAATTAGCTCGTTATCTTCACCATCTGCAATCAGTGCTTGGGTTTTTTTGCCTTCCAAATTCTGTTTTTTATCTATGCCAACCATCTAAAATATAAATAACATTATATTTTTTAGTTAATAACAATTTTAATAATAAAAATAGCCAACACTTATATTACTTATTATGTACCAGGTATTATTTGCATACATTGACACATTTGATCTTTGCTATAAACTTATGAGGTAGTTATATTATTATCTCTATTTGACAGATGAAGAAACTGAATCCTAGAGAGGATAGGTCACTTGCCCATGGTCACTCAGAAAGGTAGTGCCAGCTTGTGAACCCTAGTGGTCTGGGTCTAGTTTGTGTTTGTGCTGTGCCTGTTCACTGATAAGAACTACCTGGACAGCTTTAGATAATTAACAATGATCTTCATGTATGATGGGTTAATCTGACTTTGTGACGGAGTAAGCCACCTTGAACTCTATATTTTCTTTCCTTCAAAAGCCAGAAATCATTCCCTATAAATCTTTACTTTTGGAGGCAGTCATATGCACAAAAGGCTGGAGTTTTATTATATGCAGAGGGCAAAATGATTTCGATTGAAACATATTTCATATAATAACATAATTCATCTTTCCTTAATAGATATTTTTCATATACTGCTTAGGAAACACATGTTATATAAATTCATTTATCCACAAATAAGTCTTAACCAAAGGTAATCTAATATGTGACTCCTTGGTAAAAGGAGACAAAGACTGACATTACAATTGATGACATGAAATCCTTACACAAGCCCAGTAAATACATTCAGCTCCATGTTAGACACGATTTAAAAAATATTTTTTTAATAACCTTTAATTTCATTGGAAAAAATTTGAAAAATAAAGAGAAAAAGCCATTCAATGTCATCAACTTCACACAACCATTATTAGAATTCTGAAGTATTTCCTTCCACAGTTTTTCTCCCCTCCCTCTATAATCCCCCCTCCCCCGACTTCCACCCCTGACCTATGGATGTTGCCATTTCCCCTTAAGAACTGAATCTCTGAAGGCAGGGTGTCTCCTCCCACGCACTCACAGCGTGGCCCTGTGGCCTGGGGTGCACCCGGGGTATGGTCTGTGGCTCCACCTGGGGCGCGAACCCAGGACCTTCTGCGTGTATAGCAGACGTGCTAACTGCTACACTATGGAGCCACCCCACCTTCCACAGTTTTTCCATTAAAAAAAGTTTTTTTAAACATAGCAATCAAAATTAATTTACATATATAGAATTCTTTTTAGTCTTTCTTTTTCACTTAGATCATATGCATTTTTCCATGCTATTACATAATCTTCAAATTATAATTTGTAGTAGTAGTTGCTTGGTTCTCTAGAGTGGATATGACAAACTGTACTTTAAGCTCCCTTCTTATTGTTGGCAATATGCATGAGCTTCTGACAATGGTGAGCACTGAGCTAACTACATGAGAAAGTAAGGTGGGAAGATGTAGTCTGTCAGATACTATAGTTCAGAATCTTGCATCTTTACTCTTAAACAAAGGAATGTACACAAAGAGAAAGCAGACTGACACAAAGTGTTCTGTCATGACACCCAAAGTACATTTCAAAATTGAATGCAGCCTAAAAAGTATTTTGGCTACCACAATTATGAGTAAAATCTAATAGATCTAATTATTTTTAAAAAGTATCCTTTATATGAGAATAATCTTACTAATTACAAAGCTTAAAGTTTCTGTTGAACTAATTCAAAATGATATATGCATCCCTATGTTTGCTGCAGCACTATTTATAATAGCCAAGAAATGGAAGCAACCTAAGTGCCCATCAACAGATTAGAGATTTGATAAAGAAGATGTGTTACAATGGAATAGAACTTGGCCATAAAAAAAAAACCTTACCATTTGCAACGACGTGGATGGACCAGAGGATATTATGTTAAGTGAAGTCAGTCAGACAGAGAAGATAAATACCATATAACCTAACTTATATGTAGAATCTAAAGAACAAAATAAACAAAGAAAACAGAAACAGACTTATAGATACAGAGAACAAACTGATGATTGCCAGATGGGAGGGGGGTTGGGAGGCTGAGTGAAAAAGGTGAAGGGATTAAGAAGTACAGATTGGTAGTTACAATATAGTCACGGGGATGTGAAGTACACCATAGGGAATATAGTTAATAATACTGTAATAACTATGTATAGCGCCAGGTGGGTACTAGACTAATCGGGAGATCACTTTGTAAATTATATAAATGTCTATCCACTGTGCTATACACCTGGAACTAATATAAAATAATACTGAATATCAACTCTAATTGAAAAAAAATTTTTTTCCATTGAGACACACTAGATAAATTGCATTTCTAAGGAGACACATCAAGCAAGATTGCAAATGTTGATTCATCATAGACTCACTAATGGAGGTCTAGTGACCAGAGGGGCCCCTGGAAAGTCCCAGACCCACTCCTTTATTCACATGGGGATTCCGGCATGAACATCCCATAAGACCAAACTGATCTCAGCTTTCCATCCCAGAGTTCAGGACCTCTGATGAACAGAATGGCTTCAGAGAATCCCTTCAGGCCCATTTATTGAAATGGATGCTTCCAGCATGAACTTAATACTACAGGATCCAGCTGGGTCATGTTGATATCAAAAAGGTAATAAAGGAATGGATGAACCTTGAGGACATTATGCTAAGTGAAATAAGTCAGTCACAAAAAGAAAATACTGCATAATCCTGCATATATGAGGTACCTAGAGTAGTCAAATTAATAGAGACAGAAAGTGCACTGTGGGTACTAGGATCTGGGGACAGCAGGACAGGGAGTTGTTGTTTGATGGGTTTGCAAGATGAAAAGAATTCTGGAGATTAATGGCATAGCAATGTGAATTTACTTAAGACTACTATTCACTTAAAAATGGTTAAGATAGTAAACTGTATGCTATGTACAATTGATCACAATTAAAAAAACAAATATATATGTGACTAGACTATTCCATGCTATATTATGAAAGATTATTTCATCATTCTTCTACTGATGAATGTTTTAAATTCCTATAGTAAATATTCTGGCTTAAACAGTGTTAAGCATAATACTATATAAAAATATACTATAAAAAGATACTGTAAAAAATTCTGTTGATAATATATCGAAAAGATATTTATGAAGAGTAGAAATGTATAAGTGAATTTATTGTATAAAATCCTCCATTTTGGACTGAATTGTGTCCTCCCAAAATTCACGTTGAAGCTCTAACCCCCAGTGTAATTCTGGAGATAGAGCAGTCAAGGAGGGTAATTACGGTTAAATGAGGTGATAAGGGTGGGACCCTGATCCCACAAGACTGGTGTCCTTTAAGAGGAAGAAACACCAGAGCTCTGTCTTTCTGAAAGTACACAGAAGAAAGGTCATGTAAGGACACAGAAAAAAGACATCATCTGCTTTCCAGAGAGGCTGCTCCAGTAACAGAATTGTCAGGTATCTTAATCTTGGACTTCTAGATTCCACAACTGGAGAAAAGAAATATGTTGTTTTAGCCATCCAGTCTGTGATATTTTGTTATGGCAGACTATAATATACCTCCCTTAAAAAAAATAAGCATCCTAAACTTTCCCGTATATTACTTAAATAGCCAGTTATACAGTTATTCTCCTAAATCTCAGGAAAAAATAAAACCATACTACAAAGACTTAAGCACCTAAAAGTATGGCCCAAGACCTAGAAATAGACATAAACATTGATTTTATGGTAAACTCTAAACAAGTTCAGTATATAAAATCTAACATAAATATTTGAGCCATAATTAATAATCACTCAATCTTTCTTACATTCCTACAATTCAGAGGGGCTTTTAAAGATGGTTAAAGTATGTCAGGCTTCAGAAAATATCCATTCAAAGTTTGAACTAATAATTTTTGCTTTTTCCTTTTTAGATTTGTTGTAAGTAATTATATTTTAAGTTATTTCAAAAATATTAGAGTGAAGTTTACAAATTACTGCTAGTTATTACTACTGTGAGTAATAAATAAGATTGAGATTACCATTATGTACTTAAGTGTTTGAGGTTAAGGAGAAAGTTCATCTATAAATATATGAAAATGTTGAACAGAAATACTCTTTACCTCTTCCTGAAATTCATCCTTAATTTCTCCTATGTTTTCCTCTACATGCAAAATCTCGGAAGTTTCCTCAGAATTTTTCATTTTCAGTGTGTTAATAGTTTCTTGGTGTTGCTTCAAAGATTCAAGAGCATTTCGTAATTGTTCTTGGGTGTCTATGTTCTTTGTCAGAGAAATATAAAACCATTTCCATTAGAATAAGGTGAAACAATGAAATTAATTTTATAGTTTCTATATGATCATAAACAATAAAAGATGGCTCTTATAATGTTTTTAAAGAGCCTCTCTGAGTTTTCAAAGTTTAATCCATCAAAACCTTACCATGTTTACAGTGTCCTGAATGTCACTTTGGAGTTGGTCTCTCTCAATCTGCAGGCTCTCTTGGAGTTGTTTTAGGTCATCTTTTTCTTGGGTTAAGGTTCTTACTTCTTCTAACGTTTGTTGAAGCTTCTCGGTAATCAATGTTTTCTCCTTTTCTACAGTTTGCAACCTGGAATCTCTACTTTCTAACTGTTCCTTCAGCTTTTCCACTTCATTTAACCATTCTTGACTCTCAGTAGTTTTCCGTTGAAGTTCCTGAGTTTTATGAGAAAGCTTTAAAATAAGAAAAAGTAAATGTGAAAAGCAGAACATTCTATGGCATTTTTATGGAAGCCAAGCCCCAGAAGACAAAGATCATTTCCCTAGAGGGTATCTTGTACCAACCTCCATCTTTAAAGCATCCAAAGTTAAACCAAGTTTTTGAGTTTCTTTAGAGAGGTTTTCTATTTCCTGATTTATTCTTGCATTCTCCTCAAGGACCATGTTATACTTTTGCTCAAATTCAATATGACGATTTTTAAAATCCTGGAATTCTTGTTCAGTGCTTTTATAATTCATCTGGGTAGTTGCTAGGTCATCTTTAGTTTTCTCAATATCTTCAAGTAAATCTTGAATTCTACTCTCCTTATGAACTATGTCAGAAAACAATTTGTCTTTTTCTGATGTTATTAGATATAGCGCTTCAGATTTATCATTTATCTATGGAAAAAAGAAAGCTTAGCTATATTAGGAATATATAATCTATTGAAGCAGTTTTCAGGAAAAAACCCTTTTCTGTAAAAAAAAAAGATTTGAAATTAAGCAAAGATTTGACTGAGGAAGGGCAATATTATTGTCACATCTCTATAGTAATATATTATCCTGTTTTAACTTTACTTTCAAAATAAGAGTTATTTGCTTAAAAATTTGTTTACCTCTTTCTTTAGCATTTCTACTTCTGAGGGTAAAGATTTCAATTCTGAGAGCAAATTAACTTCTTTGTGCAAAGCTTCATTTACTTCAATTTCCTTGTTCAGTTCTTTCTGGAGATCTGTAATTTTTCTTTCCAATTCCAAATTACAGAGTAAATCTAGGAAATTTTTGGTAAATTAAACAGCTTGCAGTTATTAAGCCAATCTAAATTACAGTTAGACTTTTAATCAGATTATATATAATTTATTTAAAAAGAGCCAATACTGGTAAACAGCTAATCTAATTGTTAATACATAGTTTTTTAAAAAAATATGTTTCAGGTGTACAACGTCATAATTTGACATTTGTATACACTACGAAGTGATTACTCCCCAAAAGTTTCGTTACTATCCATTGCTATACATGTTACTAGTTTCTGAATCACCTTTTTCAAGAATCAGGTCCAATTTACTTGGGAAGTACTTTTTAAACCCTTATGAATTGAAGTCCATGGAAACATTTATAAATAGTGATATTCAGAGTTAATATGAAACTATTAAAAAAACCCCAGAGAATAATGGAGTTTTAATCACTGGAATATAGTGATTAAATAAGTCCTTTAGGTACATTTCTACAGAAAGTCAGATTTGCAGAAGTAAGTCTAAAATTACAAAATACCTTTTGGAACTTTGCCATCTACAAGGGAGGTGAGTTTCGTTATTTCATTATAAGAAGATTGTAATTCTTTCATCAGATCAACTTTCATTTTCTCTTTTGCCTCCAACTGGCTTTGATATAACTGATTATCATTTTCCATTTGCTTGCACATACTTTCAAGTTTTTTCTATTAAGAGAAACACTGCAAATTCACAAAAGCATACTGATCATTACAACTGCTTAATTATAAATACTATAAAAATTGCTTACCATTTTCTCTTTCAGCTCCAGATTTTCACTTCTAAGAAAGGCTGATTCTCTTTTGGAATCCAGGGCTACTGTTTCAGCATCAACCAAAGACTGTTTCATTTGTTTAAGGTCGTTAGTGTTTTCCTATAAACATGACAAAAAGGAATTAGTGAAATCTTTCTTATAGTTGAAAAAGGTTAACACTTTGTTGTTCAACTAGCCTGCTAAAGTTTCCTATGTATTTTTAAGTTATTCTCTCCAAAACACAATAGGTGAGTAGTTAATAGTTAAAATTAAGGATATTAAATCATAAATTGGAAAGAAAAACAAATAATCCAATAGAAAAATAGAGAGAAGATATAAATAGGCAACTCAGAACAGGAAGTGCACATGACTGATAAATATATGAAAAAAAAATAAGAAGTCTCATTTTTAGAGAAAAGTGGCATTTTAACATGATTTTAGCTTACATGAATTTATATATCCTTGACAAAATATTAATGTATGAATGAATGAATGAATGGAATGAACAGAGTAAGAAGTAAACAAAAATTTTAAAAATTATCAATAGACACTCCAGGATTATATCAAAGTGCCTTTCTTACCCAGGGTCTCAGAACAGTGAAAATACTTATTTTATTTTATTTCATTTTATCTATCTACCTACCTATCTATCTATCTATCTATCTACTTATAAGTGAGAATATTTTTTAAAAGACTCATTTGTCATTAATAGAAAGTAACAAAAAGTACTCTGAAAAATTCAAAAACAAAAGAACAGAAACTAATACTAAAAAGATTAGAGCTAGACACTGTTGCCCTTTTAAAATGAGTGTTAAAACTACAATTGAACTGAAACTTTCTTGAAGTAATCAGGTAGATTGAGGAAAATAGAAAAAAAAAAACTTCACCATGAGATTCAATGTTATTTAATACCATGATTTTATACCAACTAGTCATTTAGAGTACAGTTTCTGAAAAATAGTCACCAAACTGTTAAAATAGTTACTTAAATTACGAGAATGCTTAATATTGATGAAATGCCATTAATGACATTCATGAAGTCATGCTCAATTATGTATGGGATATTTTATAGTTCTATATCTTATTAACAACGTAAATGCTCACTTGATATTGACTACTCATTTGTCTGCATTTGTATAAAACAACTGAAAAAAATTAAAAACTTTTTTGAATTTCTCATTTTAAATGGAAGCTAATCCCTAACTTACATTCACTCAAGGGATAATATTCTCACTCTCTATGAATAATTCTTTATCATAAAAAAGGCAATGTTCCTAATATAGTCCCGCTCTCCCAGGGTTATTGACAAAATTAAATAAAATACTGGATGTAAAACAATTAGGAAAAGGCCCAGTACCCTGTAGGCTCAATATAAGCATTTGCTATGATGACAGTATACCAGAAATAACAATATGATCACATAACAAAAAAACCCTGATTTTTACCAATGAGTATGACAAGTCCATTTTCATACTTTCTGACTTCTGAGAGTCTATGTACTTCTGTAGCTCTTTAATCTGTTCTTCCTTCTCTCTAAGAAGATCTACTTTTGAACTGAGTTCATTCTATAAAAATTAAAGGAGAGTAAAACATAATTGAACTGGATCTGAATTCTAAGGTAGTAAAAAGGAACTTACATTTGACAGTTTAAATTGGTAGACAGTAAAATTCGAAAAGTTGACATTTAAAAAATATAATTCCTTTTATTTTCTAAAATCATGTTCAATTACATATGATTTATATTTTACAGTTCTAATTCCTTATCAGAAATACCAACATAAATGCTCACCTCAAGATCTTGATTATACACTTCTGCATGCTTAACTAAATTCTTTAAGTTCGAAATTTCATGAATTAGTTGCATCTGTAAGAGCATGTGAACAGGCAACAGAGCAAACCAACAGTTAATAAAGCAAAAAAAAAAAAAAAGTATTGAATCACCCAACACAGTAAGGGACTGAGAAATCAATTATTCAAGCTACTGTAACAGAACACCTCATTATTGAAAAGTATAAGAAAACCCAAAACCAAACCCAATCAACCAAACAAAAAATCCCCAAACCACAAAGCATGCAAATGAGAAAAAAAACCTCAGCATTGACACAGATAAACAGTTGTGTCATCTGTTAATAAAGCTACAATAATGTAAAAAGCAAATTAATATGCACCATTTGGAAGAGATAGTGGTAATCAAACTTTTAAAAAGCATACTTTTAACAGATTTTTGTTTTGGGTTAAGTGAAGAAATATATCTATCCTATAAGATTTTTTTCTTCCCATAAATTATTCATTTGGCTTTACACTGGCATACTTTTTATAAGAGTTGTAATTTGGAATTTATGCTTGGATTAGGGTAGTTTCATGGTGTCTTTACAATATTCTTACTGTTCACCAAAGCTACAGAGATATGCATGAAATTACCAACAATTACCTTATTGATTTATTTTATAGGAAATATTGGAAAGATGTTTTTGCTTCACTTGTTCAACTGTCTAAAAGTATAAATACTTAAAGATACAAATATTTCTATTAAAGTTTTCTTTCTATCAAAATATTTGAATTATCAGTAAGTTCTGTGTTCAAAACAATAACAATTTACCAAAGATAAACATATTTTCCCTTAGAATTAATCTTCATAATCAGATGAATTCTTAAAGAGTAAAAGCAAATTCTAATAGAACGTAAGGGACTTATAAAAATAGTATCTCATTTAAATAATATTTTCTGGATGTTTAATTCAGTCAACTTGTTTTAGATTTCAGACTAGTGATAATTTTGACATTCTTATTTTAGGTCAGTGACATTCAATAGAAGTAATATGAGTAATATTTGTAATTAAAAATTTTTTAGTAGCCACATTAAGTAAAAACACATAGAATTTTAATACATTTACTGACCTATCCAAAATATTTCTTCATGTATCAATATTAAAAATTAATGAAAGTTTACATTTTTTTTTCAATTGAGATTGTGCTCATTTTAAGAGTTCAGTTGCCATGTGTGCTTAGGGGCTAGTCTAAATTGTTCAGAAAAGTTTTAGACATTTGTATTGGTTCTCATTTAAATTGGCTCTTTTACCTTTTCTTCCCTGTTTCTAACTTTTGTGCAAGAAAATCACATTACCAATATGGAAGAACTAAGTAACCAATCTTAATTTTTAAAAACATTGAGAAAGAAGAGTATTTCATTTTAAGTACTGGAAACGAAAAAGATTAAGTGACTTTTATAAAGATCTTAGTGTAATCTTCCAATGATGTATTAAGATGCTGAGCATAAAGGGAAAGTATATGATAAGGTCAAAAGTTAATCCTTTGCTATGTAAGGAAATATAACAGATTTCAACTGCAATGTGCAGCAGGAGAGATAAAATATTTAACTTCCTAATCAAAAATCTGCAAATTGTGAAAATTATAAAATTAAATAGATCAAGTCAAAATAGGTAGAGGACTATTCCCTCAGCATGATACTTGACCTTGTTTATTCCTCCTTCTAAAATTATTGTTTTAACATATTACTATATTCCCACTTGAAAATTATCTACAACTTTGGTGATTTTTGATGAAACCCTTAGGCAAATCAAGGAACACATGTCTTAAGGCCATAATTTGACTTTAACTCCTTTTTTGTTAAATTGTCCCCCAAAATGTACATTTTGGAAGATATTTTACTGTATCCATATAGACTTATGTTTTTAGTTTAACTTGGAATAACTACTGTAAAACCAGTTTTGAACAGAGTAAGTTTTTATTACTTAATCTTTTAGGTTACCTTACAGAACTGAGAATTTCAATTTAAATAAAACTAAAGAGAATAATATTAATTTCCCCCTTGACTGTTGTTATCTTTTTGTGTATGACTCACTTCAGTGAGCTTCAGTTTTTATTAATACATAAATGACTTAAGAAAAAATTCGAGAAATTATTGCTACATGTATGCCTAAAGTTAGTTTTAAGTCATATTATTTATAATGAGAAATATACAAAAAATTAGATGAAATTTTGGAGTTAGAAAGGACGTTGGCAAGTACCTGGTCCAACCTCAAGGGTGGAGACATACAGGAAGTAGCCCCAAGAGGTTCGAGGTTCAACAACTTGCTCAAGACCTGGCCATTAATATACGCCAAGCTCGAATCTGTGGTGAGCTTCTCCTCAAAGGGAACTAGGGCTTAAACCCAGGCAGTATGGCTCCAGGGCCCATGCTCTTAACCGTGACACTAGACCACCCCTTCTCAATAAAACCCATTTAATTGATTGAAGTCCAATATTCTTTTCATGATATTTGGCATTTCGTTAATATGCAATTTTACAACAAGCTTAATGAAACTCTGGAGGACTTCAGATTTTTGCCTCTCAGGATAATAATGCCTATGAAATACAGGAGTAACTTGAAATTGTAGGTAGAATGGAAATAACTCTTGGTCTAGAATCCTTTTTCTTTTAAAAAGGAAGAGGGTGAGAAACTAAACAATGATACTGAGGAAAAAGGATTGTGTACCTTTGGGCTATGCGTATAGAAATCTGAAATGTATATCTGCAAATTAACTCTTATTTTAACTACACTACAACATTGGCTCTTATTTTTGGGGGATTCGTGGGTCACTTCACAAATCTGATACCAGTTATAGATTTTTGTCCTAGAAAAATGAATAAATTTTCAAAAATTTTGCAAAATAATTCATAGTGTCTATGAACTCTAGGTTATGGGCTCCCTGCACTAAGAAATTTCTTGAATCTTTTGGACAATTTCTGAGTCCCCAAAGCCTCATAGTTTCTGGATTAGGTTCTCTTAACATGAAGCCTAATATTATAGACTTAGAAAATTTAAGTAATCTGTTTCGTTTCTAAAAATTCCATTAAAACTATTTAATATTATTTATTATAATCTTCACAATAACTCTCTTATATGGAAACAGAAATGTGCAAATTTAGCTTCTCCAGCTATTCTAATAATGTTCTAACTATTTAGGAATATACTTTCAAAGGAAAACAAAATCCATTAATATGTAGTATCCATACATAAAACATTGAACTAGATATTGAAATTTCTTCAATACAAATCCATCAATAGGCAGATTCACTAAACCATCCCAAAGATGTTTTTCTTTCTTTCTTCTTCTTGTGCATAAGCACAAGTGAAACGAATACGACTTAACCATTTTAAAAACAATACAAATAATTTCTTAAATTCTCTAAATTCTGTATGCATGTGGAAAATGATTGGATCCTCAATCTCAGTCTTATAAATAAACATCTTAAAGAGAATGATATTTCTTACAAAAGTGTTGTTTTAGTTTAGTTTCACATTTCGTATATTTACCTCTTGATCTTTTTCTGCTTTTCTTTCTAGAGCCTCAAATTCATCCAAATCATCCTTTTCTTTTAGCTTCAATCCCATTTCTTCATTTTCTCGTCTCAGTTTTTCATAGTCTAATACCAGATTATCATAGCTAGCACGAAGTGAATTCAACTCACTTTCTAAGTTTTCCTATTGTAAACAGAATCACATTTTCCAGTTAGAATTCAAATCATATATTCTTTTTGTTTCCTTAACCAAAATTCAAATTACTCAAACAATTAATTTAACATTGAATTGTTTGGTAGTTTAAACTATTCTCTTTTTCAATATTATCCTAATGGTCTACCTTGATCCAGAGGTAGCTAACAGAAGAAGACGATTTTGAAATGGGTAGAATAAAAAACAAACAAACAAACAAACAAACAAATGCTCTGCCTGTGCTTGACTGGAAAAGTTCAGTCAGGAGTAGGAGGTGGGGAGCATTGTGGGAAGGCCATTTCTCCACAGGTCCTTAAGCTCCTTAGTAATAAAGCTGATAATTTATTTCTCTACCTGTCCGACTCCTGTTTTATTTCTCAGATGGCTCTAAGTTAAGGAAGTGAAACAGAGGTATTATTTATTGATCTCTAAAACTGTAATGGCTGCTAGGTTTACCACACTCAACAGAGACCTGTTTCTGTTTACTATACTATTATGAGAAAAAGATAAACTATGAGTTAAAAAAATATACCAAACAAAAACACAGGATTTTTCCAAAAATAACAAACTTCTAGAGTATGTTTTAGGGAGAATGCCCAAGAAAAAACAGTGGGGGGGAGGGGGAATAGATACCAAGATCTGCTGGTAGAGAACCGGAAGCAAAGGTTTACCTATTACCATACGCTTGTTTTATAAAGTTTTTAGCTTCCCTCTAAATGGCACAATTATCAGCTGGGAATGTAATAAGCTGGGCAAGTCTTAATTATAACCAAAACTGTTACTGAAATTAAGTCAGAGCTAGTAATATGCTACAACAGTAAACATCGATAACAAATGCATGCTTTGTAAAATACATTTAAGTTACCTGACTTAGTAGCTTCGTTGCTGGATTCCACTCTATCTCACTGACTGCATCAAGAGTGTTACTGAAAATATCAGCTTCTGAACAAACAGCTGTAATTAGGGGGAAAAGAAATTTATCCATAAACATGTTATTAAGTTTCCTAAAACTCAAATTAAAGACTATTTAAAAAATTCTGATCAGAGATAATAAGTTCGACTTAGCAAATATGTGCTCACAGTATAACTGCCAAGAATACACGAACAACAGATGCAATCATTTATTTATATTATTGTGTGAATTAAGATCACTGGCTAGATACAGTGATAAAAATATAAGATCCTTAATACAATATAGGTAAAAGGGACAAATTCTGAATTTGAGATTTGGTCACTGTAAATAGGTTTTAAAATGTCCCCATAAAATATTTAAAATGTTGAAGACATAATTTTTAAATACTTTCCTGTGTAAATGCTACCCTTTCAAGATTAGCAAAGTTTAAGGCAGATGATATATGGATACTAGTTTAACTAAATAATGATTAGAACAAAAACAAACAATAAAAATACATCTTATGTATTTTAATGACAGTGTATCATTCTTAAGAGATAGAGAAATTCATGAACGTTCACTTTCTTATTTTTTATCATTATCTCCATTGTAATCACATCTAAAATACAGATATTTTACTTATATGTGTTTATCACATAAACCGAGTTATAAGTAAAGTCTCCCTTTGTAGAGATGATTTCATAATTAAAAATAGTTGAAAAGGCACTCACATTCATCAATTTCTCCTATTACAGTTACAGCAGCCTTATGTCTCTTCATTGTTATATTCGCTGGCATA
Source organism: Eidolon dupreanum (assembly GCA_028627145.1). Taxonomy (NCBI): domain Eukaryota; kingdom Metazoa; phylum Chordata; class Mammalia; order Chiroptera; family Pteropodidae; genus Eidolon; species Eidolon dupreanum. The sequence goes on from CM053513.1 coordinate 64,957,672, forward strand.
TTAAATTCATTTACATAGTTTGAGTCCTTCATTTTGTTAATTTTGCCAGGGCACCAAGTGACTCTTCGTTTTATTTTAGCCTAAAGATGAAAAAAAAAAAATCTAAATTACCTCACCCAGATCTGGGCTTAAACATACTAAAACGAGAGAACAAGTTTCCATCTTTAAGAACGATTGAAGGTGTGAGAGCGATCTGGTTGCAACAATCTGTCACCCCATTGATTGCCAGGGTTGATTCGGCTGATCTAGCTGACTAGACAGGTGTCCCCTTCCTCCCTTACCACTCCATGTGCAGCGTTCCTCCCTAAGCTGTGTGCTTGGTCAAAGAGGACGACCTTCTCCAATAGAGGAGAGGACCGTTCTTTGGTCAAAGGTATATGGCTGCACTCCCTTGCTAGAACCTCCAAACAAGCTCTCAAGAAAGATTGACTTGGCAGTATTCTTATTAAGCTTAGTTTATCAGTCTAAAGACACACTGAGATAAGAAAACATTCTTTAGCTTTTCAAATCAATATCTAAACCCATAATAAACTGATAAAACCATTTAAACTTCATTTTTTATTTGAATCTTTACTTAAAAGCTTTTCTGGGACTTAACTTAAAGAAATTGGTTAACTCACAATCCGTAAAGCAATCTGGTGTTATGCCGCCACCAACACAATTGCTAACAAAAGCACTTTAGGGGACCCGGCTTTACCAGAAAGGAACAGACAGGTAGCCCATTCGAATTTCCTTCAGCAGGTAGATCTTTCACAGGGCCCTTCACAATGCCAACTCTCTTCCAATTTGATAAAGCTAATGTCTCCACCAGTGCTCTGAGTCTCATTTGCTCCTTTCCCCCTTGGGATCTTGCTCCCTCAGTTATCTGTTCATCTGTCATCTTCGCTAGGCTCCTTCCTCTCAGCTTTACGAATGTTCAAGCTTGTTTCTTTTTGATTTTTTTAAAGACAAACTCTCTTGACTTCTTACTTCTACCTACCATTTTCTCTCCTATCCAATAACCATTCCACTGCATTGTCTCTCAAGATTACCTGCATAATGCAGATATATCTCTGTATAACTGCATGCTTTCATGCCTCCACCACATAATACCTTCCTGTTTGAAGTCACCAGCCCATTCCACAGTCTGCTCCGTAAAAGCCTAGTCAGCTCAATCCCATGGGGTTCACTCCTGGACCTTGTCATTATCTGAAACTCATAAACCTAGACTTCCTGCTCTAACTACAGTGTCTATTCTTTCACCTATTGATTCAGTTAATCCCACTCTAGCTATTTAGCTTAAGAGGGACTTCTATTCCCTTGATCTACTACTTTCTTCTTGGCAGCTCCCTCTTGGGTCTCATCCCACTCATCCCATTATCTCAGATTTCATAGATGATCATTTCAATCATGTTTTTGGGTCAACAGCCTCAAATTATTTGACTTATTCTCTGTTCCCCACACTTATTCCAACACAGTGTAGACTCAGATGAATTACACTACCGCCTGACCCTTTATCAGCCTCCTGAATACTGTCACAGCCATACACCAAAAGATGAATGCCAATATCATCACCTGGGTCCTTAATGCTGCATGCCCAGACTCCTCCTCCCATGTCGACTTTCTTTACTATTCCTTACAAAGGCTAAACTATTTCAAACCCTCAGTATGTATGAACTTGTGTCCCTACCATTTCTTGTCAGCACAGCAGCAAAATTAAACCTCTTATTTCACAGAGAAAAAAAAGCCTACACTTATAAAAGCATTACTTGCACTGATACCTATCCTTTCCTCCATCCTTGTTAAAATGAAGAGGTGTTTCTCCCTCTATCCAAGACCATACCCTTCTGCTATATTTAAGATCCCATCCCTTTGGACCATCTCAACCCACTGCAAAGTGGCTTTCACTCCCAACACATAACTCAAATTGCTTTTGCAAATGAGCTCTTTGTTTCTAAATCCAAAAATTTTTTTTGCCTATTTTACCTTATTTAACTTCTCAGCAGAATATGACACCACTACCTCTCTGTTTTCCTTGTTACCATATTCACCTGGTTTCCTTCCTCACTCTAGAGGTGACTCTGGGCTCCTTTAGGGATTCTTCTTTTCTGCCTTTACCTACAAAGTTGCTGTTTCTTGAAGTTTCATCTTTGGCCTTCTGTTCTTTTCATTCTCAACATGCTCCCAAAACTCATTCATTCCCAAGACTTTCATTTGGATCTGCAGGAGTTAATGCCCAAATGGATATCTCTATCTCACATCTTTCACCTGATTTTCATATATTTGCATTTTCAACTGTCTGATACCTAAAACTGGAGATGTCCCAAATCAAACACTGAGCAGCTCCACTGCTCTTCATTCAGTATTCCTTAACTCAATCTATACTGCTACTAGCTGCCCAGTAAGCCTAGCAATACTTGCAAGTCATTTTGGGACGCTCCTTCTCTCTTTCCCTGCCCCACCCCCACCACATCTGAAAAATCGCAACGTCCTGCTGAGTCTACCTCCCACATAGTTCTTCAATTTATTCCATTTTTTCTATCTCCTGAGCCAAAATCAATCTGATAGACACAGCAGCTATACCTTTCTAAAATGCAATTCTGATGCTACTTACAGAGCTTTTCTTTGTCCTTAGCATAATGCAATGCTCAAATCCTTTAATGTGTTTTAAAATGTCCCTGCCACCAGAACATTTTAAGACCAAAAAATATGTTTTCTCACAACTTATCTACATGTAGATGTCTTCCCTATACCTTCCATTGGGCTATTTCCTACTCATCACTCAGTCAACAAATAGTTCCTGAGTGTCTTCTATGTAACTAGCATGGTGTTTTGAACATAATGTCTATTACTAATAACCTTAATAGCCTGCACTTATTGAGGATTTGTTGTGTGGAATGTTAAGCACATTCTATATTACTTCTCACATCAATCCTGCGAGGTGGGGATCAAGTTATCCCACAGATTAGGAAGCTGCAGCAAAATGTACTTAAGATATCGCCTAAGGTCAAGAGTTAGGAACTGACAGAACTGGGATTCAAATCCAGGCAGTCCAGCTACAGAGGCCATTCTCTTGACCATGACACACCATTACACACCAAAAATATCTGTTGGAAAAATAAACCCTACTCCTGCAAAAACAACAAGCACACAGGCTGGAAGCCAGACTATTGACCACGATGTTGATTTATATTCTAACTCAATTTTCCTGAGATTAATACTTGTTTCTTTAAATAGAAAATATTCTCACATACTCTAGACACCTGTGGTTCTCAATCACCTAATCAATTTCATTAGAATTTCTTAAGAAGCACATTTCAAATCAATTCCTTGACTATATTCCAGACTTTCTGAATTTGGAGCGCTACATGAGGGAATCAGGGATTGGTATTTTGCAATGAATCTGTTAGGTGGTATTGATCCTAGGCAAATACACAAAAAGTTCTGGGTTTCTTGAATATATGGCATCAAAGGATAAGAAATGCATAACTATATAATAAATATGTAGGAATACCAAGTCTATTCCCTATATACCACCTTTTAAATTGTACCTTTAATTCCTGTTGTGATGTGAGGGAAGAAGAGGTGACCAGCATTCGCGTTAGGTTTTGAATTTTCTCAATCTGTACTTTTTGAAGTAAATCTTTTTCTTCTAAAAGTTGGGCCAATTGGTCTTTTTCCATTGCCTGGGCCCGAGTCTCTAAAGAAACCTACAGAATGTAACATTGAGATATAGTAATAATAAATGTAGCTATGTTTTAAAACCTGGAAAGTAGCTTAAAAGGGTAGAATATAAATTTTTTGTGAACCATGAAAAATCTAATGTTATTGAAATAAAATGCTCCATCTGCAGAACACCAATATGTAGTTACCATAATAATTTCTCAAACTTATAATAAAGTGAAATATATATTTCTCCTCATGTCCATTTCTGTATGTCACGTATAAGATTTTAACAATGCTGTTAAAATAATTCTATTTATTGTCCAAAAATACATAAACAACAAGCAAAGAAGTCAGAAAAGCAGAGATCTCCTGAATACCTACAGCGAAAGAAAAGATGTTCTTATAAGACTACCAAACGATATTTTACCTCATTTTTAAAAAGATCATTAAAATATAAGATTTTTTACAAAATAGGGGGCCATGGTGGTTAAAACAAATCAATTACAAGTGATGGTGCTATTTTATCAGATTGCTATTATAGGTTTAAAAGAGGAATTCAAGATAAGGTAAAATGGCAGAAAGTAGTTTTAAGTAACCATACATGGTCTCTCTTTTTAAACTAATTCCCAATGTATTTGTGACAATTAAAGTGTTTCTACTTGGCCCATTTGAAAATCTCGAATTTTGCCCTTTGGAAATGAAAAACAAAATCTAAAATAATTTCAAGAAACCGAATCTTTCAGTTTATAGTAAATTAAACTAAAACTTTTATGAGTTGACTTCTTAGTTGAAAACTGTTAATTAGCTTGCAGAAGTCAGCTATTGATGATTTAAGTGTCTCTGACCATTTAGGTAGATCTCAATTCTATATCTATCCCTATCCTTTACTGAAATACACGGATCATACATACCTCCTCCAATTGTTTTTTAAGATCTATTATTTCTTTTCTATATCTCTTCAGGAGAGCTTCATCACTCGATACCTCATTAACATAAGGGGTATTCTTCATATATTTAGCAGTGCTGGCAAACTGGAAAAAAATATAAGAGCATTTTAAGTGCTTGACATTAAAAAAATTATTTTAGTCAGTTTAGGTTTCTTGTAATTAAGTTTTGTAAAGGAAAATAAATTCTCTTCCCAGGCGGCTTAATACTTTTGAACACAAATTGCATTTTATGTTTCTGTAACAATGTCTGTCACCTACCCTGGCTGTTAGTCTTCAGGAGAGTCAAAAAATATTCTACAGACATCAGCTTACTATATTCCTGTCTACCCCTCAAAATCCAGGGCAAATGCTCTCTCTACCAGAAGCTTTGCTTCCACTCAAAAGCATCGCCCCTTCCTTTGAACTCTACCCTAAATATTAGCCACTTAACTATTAATCCAATGCAATCATAGTGGAAATGGGTCTTATCTTCCCTATAAGACAATAAATTCTGTGAAGCCAGGGACTTTATTTACGGTTTTTGGTTTTCTGACAGTACCTTGACCCAGTGCTCAATAGCTACGTAAAACAATGCTTCTTAGAGTATGAGTATCAGAAGTAACTTTAAGTGGGTACATGAAGGTGACCATTCAATAACACTGAATCCTTCATTGAGAAAGCTATTCTACTGACATTTCTCTTTTTTCCATTTTTTTTTTTTTTAAACAAAATGCAGGCCTTAGGCTCAGAGTAAAGGCGGGCAACAATTAGCTAGCAAGAATTTAAGAATTATTTTGTTACAAACACACTCATACAGTTTTTGGGTCACCTTCTACTTGCTAAAAGTGATACTAGTTTTTCATTTATGGAGCTGATATAAAGATTCTTTTTATAATGAATTAATTAAAAAGAGTGAGCTATTTAAAAAATATATCAAGTCAATTTCAGTAGAAGTGTTAGATGTGACAGAGATTGTAGAAATGGAATATAAATGATTGAGGTTTAGGAGAATTAAAAAATGCTATTTAGTAGACAACAGGTATGTTATGTCAGTTAAAAAAAAATTATAGCAATTTTAGTAGGTATTTTTCCTTCTTCAAGATGATTTCTCGCCATAATATGTTGAGATAAAAATCAAACTCACCTGGAGAGTACTAAGGGTTTCATCAAAAGACACTGGAGTAATTGTGCAGATAATACGTGTTTTGGCATTTCCTCCCAAGGAATTCTGGAGAATTCGCGTTAATTTGCTATCTCGATAATTTATGAAACCACTTAGAAATGAGTTTGGGAAGAAAAAGAATAAGAGTTTTTATATAACAAAAATGGTTGGTTTTTAATGCAGAACTTTAAATTATAGTTTTAAAAATTAATTCTTTACAGGTTACCAGAAGCAGATCAAAATTACTAACTAAAACATATTTAAAACAAGGAAATAAATTTAGTTGGTCATAGTCATATGTATAAGAAGCCATGCATGGTCACAGAATCATAAAAGCTTTTGAATATATGGAAGTAATCAGTACATTTGTCACTGAACTATTACAATTTTCAACCTAATAAAAAATGTAAGCATTAACAGTTAAATGTACAATGGTATAAACTTACCCAATTTGTCCATCACTAAGTTTCTTGATCACTTGTCCCAAAATAAATAAACTTCTATTTATATTACAGCCTTCCTTGAGTCGCATGCCTGCATTTATTAACAAATATGAAAATTAAAACTGATCCCTGTACTAGAGGATGAACTTACTAAAAATTAAGTTATGAGAGAAATCAGATGCTAAAGTCTATGCTTTGGATTAGATCTGAGCCACCTTTAATACCACTGGTAGGCGCTCTCTCCCTATTCTGTCCACCTATTTAGTGAATCAGAAGAGTTATCTCCTGAGAGGAATCACAAAAGAAAAAAGTTGACTAAGAATCAGAGGGAGAAAGAGGCCATTTCCTAAAAGTTTAACTACTCAGTTCAAATCTATTTTTCCCAAACTTCCAAATTAGAAGCAACCAAAGACAAACAACAAAAGTAGTTCTGATAGGCTCACAACTAAAAAAGTTCTCATTTCTAAATTGTTAATATGCTCAAAAAAATACACTGAAAAACCTCTCCTACTTTTATGCTTTTTTTTTTTTCAACCAGTTCCTGTATGAGGAAGCCATTTTTATTAGTTTATTCTTCTAGAGAGTTTTAGAAATAAATATCCATATATATTCATTTCTCTCTTTATTACACAGACAATAGCCTACTAAATACATTATTTTACACTTTGCTTTTTTCACTTGGAAATATATCATAACAGTAAACATTGTTCTCTTTCATTCTTTGTTATATAGCATAGCATTCCATTGTATAAATGTATGAATGTATCAGAATTTATTTACTCAGCACCCTGTTGAGGGACATGCAAGTTTTCAATCTATCACATATATAAAAACTATTGCAACAAGTAATTCTGAGCAGCTATTATTTCACAGGTGCATTATTCAGGTATTGCTATAATATTGCTGCTTTACAAGCCAGCCTAAAACAACTATTTAGTTCTTGTTCACAGGTCTGAGCAGCCACCGGGGTTTGGTGTCTCTATGTCAGGCTGCAGGAAATTAACAGAGAGGCTTGACATCTTTATGACTTTGAACCTTCCTAAGTATGCTTTTCCATTTGTTTCAGTATTTGGTTATGTCCTTCAGGTCTGTTTTAAAGTTTTCCTTATTTTAATCTTGTGCAATTTTTGTTGTTTCTTCCTAGGTATTACAATGTTTAAGCCATTATTGTAAAAGAGTCTTTTTGTACACTAAATATTCTAACTGGTTGTTTGTATTATGAGTTGTTAATGTCTGCATATTAATTTTGTACTCCACTAGCTATCTGAATTTCCTTTATGAATGAAAATTTGGTGGTTTTCACAGTACTCTCATGAGCTTTCCAGCTATACGATCCTACCAAGTGTATAGTTTTAGTTTTTTAATTGATGCTTTAGTAGCCTGAAGGAGATAACTAGCCAGACACAGAAGTTGCTTTTTACATTAAAGACTTCTATCATAAAATTATTATTGCCATTACTTTATTAGTTTCTAAAACGCATGTAGTACTTTTTATTCTATAAAAGAATGGGAAAATATTCAGACCAATATACTACATGAGTTTTCATTACCTTCAGTGCCTGTTTGAGCAGCTCTTTCACTGCCTGCAAGATCAACCAAATTCTGTAAGATGAAAATAAACCTTTAGGAAGTATAACTTGAAATAATAAAATCCAAACAACTGAGAAAACATTTTTAACGCATGGTTTATCTGAATACCACATCTGCATTCCTGTCTCTCACCCCATTGTTTAGGCCTTTCCTTTTGAGTCAAACTAATTTCTGTATCTTGTTTCTTCTTTATGTTTATACCATTATGATGCCAGAATATGTTCTCTATTTTCTACACAAAGTTCAAAACCTTACTATGGTGAATGTAATTCTTTACAATCTGGCACTTGTGTTCCTCCGGCCTTATGTCTATCCATTACTTACTCTTAACTCTAGCCGACCTACTCCCTATGCCCTCAGTACCTCGCATGCTTCCACACCTCCAGGTGCTATCTCTTGCCACTCCCTTTCAGTTAGTTCAAATGTTCTAATGTGCCCCTACTCTATTCAGGACCAAAGGCAAATGTTACCTCCTCAACTTTATCCTTCATGTCCCACACCTTCAGTGAATTGCTCTTTCAACTCTGGACCTAAAGGTATTTATAGATATAACTTATTCTTGTAGTGTTGAACTAGTCATTTGTGTCTCTGAATACACTGTAGCATCTTTAAAAGCATGGACCTTGCTTTCATTTCACACATGATGTTGGAAAAAAGTGACTGCCTGTCATGCTGTAGGTAGTATGTTAGATGCCGGGTATATGGCAGCGAACCAGACAAATAAGGTCCCTGCTCTCATAGAGCTTATATTCTACATGGGGTAGGATGAGGAGAGGAGGAAGTTGGTGAGAGAAAAAGATAAACATATCATGGTAAGTGTAAGACAGGTAATTTAAAGAGAGTGCTCGAAGAGGAAGAGACAAAGAAGTTCTTTGGATTGAGTGGTCAGGGAAGACCTCCCCTTAAGCTAAGATCTGAAATGATAGAAAAGAAGGAGCCAGCCATGCAAAGACCAAGGGAACCATACTCCAAAATAAAGAATAGCTGGTATAAACAGTCATAATGCAGAGACGAGCTTGGTGTGTTAAGAAAAAAGGGCAGTGTGGTAGAGTTGGTGAAGTAGAGACAGGACAAGACAGAGTAGCAAAGGTAAGAACTCTGGATTTTTTAACTGTAATGGGAAGCCATGAGAGCGCTCTAAGCAAGAGTGACATGCCTTGATTTAACTTTCTGAAGGATCGACTGTGACCCCTGGATGGAGAACAGGCTGGGAAGGGGCAAGAGAGGGAGCAGCAAGCCCAGTTAGGACACTGGTGTGGGAATCTGAGTGTGAGGGGGTGGTGGCTTAGGCTAGGGAGGACGCAGCGAAGACAGTGAGCAGTGGAGGAACGTCTTCTTTAGTCTTTTAATCTCAGAGCCCAGGACTGTGCTCACAACACAGTTCTGGCAAAGGCTCAGTTAATATTCTTAATGTATTAAAAGAAAGTCAAAGATTTAAATTAATCCTCTCTGTGGAGGCTTTCAAGGATGACAGGTAATTATGTACTCCTACTTTATAGTGCTATCTCAGATACTTCCTCTAAAATACTCAGAGAAGTCTAATCTTTCTTGTAGAGTATCTACTACAGATGACCTAGATACATAATAGCAGGGTAAAGTGGTGGCGAAGGCAGCATAAACTAAAGTATAATGATGGGAACAAGCATTAGTATTCAAAGAGGCCCAAGCAATCGGTAAGAAAGGAGCTTATGGGGAGCTGGGGGGTTGGGGGTGGGCAGTTATATCTTGCCTAGTGAAGTGATACAACAAAAGCAGTGCCTATAGTAACATTGGAAACTTGCATAATAGACAGAAGAAAGGAAGACCAGAGTCATGCAGGCCAGGTCCAGGAGAATGAGATAGTGACTCAAGAGAGATGAAAACCTAAATGAGTAGGATACCCATGAGAATGTGGAAAGATGGAATCAATAAGAAATGGTGATAATTGGACAAAAAGGAAGGCAGAAAAAGATAGGGTCCAAATGACGTGAGTTTCCAGCCTGGGTGACAGAATAATGCTGGCATTACTGGGAAAAAGGAATATTTACTATGATAAGAAAAAATTAATTTGGTTTTAGACACACTGAAGTTCGAGATAACAGTGGAACATACAATTACAATAATCTTTCGGAAGATATGAATTAGAACTCAGAGACTCTAGATAAAATAAATATTTGGCCATCATTAACAAAGGAATATTAATGGAATGTCTAAGGGCAAGCAAGGGAAGAAAGGACACAGAAGATCCCATACTTTTGTTAGGAGGGAAGGGGAAAAGAAGCCACAAAAGGAAATACAGAAGCACAGCTAAGATAACCTGTATGCTATCATCACAGAAAGGCCAGGAGATACTCAAAGGCCACCTCCAAAGAGCCAGAAAATGACTTTGGGGAAGACTTCTTCCCAAGAAGATACTTAGAGTAAGCAGGAAGGCTGGAAGGCTGGACCAGATAGTATGTATGGTCCCTAGATGATAAGAGCATCAAAGAATATGAGAAAAGTCACCAAATGGGTCACTGAATATGTCAAGATTATTAAAGCTAAATTATTAAGAGAGAAGTTGAAATTATAGTGAAATATCACAGGCCAGGTTTGGAAAACAGAAGTTACGTTTTGTGTTTTTTTTGTTGTTGTTAAAGACTAGTCTACTAAAATAAATTTTATACTTGTATAATAAAGTAACTTGGGTGAATAAGACTTAGTATTTAATTAAGACTCTTGATTTTTCAAAATCTGAAAGTGAACAAACTTATAGATTTATTACTTTTTTCCCTTGAAATTTTCAAATCAAACAGAATAATCTTAAATCATCCCACATCGTGCTGAAGAATTTAGCCTCTGAAGACAGAATAAAGCAATAATGGTAAGGAATAAGAAGAAAGCATGAAAAAAAAGAGAGAAATGATATAGTATGACAATGGGGGGTTTATTTATGTGGAAAAAGGAATATCTGCATACTTCTTACAGTCACTTATTTGACAAACAGGTATTGAATATAAACTAGGTACAATGTATTGGGATACAAAGATAAAGAAGATAATCACTCTTCTCTTCAAGGGATTTAGTCTAAAACACTGTTCATAACATAAAATATGTTTTCTTCTAGTACTTAGGAAAGAACTCAAATGATGAGATTTATTTTTAAACCATCCCATGTAGGTTTTTATCCTACAAGTCTCAATTCTATTGGCAGAGACTAAAAAGATAAAAACACCCCCTCCCAACACACCAAATTCCAAGATTACTTTAACTTTTAAATATGTGTGTACACACACACACACACACCCTCCTTCATTATTGGTTAGGAAAAGCCTCAAATCCTACAGTCCTTACATATAAATTATAGGAGATGGCAGACATAACATAATAGGAAGATCCTCTGAATTCTTCCTACATTTCAGCTAGTGATTTCATGCTACAGATGACATTTGTTAAACTTCCAGTTTATAGATGGTTTTAACTATTTAGTTCAGTTAACAGGTTTTATGAAACCAAACATCCAGCAGCTGAATGAAATTTTGCTTTGGTCCACATTAGGTATATTACCATGGTTCATCGATACTCACCAAATGGGACACCTTGACAGATCCTTCACAATTCGAAGGTTCACCTTTTTCTCTACTTTCCAAAATCTAGATGGAAAAGACAACTTGTAGAAAAATTAGTGCATTCTTAACTGGAAAGACCAAACAGACAGAGAATTACCTACCATCCTAAAAATGGTATGAGAACGGCTGCTTCTTTGATTCATTTTTGTAATGCCATAATGTCTATTCTCTTTAAAAAAATAAAATTAAGAAAAGTCATATTAGCTGTGCATATTAAAATCCAAAGAAAAACATTAACTTTTATTTTAGCTTAAAAGCAAAAAGTGTGATTTGAAGACTAAATACATTCAGCTGAAGTTTTTACAAGTGTTTTGAAGACATACAGCATAAAGTCTTACTTTCTCCTTTTGTGATCCACTTCAAAGCCATTTCTGGTGTATAAACAACTTCTTCTGTGAGATCAGACACATACACATTCCTCTGAAACATTAATTATGGAAAGAGTAGAGAAATAGAAGTCACTTACAAGCTTGCATCTCAAAAAGGAGCAAACCATGATAGAATTCAACTGTAGAAGTTAAAAGCAGAAAGTGGACACTACAGTATAAAAATAACAAGTAAACCTACAGTGTTTGCGATTTATTTCCTATAGTGAAGCACACCAAATTCTAACCTGAAATTTCCATCTTGCTCTTTTTAGACACTTATACCAAAATATTACAGCTGTCAATCTTTTAAAACTATACACATTGCTTAAAAGATCTCTATAAACTCTTAAGAAAGGGAAACAAAACAAAACAAACAAACTGTAGATACAGGAGACACTTTAAAAAATATAGAAATTAAAGGTAAATGTTCAAGAGCAATAATCCCAATATGTAAGTCACTTTGTTAACTCTGCTACTTACATTGAAGTCTTCCCGAATTATTAAAGGCTTCATTTTTTGAGTGTTACAGAGTAAGTCTGTAATGGTTTCATTGTATATCTCCATATAAGACACACGTAAGAGAAATTCCCTATCAGGAAACTAGAAGAAAAAAAATATGTAAAAACATTGGAGATCAATCAGTTATGAAAACCTAATACTGAATGCCTATGTGCTAATATTAAATATTAACACATTGAGAAATTATCTTTGCAAAACAAAAAACAAACAAACAAAATCCCCCTATGAGTCTGTACTGACAATAATAAACACAAAAATATAAAAGCAGACGTATTGGTTCAGAAATAATGAAAGGTATTGTGACACAGAATTAGAAGAGAGTGCCTAGTCCAACTCTATAAGTTCAAAATAAAACTCTACCAAGAGATGTTCAAATAAGAACATTAAAAACCATTAAAATAAAG
>CM053513.1:64970815-64993775 GCA_028627145.1 Eidolon dupreanum
TTACAGAGATTTAGGCCACAAATACACTAACGAATAAGGGGAAACATGATAGTTTTAGTCATAAAGCAGTCTTACTATAACTGTTTTAAATATCAATTTATTATCTTATCACACATTATGGATGAACAATTTTTTAAAGTTTCCAATGAAGCAGTTTACAGAAGGCTTAGTCTCATCGTTAATGAAAAATCCAGTATTATTGATAAGCCTTTTATACTCTTAATAGGAAAAGGATAACAGGTTAACTTTTGATGGTATTATAAGCTTACCAAAATTGAAGGATTTACTCCCATCCACTTGATAAATAGCATTATTGTCAGTTTTCCAATAAACTTGGGTAGCTTCTCCAAGAGCTTCTTCTCTAAAAGAATAAAATATTTCATTTTAGTATAACTGGTCATAGAAGCCATGTTATATGAAAGATCATTTAAAACATTTCATCTAAAGAATATTTTAAAGTGTATATGGAAATGACTTATACCATATGTAAGAGAAATACAGAAAATCCACATTTGAGGGATCGACATTTTTAAATGGGGTTTCAGGAACCTTCTGCCTTCCCATGGGATTTTCCTCATGAAGCTTTTCACTCACCCAGGACTGAAAAGGTACATTCAAATGCAACTCTGATTATGTCACTCTCACTTAAAACCTTTAAAAGTCATCTGAAATCCTTAATATGGCACATGAGACCTAGATCATGTTTATTTTACTCTTCAACCTTATCTTCCTCTAAATTCCTATATACATCATAATTCCAGACAAATCAACCAGCTGAAAGTTTTCACCAGATAATAGATTCAACTCCTCTTTACTTGGAATACCCTAACCTTTCTATTAAATAATTTAACTATTTTTTCATTCATGAGAATTGTCAGGAGTTTCTGGACACCAGCCCTTCCTCTCCCCAAACTGTCATTTCACTGAAGCACTCTCTACTTGCCTACTGTAACACTTGTCAGGATGCATTGTAATAGTTTCTCTATGTAGCTGTCTTCTAATGCAGTAGATAATGTGCTCCTTAAAAATAGAAAATTCTCCATCTTGCTATTCTCATTTATTAAGCACCCAGTAAAATTAAACAAATACTTCTCAAACACAAAATATGTTAGTATTCTGGGGCAAAGGTCAGAGACTAGAGAAGCAAAAAAGACTATTTCCTCCACTCCCTGCCTTTTCTCTATAGCATTTATTACTTCCATATCAACGTTCAACATTCTTTATCTTTTACTTAATTATGTCTCCCCCCTACCTGCCCCAATGTAAGATCCACAGGGCAATCAATGATGGTAGTGTCTGTTTAGTGCAGCACATTGTACTAAAAAAAAAAAAAAAAAAAAGAAAAAGAAAAAAAATCCATGTTGATAAATATCTGTGATTCAAATTTCTGAATGTTGAATTCAGTCATTGTCTGAAGTCTTGAGTGCCCACTGAATACAATGCAAAAAGACACACTAGGCCTTGCTCTCAAGGAGTATACAGCAAAGAGGGAGACACAGTTAAGTGTAAAATAACTGTAACGAGTGCGAGTAAGGATCTTTCCGATACGACTTCCCTCAGGGGTAGGGTAAGGGGGTGGGCGCAGATCCAGGAAATGCCGTGCGGCGCAGGGTTAAGGTCCGTAACGTCGGCGAGACAGAGTGGTATTCGATTTAAGAGAACCCGCGACTCGAAAGTATCTTCTACATCCTCTGATCCTTCTGCGTCACTTTACAGATAAGGAAACCCGGCACGCAGCAGGCAAGTGGCAGGGTCACCAAGCAGCGGGGTCCGGAAGGAGCAGCTCTGGGAAACGCGGAGGACTCGCCCTCCGGCTCGGGACCCGCGGGCGGCGGCGCCGGGGACTGGTCACAGGTTGGCACACCTACCTGCTGTTGAGCGGCCGGACCCGCACGCAGACGGCGACGGCTCCTTCCTCCGCCATCCTATCAAGCCAGATCCCAGGGAACCGGCCAAGGACCTCCGCGGCCGGCGATCCGCACCCCACGGGCCACCCCGCCTTTAAGTTTAAATTTTCCCAAATGCCGCTTCTGATTGAGCCGCGGACTCGTGACGTCACGGGCCGTTCCATCTGCATCGCGGCGCGGGGGGCGCGAGGCGGCAGCGCGTCCATGGATTTAGGGTGGAGGGGGGTGTAAAGGATTTATAGGAGTATTGTGTAGGGAGTCGCAGCAAAGGATCTGGGAAGCGGCTAACCTGGTAGGAACAGAAATGCTAAAAGCCACTGAAGTGCAGGCAGCCATTTACAAACAACATCCTTTGCCCCATCCTAAAAGAGTTTGCAATCTGTAGAAAAAAACAAAGCAGAATTTTTTTTTTTGCTAACCAAAGAAAATTATGACTTTTAACCAATCACACTGTTTAATAAATAAACAAACAAAAATACAAAACCTCAAAGTCACTGCGCAGCCCAGAAACATAAGAATCTTACACTCCTTAGAAACTGCGGTTTAGGTTTTTCCTCTTTTTATTCTCGATAAGCTCCTCTTTCCATTGGCTGTGAGTTCCTAAAAGGTTGATTTAGGGAAAGAATTGTTGAAGACGAAAAACTCGTTTAGTAATGAAGTGAAAATTTTATTAGTGAGATTAGGAAAGTGATTCTAAATAGTTCTTTACCAGAAATAGTTGTTAAATAAAAAATTTTAACTTCCACCATCGAAAGGCTTTATTAGGCCACTGCTAGCAAAAAAAAAAAAAAAAAAAAAAAAAAGTCCAAACCACCAACAGCATGGCTAGGTGGAAAAGATACTTGTCTATAGTCTGGAAGTTTGCAAGTGTTTTCAAAACATTAAGTAGTGGGTAGGGGAAAGAAAGATGTAAGCTGTCTGAAAGCATTTATATCAGCTATAGGCAAAGATGGTTGAAACTGAAAAGGGGCCAGCTCTGGGCTGGGAGCAGAGTTCACATAAAGAAATGTCCACTCCTGTGGGGTGGCTGTTTAGATGGTGCCTGGCTACGATAATCTGAGGACATAGCTACCTGGAAATGAATCTGAAATTTCAACAGACATCGACGAATGTGAGCTGTTTTTTACTAGTTGGCCTACAGCCAGTCTAACAGTTCCGTCTCTTCCTTTCATTCTCAGTCTGCTGTAATTTAATTTAGAACATCTCAGGGTTTTCTCCTTGTTATCATGCTTGGTTTTCCTTTGTTTTATATATGTGTCACAGTAAAGTATTAACATTTCCTTTAGTAGTGACTTCTGTCCTTTCTTAGTTGATTTTAAAGAGCATCAAGAATTATCCTCTTTCCCTCACCAAAAATGTTACCTGTAGTTGCTAATAATTGTTCATTATTTAGAGTAGAAAATTCTACCGATTTAATAAAACTGTTTTGGAAGGTAATTTGACAATATCAATAAAAAACTGATAGCATATAGGCCCTTTAAGCCAGCAATTCTGCTTTTAAGAATTTATAGAAATATTTGAAGGACATATATTGTGCAGGACATATATATAAAGCTATTAGTTGCAGCATTGTTTACGATAGCAAATGACTGTAAATGCATTAAATGCCAATAAATGTGGGACTAGTTAAATAGGTGGCATTTTATCAATATAACAAAAGCACCATGGAACCAGTGAAAAGAATGTTATAACTCTTTATAAGTACTATCCAAGATGTTTCAATAGCTGAAAGAAATCTGAAGTACAGAACTGTGTGCACAGTATGGTCCTACTTGATATTTTCAAAGAATATTTATATGCTTGAATATATATGCATAATTTCTACAAAGACAAACAGGATATACCTAGTTTTGTTGGACAGAGAGGACTGAGTTAGATAATAGATATAATTTTCATTTTATACTATTTTATAATAATATTTTAACCATGCATATATCAAGTAGTTTGGTTCAACTTAAAGCAACTGATTAATAGAAAAATAACAGTAAGTAAAAATGAGTTTACTTATTCAAAATTTGTTTAGTTAACCAGCTGTGAGCTAGTATAAACTACTGTGTGTGTGTGTGTGTGTGTGTGTGTGTGTGTGGCTAAACTGTGAAGATATTTGATTGTACTTAAGATAATACAGAGTTAAGAAAAGTGATTTTTTAAAAATAGTGGAAAAATATTACACGTAGTTAGCTGAAGGGAAGGAGCCTGTAGAGAGGAAGAAGGGACATATAATTAATGAAAGTCCCTGATGAGACAAAAGGAGTTTGGTTCAGAGTGCAGAAGAGGGTTGGCCTTTCATGGTTGTGCTCATGATTTTTTTTGCCATGGTTGTCCTTATTGTTATCATCATAGCAGCTAACATTTATTGAAGATTTACTATGTGCCGGGTGCTCTGTTATATGCCCTACATGCATTTTTTTTTCATTTAATTTTCTAAACATGTTTATCAAGAAATGTTCATTGAGCACCTATGTACCAGATGTATTTCTAGGCTCAGGAGGTACACAGTGAATAGAATAGAGAAAGCAGCTGCTGTCATAGAGCTATTATTCTCTTTAAGGATATGAATAATGCATAATGATGTATATGCCTAGATAGATAGATAGATAGATAGATAGATAGATAGATAGATAGAGTTAGGCAGAATGATTCCGGGTACTTAATGTGACCCACACCATCTTAGGAAGCAAACTGACCTCCAATTTACCCTGGGAGAATGGACCCTGTCACCTGAAAGGAATATTCTTGCACAGGTAAGTGGGCCTATTAAGTTGTTCACTGCTCTCAACAAGCATGTATCATGTGGCTACAAGCCACCTGTATTAGCATATGCCACTTGGCATTATGGGGATAGGGAACAAGTGTCCTCAGAATGTGCCACTCTGGTATGGCATGCAGATGCTTTCAAGCTGAAAACAATCAAAGCCCAATGAACTCAAAGAAAGGTGTTTTTTTGTTATTTTTTTTAACTTCCCCCTCCCCTACCTAAAGAAATTCAGATAGAAAAACCTGCTTTAGGAAGGGAACTTTAGCATATTCACCTTACATATTCACCATATGAATTTAGTATGGCAGACAGGGAAGATCCAAGCAAAAATCTGTTTGCTAGATTCCCTTCGTGTCCCATTGTTTCTGGGTGGCTCTGCAAGAATTTGTTCACCAAATATTTGCTTTCTCGTCTACCAGTGAAATGCCTACCTTCCCCTTCTTAGTCCAAAATGACATATGTACCTCATTTTGCCTCACTGTCTTTGGAATTTTCATGCTTATGTGAATTCCCCATGTGCACAGTAAAACTGGATTTTCTCCTGTGAATCTGCTGTATGTCATTTGAATTATTTGACTAGCCAGAAGAACTAAAAGTGTAAGGGGAAGATCCCTGCGCCCAACGTTATATATTCCTTTTTGGGTATGGAGATCTACTGTTACTGCTTCTGTTCATAAATCTCCTTAATAAACTGTTTGTTTGTTTTTTTTGAGAGAGAGAGAGAGAGAGAGAGAGCGAGAGAGCGCCCATGTGTGGGTTGACAAGGACCTGTGTGGGTTTGAGAAGGCCCATGTGTTGGATTTGAGATCTCCCATATGGGGAATAAACTCTTGATGTAATTCTGAATTTGCCAGCCTCTTTTTTTTTTTTTTTTTCTCTCTCAGCCCCAGGGAATTTTCCCAGCACATATCTATATCAGGTGACGATAAATACTGAGAAGAAAAAAGTAAAGCCAGAGAGAGACAGTGATAAGGTAGGTGTTGGGGTGCTGGTTTCTTATGAAACACATTCTTGTGGGAAGAAGCAGGTAATACAGAATAAACAAGTAAGTAAAATAGCTTACGAGGAGAGGAGGGGCCACTTTAGATGGGATGTTCAAGAAAGTCCTGTGGCGGACACCTTTGAGGAGAGACCTGTATGATAAGAATTAGCCAGACTTGGAAGAGTAGGAGAGAGTGCTTACCAGTCAGAGGGACAATAAGTCAAAGAGCCCAAGGTTTGTATGAGTTTGTCACGTGTTTAAGGCACAGAAGGAAGGCCTCAGTGGCTGGAGCATTTTGGGCAATGTAGAAAGGTAGGTGGAGTCAGGTCCCATGAGGTCTTGTGGTCCATGAGAAAGTGTATGGATGTTATTGAATGGTGAGGGGAAGCCTATGGAAGTTTTTAAGCAAGCAAGTGAAAAGGAATTTATTCATTCAAACAAGACTGTTATTTCACTATGAAAATAGAAGTAGCCAGAAGAAACTTTGCACTGACTCCTGCCAAGTTGTCTACACTTCTACTTATCTGTGGCCAACTACCTTGTCTTCCAGATTGCAACTCGATGAACAACTGTCTGTCCTCCATTCTGAAAACCTCTTCGTGTGTGCACCAGAGTCTACTCCTTCCTGCTTACCCCTCTCTGTCTCACACTGTCATTTCCCCAGCTTTAGTGAACTGTTCTCATCACCAATCACATGCCTTAACTTCTGTCTTGCGTATCTAATAGATGTTGCAGACTTAGTGTCTAATGGCAAATTCATGTTCTTCCCCTCAGAACCTGCTCAGTCCGGTTTTCCTCATCTCAGTTAATGGCAAGTTGGCCTATTCAGTTACTCAGGCCATAAACTAAAAGTCCTCATGCTTGACTTCCTTTGTCTCAAAACCTACATTCGATGTGCCCAAAAATTCTGTGGGGGTTGCCTTGAGAACATTCCAGAATATGACCATTTATCACAACTTCTGCTATCCATCTGGTCCAAAATACCACCATCTCTCACCAGACTCAGCTCTGTGATTCTATCTTTGCCCACCTCCAATGCCAGTCTCTTCTCAACATAGCAGTTTGAGTGATACTTTAAAAATGTAAATTAGGTCATGTTAATCCTCTCTGAAGACCCCCAGTGCCACCCAACACTGATTTTTTATCAGAGTAAACCCCACAGTCTCAGCTGTCTCCCACGCGTTCTGTTATCTTTCCACTTGTTACCCTCCGACCCCCCTCCCCCTGCCCTGGCCTTATACCACCCCACCCAACACACACACCTGCCTTGGCTCTCTCCACTCCAGCCACACTGGTCTCTTGGCAGTTTCCTGAAAACTAGACAGGCTCCCTCTTAAGGCCTTTGCACTGGTTGTTCTCTGGCTGGGAGGCTCTTACCCCTGATATTCATGCTTTCCTTCTTCCATTTAATTCTGGCATTTGCTCAGATGTCACTTTTTAGAACTCCTTCTGCATAAAATAACGACACTCTTGTCTGCTACTTCTGTTTTTGTACTCGTCTTCTTTTAAAATATTACCTAATAATTTTCAAACATAATATGTATGTATTATCTATCTCTTCTTACTAAAGTATCAGCTCTGTGAGGTTAGCAACTTAGTTTTTGTTTGCTCCTTATCTCACTACCTAGAAAGTTACTTGGAGTATAGTAAACATTAAATTTTAAAAAATTTGCTTATTCAATCACTCGGTAAATACTTATTCACATAATTTCTGGAAGGGTAACATGAAATATACCTAGTATTTTTTGGAGGGGAGGATTGTTAGAAAATAGACCTATCTTTCTTGGTATTCTATCTAATAATTATTAATATCTTAATTAGTAAATATTAAAGTTTCTCTCAACTTTAAGAAATTAATTGATAGATAATAATCATAATAATAAAATCTACTCATTTCAGATTTATTTTAGTTAACTAGTTGTGAGCTAGTATAGACTATTTTTTTCATAGCTAAATTATGAAGATGCTGGATTTTATCTAATAAGATAATAAGAGTTCCCTAATAAGAGTTAAGAAAGCTATGTTTTAATTTAAATTGAATAAGTGAGAAAGGTGAAGAGATTTACTAAAAACAAACTGAGGCATATTAAAACATTTGAGTTTATCTGAGCAAAAATCAATTCAAATCAGGTGGTATCCTATCTAGCAGATAGAAAAAAGCTCTGAGGAGCTAAACAAAATGGAAGACTCTTATAGGCAGAAAGCAGCAAGGAAGTTACACTAGGCTAAAAAGTGGGTTGGTTATTAAAAAGTTACTTTTCTTTAGGGGACGACAAGGGCTTATTGGATAGATTACCTTACTAGTGCTAAATTAGCGATTCCAGATTAATTGATTTAAGATTCCATTTCTGGGAGAGCCAAAAATATAATTAAGTCTTGATTTGGTTGTTTAAGGCTTACCATAAGCAGCTCCATTTTTGGTCTATTGCCTTGTTTTTAACAGATTAAAGAACTTGTCTAAAGTTATGGAACTTTTGGAGAGAGAGCTTTAAAATTTGCATGCATACCATTCTCTAAAAGGTGATTAAAGTTTTTATTGATTAACTTCTTTCTTACCTCAGAGATTAATATATTCATGTGATAGAAAAATTTAAGTAGTACAAGAACAATCACAGTGAAAAATAAACCTTCTTCCCATGTCTGATCCCCAGCGTACAAGTTTGTCTCTCCAAAAGCGACGTTGGAGGTTAATTTGTACAAGTATACAAAGATATGTACACATATGTATCTTTTTCTATAGTGCATATTTTTACATAAATAGGTACTAGCTATACATGCTATAGTGCATTTTGCTTAAAATGTGATCTTTACATAACTATGTTTAATTAATTCAAGAAGGTAAAGTGAGTATCTGAAGCATGTTACTTGCACCCACTTCCATGTTGATGTTTAAATTACTGTTTTTCCTTTCAAATTTATTTCTGCTGAAGCTGCAGAGGGCACTGCAATCCTTCCAAAAGCATGGCACAGCCTTGCATAGTGTTTTGCAATTCTTGAATGTGTTGCAAATGTTAAGATTTGGAGAAGCTCCAGGTAGTACAGTTATATGTCAACTTAACATTACTCACCTGTGCTCACTTATTATGTGTACTTCATATAAAATTAATTTCCATCTATGTTTATATTATGCCATCACCTTCAGCAGGAGTAATTTTCAATGATTTTCCAAATCACGTGTTCCATTCATTATGTTTGAGAAATAAAAAATTTGTTCCTTTAAGATTCTCTTCCTTGAGTCTGAATTGTCAGAGTTTTGGGGGGAGGGAGGGAAGAAAAGGGAGAGAGAGAGAGAGAGAAGAATTAGAAGGAAGAGGAGGAGAGAGAGGGGAGAACAGGGAGGGACTGAGAGAGGAGTAAGGGAGGAGGAGGTGCAGAGAGAGAGAATTTATGTGTTATAGGAAGTCTGGAGGTGTTGGTATCAAAGTGTTTATAGTGATATCCCCTCAAGAGTGGGCTTGGGGAGGATGTGCAAAATTTTAACTGCTTATATCTGTTGGTTTGATGTTTTTACATGGATATTTATTTATTTAAAATGACAAAATAAGAAAAAAAAATCCTAGGCACTCTTTTTTTTTTTTACAGGTTACTGAGGTAACATTTATATGTAGTGACATGCAAAAATCTTAAGTGCACAATTCCATCAATCTTGTCAAATGGGTGCCACTTACATAAACACAAATCTATTGAGACAGAGCATTTCTCACTCCAGAAATCTGCCTCCTATAGGTATTCTTTCTCTATCTCCTTTTCTTACTGGAAAAAGGGAGACATTCCTTCGATTCCTCCTTAATGATGCTTGTTTTACTCTTCTGATTCATGGTAATCTATGTTTCCTTAGGCCACATCGACCTAAGCTAAAAATAGGAAATTTCAAACATAATAAAGCAGTGTTTCTCTGAACTTCTTCCAGCCATTATAAGGGAATACTGGTCCAACTCAAATTCATCTCATATATAGTAAAGTAGTAGGTTATATAATCAACTGACAAAATCAATAACATTTAAATTTATACATAAGTACCCATTAGAAGGAGGATCCTATTTATAATAGAAAAATGGAATGAATTGAAATAGAACATCTAGGCATAAACTTCACAAGAAATATTCAAACCTATAGGTGGAAAACTGCAAGGCATCCCCAAAATGCATAAGTAAATTTGAACCAATGGAAAGACACACCATAATCTGGGCTAGAAAGGCTGAATATCATAAAGATGACAACTCTTTTAAGTTAATTTATAAATTTAATGTTAAGTGAAAACAGGATTAAATTTTTTTTCTGTAGTTACAGTAGTTGATTAAAATTTTTATTTGGAAGAACACCAAGCAAGAATAACTAGGAAAATCCTAAAAATAAGAGATCTGATTATGATGCAGATATTGATGCATGAACTACACAAAATAAGAGATGAACTAATGTAATTAGGCAAACTAATATAATAGGATAAAAAATCCAGAAACAGTCCCCAATGCGTGTAGAATTTGACATAGGATATAGCATACCAAAGCAGTGCCGAAAAGATGAATATTTTAATAAATGATATTTGCACAACTGAATAGGTACATGGAAAATGATAAAATTTGATCCTTCCTCACTGCAGAACTAATTTCAATAGAAAAAGACTCAACAAATTAAATATCCATGGAAAAGAAATAGTGGAATAAACGATTATGCACCCCCATGATGGAGTAAGAATGAAAAATATATTTATATACTACTTTTAAGTGAGTTCGAGGATAAATCACTAATTAAAAAATCAAGGAGGAAACTGTGTATATTATGCTTACTGTTATTTTTCAATTTTGTAATTATTTTTGGCTTATATTAGAAAAACAAAAGAGTAAAGCCAAACTAAAAGGAAACAGTGTTACTTATTGATCAGGAGTTCTCAATAGCAACACCATTAAAAATTTTGTACTGAATAATTCTTTGTTATAGGACTTTTTTTTTGTTATAAGGTAGTTAACAGAATCTCTGGCCTCTACCTACAGATGCTAGCAGCCCCTGCCTAGTTGTGACAATCACGTATTGCCAGATGTCCCCTAGAGGGCACTATTTTCCCATTAGAGAATTAATGATTAGTAATATGGACAGAGTAGAGGGGTAAAAATGGAAGGTGGACTTCTTAGAATATATCCTTTTTTTTTTTTTTTTTTAAGATTTGACTTTGGAACTGTGTAAATGTTTTATGTAACTATATAATAAATTAATACAAAATAAAAAGCAGTTTCTAAAAATTGAGAGCAAAATGAAACAAATTGAGTTGATAGTTAACCCCACAGAGAGCAGATATTTTAAGTGATTTTAAAACATAATAATTTGACTGTAAACTCTAGTGAATATATCCAAGGAAAAAAAGAACTGCAAGAAGTATTAAATTGTTTCTTTTTCAGTAATCAGTGTTAGTGACAGTATTGACATTATTGATCAAAATGAATTAATAATTATGTTAATGTTGTTACAGACTAATATTTTTAGCATGACAGAAGAGAAATATAAAAGTATAAACACAAATTAAGTAAAAATATCTTACCCTAAATTTGGATTGGAAATATTAACATAAATTCATGATACATTTTCTCTGAAAACCAGCGATTCCTAGCCCTGTCTGCTGAAAAAGTTTTGAGATGATGCTTTATAGTACCTAAGCTGTTGTCTTCAATTACTTTTTTCTCCTATAAGAGAAACAGAGTTCCTTGCAGAAATGAGTGTTTCTAGGTCCATAGCAGAAAGTGTACAAGAGAAGTCTGAAAGATCTTATCATACCAGAAAAGAAGGTAGTGACTAAATACTATTCCGAGTTGTGACAAAAATGACACAGGAAGCAAATTAAATAGATTTTCCCAGACATAGACTAATAACTGCACTGGATTAAAGCACCTCTAATATGTTAAATTTCATGACTTTATAATGATACTTAAATAAAAAAGACTCATCAGATACCTTGGCAGAATGTTACAGGACTCACTTATTATTATGAATCCTGGTAAATAAAGGGAAAGTACCAAGCATGAATTTGTCTTTTCTGTATGAAGAACTTCAGCATAGCTATATAGGTGATAAGGGGCTATTTTACTTTATCGAAGTATTTCAGCTAATACATAAAGATGAAATCAAATAATTAGAATATTATAATTTTCTAATCTCTAATAAAAAATAGTAGTAAAGACTAACAATAGCTCCTAAAACCATTTTAATGGCATCAGGCCAGCACCCAAACTTACAAAAACAAGGACATCCAAATATCATGAATTTCCTAGTAGTAAACCACACAGAAACTGTGATGTATTCTTGCCAAAATATTGACCTGAATCTCATCAGACCTCTATATCTAACAACCCATATACAGAAAACAAAATACATGTTAAATGACTCTATGGGGATGCAAGTAGCAGAATCTGGAATGTGGAAAATACTATAAGGATAACATTCCTGTTTCTTCAATTAAAAAACATGCAAGAAAAAAAAAAAGAAAGTGAAAATGTGTGAATTTAAAGAGATTTAAGAAATGTGCCAACTAAATGCAATATGTGGACTTGGCTTGGTTCTTGACTGAGAAAAATTAACTCTAAATAAAACAATAGTGAAATGATTGGAGGTATTTGAACATTGACTAGATATTTGATAATATTAAAACATTATTATTAATTTAAAAAATAATAATGGCATTTTTTTATAAAAAAGATTTTTTTTCTTGTAGACATATATACTAAAATATTTATGAGAGAAATAAAATGTCTGACACTTGCTCCCCATTGAAAAGTCCTGCCTCATTGGCCCTCCATAATTTGTTTAGAATTTGATGTTGGTATCGGAACACCTCAGGCAAGCTAAGGGATAACATATTCACAGGACTGTACTCCTTGGAGAAGATGAAAATGAAATAGCTTAATGAATCTTTGTGCCTTCTTTTATTATCTATCAACATTCCAGTGTCTACCTCTGGCAGGGAGATAGAAATTTCTTGTTTATTACTTCCCTGGAATTAACTTAAAACATCCTACTTGTTTTTATGTTTTCCACAACTTCAGCACATTCTGGACTTGAACCTTTCTAGAGCTCTTTTAAGACTTTATGTCACTTCTGTTTGTGTTTAAAAGTTTGAGATCATCATTTTTTCCCTCTCGTTTTCTTTCTCAGTACACTTTAAATCTACAGTTTGACTACTTTCAGTATTTTCTTTCTTTTCTTTTTTTTTTTAAAGCCTACAGCACCTGGTCTTCCTAGGTGGTTTCCCATCCAAGTACTAACCAGGCCCAACCCTGCTTAGCTTCTGAGATCAGATGAGATTGGGCGTGTTCAGGGTGGTACGGCCGTAGCCCATTTCCAGTATATTCTTCCTCTACCATTACTTATTTTAAAATGACTTCCTACCTAAATTTCTATCCTCTCTATCTATCCTCTCTATAGTACAAACTAGTCTAACACAGAATGTTAATCGGTTTAACATATTTCTTCAATTTTATAAGTGACAATATTATCAGGCAAGAAATGGGGAAGAGGGGCAGAGAGAGAGAGAGAGAGAGAGAGAGAGAAAGAGAGAATTTCTGAAGTATTTTCTTAAAAGGAGAATTTGGCTTTTAGCAGATATCCAGATAATTGAAACTCCTTATCTTTACTATCGTGCTGAATTCATAACCTGTGTTAGGAAAGTGTCACTCCTTTCTTCTATGTGGGAATCTGTAATCACATCATTATTTCTTTCCCCCTCATCTAAATGCTCTCCACTAGACTAGCACAGTAGGACTTATGAATTAACAGACTCTATTCTTGTATGACATCTATGTAGCTGCTGTTCAGTTCTCATTTTCAAATCATGATCTTCAATAGAATCAGAAGAAGCACCACCTGTGCTCCAAACCCTCTCTGCTCTCTAAGTAGGAGTCAAGGTTTCTCATGTTGAATTTCATTACTTTCTACTATGTTGTTTCTCACAGTGAATCAGCAGGAATGAGTCCACATCCAGTATGGGTTTTATATTTTGCCTGGCTCACTTCAGAGCTTTTTCTCCTCTATTAGATTTTAAAAAATAATTATTATATCTCCATCATGAGATATATTCTATAATATCTCAGTGATCTAACTAATAGGGGTTGTTTAATTTCTTGTGTCAAAATTTTGAGTTTATTTAAAAAAATTATTAGCCCTTACACCATGTACTGTTATGAAGAAGCAGCATGTTTTAACTTTGTATAAAGAGAGAGCAGATCTGTAACTCTGAGGTTTGGCACATAACGTTAACCAGCTAAGATTTAATAGCATAGTTTTATTTTCATTCCTTTTTTAATAGTTACCTTTTAGTTTTGGGAAATGCTGCTGGATTTTCATTTGTCAGTGATATAAACTTTCTGTTTAAAATAGATTTAAGTCATATGGTGATTTATTGATTTAAAGATAAAAATTAAGGAAATAATTGTATAGACTGTTCAAAGCACAAATTGTGAAGATACTGTTGAGTGCAATTTACCTTTAACCTGATTGCATGCTTTCCTTTACAATAAGTGTATCTTGTCATGTATATGCAGAACTGTACAAATTTTTGTGTGTAGAGTTGTCTCTAGTATTCTTTTATTATGCATTATAGAGATATCTCATTTCATTTCTGATATTTGTAATTTTTGTCTTCTATTTTTCTTTACTAAAGGTTTGTCAATTTTATTGATATTTTCAAAGAACTAGCTTTGTGTTTCATTGATTTTTCTCTATCTTGGTACCCAACCAGAAAAAGACATATGAGAAAAAAAAGTTATAGACCAGTATCCTTCATAAATATAGATAGCAACGTCTTAACAAAATAGTGGCATATAAAAGCAGCAATATAAAAGACCAATAATTGAAAATAAACTAATCACAATGTTAACAAGCTAAAGAAGAAAAATTATGTGATTGTATCACTTGATTTAGAAAAAAAAATTGAGAAAATTCAACACTCATTCATGATAAAAAAAAAACTCTCAGGAAACTAGGAATAGAGGGAAACTTCCCCAATTTTAAAGAACATCTACAAAAAACCCACAGCTAATATCTACTTTATGGTGAAAAACTGAGTGTTTTCCTCTAAGATTGAGGGCAAGGCAAGGATGTCTACTCTCACCACTGCTACTATAACATAGTATGGGAAATCTTAACCAGTGCAGTAGGCAAGAAAAGGAAACAAATGGCATTCAAATCAGAAAGGAAGAAATAAAACTGTCCCTATTTGCAGAGGGTCTACATAGAAAATTCCAAGAGGAAAAAAACAAAACAAAATGAAACAAAACAACTCCTAGAGTTAATAAGTAAGTTCAGCAAGATTGAAAGATGAAAGATCAACGTACAAAAAGCAATTGCATTTCTATGTAGTAGCAATGAACACGTGGACACTGAAATTAAAAATATGCCACTTTCAAGCACTTAAAAAAAATAAATACTTAGATTTAAACATTGGGAGGGTGCAGATCTCCCTGTACTATCTTAGCAAATTCATATGAATCTACAATTATTTGAATAATTGTAGATTCCAAAATATGATGCTAAAAATTGAATCATAACAGGAAATAATACACATGCAGTTTCTATTCTGGTGAGAGATGGAAAATTTGTAAATAAGTAAGTAAGTAAATACCTACATACATATACGTATACCAAGGGTTTCACATGACTCAGTTATCTTTTTAAATAAAAGAACTTAAAACAAAACCCTTCATTATAGTAAAGCGACATATACATATCACATTAGGATATGTAGAAATATAATCATCTATTTATAAATAGATGTCCTTAACTAAATAAATTGTCCTTAAATATTCCCTGTCAATTTTAATCCTGGTTTTCTGGTTTCTATGTTGGAAGAACAGCAAGGAGGTCAATATGGCTGGAGTGGAGTAAGAAAGAGAGTAATAAAAGAGATAGAAGTGACAGTGGAGCAGAGGGTGGACAAATTATGTAGGACATTGTTAGTCATGGTAAGTCTTGTGGCTTTTACTATGAATGGGATGGGAAGCCACTGAAAGTTATGAACAGAAAGTGACATTATCTTCCTTATGTTTTAGAGGCTGCAAAGCTGAGAAAAAGATTGTCAGGCATAAGGGTGGAAACAGAGAGAGTATTTAGAAAGGAGGTTATTGTAATAATTTATATGAAAGATGAAAGTGAATTGGAATGGGGTGGGGAATGGATAGTGGTGCAGGTGAAGAGAAGTGGATTTAACATATAATTTGAAAGTAGAGAACACAGATTTACTGATGAATTGGATGTGGGATGTGAGAGAAAGAGATAAATAAAATATATAAGTCCGAAATTTGGGGCCTAAGGAATTGTAACATCATAATACTGCATTGATAAAATCTGTGACTGGAAGGTTAGCAGGTGTTGAAGAATATGTTTTAATATTCAGCAAGCCTCAGCATATGACTTTTGCTGCTCTTGGACTCAGATTTGTAGACTTGGTGAACATATTTACTTTTTCCTTCTTACCAGTTGCTACCACATATGTGCCTGGGATTCCCCATAATTTATGGAGAATAAGTATTAGCCACTGCTTGCATGAGGCATACCAGTAATAGAACATGAACCTAAATATTAAGAGTGCAACCCAAAACATTCAGGCAGGATGATTTAGAATACCTGCCATTTTGTAATTAGATTTTATATCATTGTATGAAAAATTTTATACGATTGCTTAGCTGGACCCATTATTCTTTCTGTTCCCCTTTTGTCTTTGTCACATTCCTGCCTACCTCTACCTCAAAGGAGAACCAAAGTTATCTTTCCTTGAAATATACCTTTCAAACCAGCAGAAAAAGTCTGAAGGCTTTTTTTCAGAAAAACTAGCATATGTTGTCTTTCAACATATCCAATAAAATGCTATTATCTAGAGTGAATGACAGTATTAAATTTTTTATATGGAAGGACTTTAGCTATTTTTCTGAATGATGTTTTTGGGTTTCTCTAGGGTACATTCTAAGTATTCTGGACATTTTTATTTTAATTTGCACAGGAGTTCACCAGTTTTTTTGTATGCTTGTTTGTACGGGTTAATTTTACCGGAAAATCTGTGTAGAAAACACTTTTTCATTAGTCTCATAAGAATTGAAATATAGTATGGGATTTTGCTTTAGGATACTGTAAGAGAAAAAATATGAATATGGGTTCACGTGAAAAAGAGAATATAAAGAACCCAGAAATAATAAGAAGGAACCAAGTTGAACATACAATTATATATTAAGACCATCATAGTCAACAAGTAAATGTAGTGTTGGAGTAGATTTTTAGATTGGTCCTCACTGAGAACAGTATAACTCAAAGTTAGACACATATGTAAAGGTTTCAAGGGATGAATGAAATAAGATCAAGATAAGTATTTTGAGTGCGTGTCATCAAGAATCATGATCATGATTAATATTAGCTGTTTTGGTTCAGCAACATTGGAAGTCATCATTGCTGAATGGCATCATGTAGATCTACAGGTGGGCAATGAGGAAGGAGCTGAGAACTCCTGAGTTGCACAGAGTAGTTAGAAGTGCCTTTCTTTATCTTTGTAATGGCATCACAAAATCCATTAAGGAAAAATGGGCAGAGCAATTTCTGGAGTGTATAGGATGGAGGTGGTTGCCTCAGGGCCATACTTTGAGAAGCCCAGTACGGCTCAGTGGATAGTACCTGAAGAGGGCTGAAAAAATGGATACTTGATCCAAAGTAATGGAAATCTCATACTATAAAATCATTCTCTTTCTTCTATATACAGTCATCCCTTGAAAAATGCAGGGGTTAAGGGTGCCAACCCCCCGATTCAGTTGAAAATCTGTGTATTAATTTTGATTGCCCAAAACTTAACTATTAGCAGGCAACTGGTGACCAGAATCCTTATTGATAACATGAATGGTTGATTAAAACCTATTTTGTATATTATATGTATTATATACTATGTTATTACAATAACGTAAGTTAAAGAAAAAAATGTTATTAAGAAAACTATAAGGAAAAGAAAATACATTTATAGTATTTATTGAAAAAAAGTGGACCCGCACAGTTCGAATGTGTTGTTCAAAAATCAACTATATATATATCTTTTTTTTACTTCATATTGCTTATTTATAACTACTTTCTCCACTGTACAGGTGGCCCAGATCCTCACTTTCTAAAAACAGAGCAACACAAAAACAAAATCCAAACAAACCCAAGAAAAGGGAGAATTAAACAGAACATCATACTGGGCACATATTTTGGAATCAGATACTTTGAGGGAGAATTCTAGGTTTACCACTTGATTTGGTGTGTAACCCTTGGCAAATTACTTAATTGATCTGTGCTCCAGTTCTCTCATCAGTAAAATGGAGTTTCTAATAGTGTCTGCTTCATAGGATTATTGTGCAAAATAAATGTGATAATGCATACAAAGTACTTAGCACATTAATAGGGCAATTAAATTGACCCACTAACAAATATCTTTCTACTTCTAAAAATAATAAAGAGAGAAACCATGTCTGTGGCATTTAGTAGGCGCTGATTAGTAATATTTATCTACAGATTTGCCATTTTAAAATAAAAAATAACTTATTTTTCAATGTGAGAATTTAATAGTAAAGATTTAATATTTTTGGTTTAAAAATTTTCAAACTATTACAGGAACCTAGATTTTTTATGGGAAAAAATTTCATTTTCTTTTAAGAGGATATCTTCTGTTTCTTAATGGTTTATAGCATATATGTTAAAAATATTTTGGAATAAGCTATCTTTCAAGGTGAAACTTAAAACTAACAATTAGCAATAAGTATTTTACATGAAATGGAAAAAGCCAGGAACAACCTCTTGGTGTTAGAGGTCTCCAGTCACAAACAATCATGGGTGTGGAAATGCAAGCCAGCATTGATGACTGGCCAAGGGACAGGGACATTGCCTTCTGCTCCCTCTAGGGTTGGTGCAGGGTTTTAGTTGTTTTCCTGGCTGGCTTGTGATGGAAAGCAGCAGGTTTGTTTTCTGTTGGCAAACCACCTTTTCATGCTCCCTGAAACATAACCTTAAATTGATTATGTTGCCCCTTTGCTGATGCTGTCAGGTGCAAAACAAAAAGGAGCTCAGGCATCTCAGAATTAGAAATTCACCACTACAAAAGGCAGCACTTTTCTTTGAATTCCACTATTAGTTTGTCCTTCACTCATGACACAGTGCACTGTACAGTGACATTTTATTTTGCATACATTATTTCTCTAACTAGTGCAGTGTAAATGTTTGTTAGCATATAATTCAACTCCCCAACCACTACTGGCATCTCTTCTCACACCCCAGCAACCGATTATCTAGCCCTTGCTCCATCCAACACATCCAGCCATTGAGCTCCTACCTCATGGCATTTTTGTGTAGACAGGCTTCTTCCTTTTGATTCAGCTGAAATTGCTTCTTTGACACAAATCATATAATATTTTCATTAAAATAGAATACATTTCATTCTAGTTCATTTCATTTCTGCAGAGAGAGTTTCTTTGCTTTTCTTTTTAAATCTTGATCATAATTATTAATGTTTTCTTGAATATTACATTAGATAAATATTTAAATATATTCAGCTTACTCATTAAGCCCTTTCATTATACAAATTATTCTTTCACTTATTTTTCAAAATTATTTTATTACAGTTTTGAATCAAGTTTATGTTCAAGGTTTGTTTCCATAGTCTTGCTTACTTTTCTTTGTGGAAATTTTGTGATGTTATATAATTAGTCATTAGTTAACATATTATATATTATTAGGTTGTAAAAGTAATAACAATACCTCTTATATCATGCATTGGAGATGTGAGTGAACCTCTCCTAATGTAGATCTCTCAGAGCTAGTCCAGTAAATTCTTCATTCATCTCCCTTGATGTTAAATACAGAAAAATTTAACCATGGGTTTAGAATCAAAGGGGTTAATGAATTCCCTGAAGTTATGTGCAAAAGTTTGATTTTGCACCTGTGAGCCTATTTTGGGGAAAGAGATTCCAGAGACTTTCATCAAACTTTTAGAGAGTTCAGGAAATTCCCCTCCCCCAAAAGATATGAAACCTGTTACTAGACAGTTTTGGGAGTATGTGTGAGTTTGCTGGGGCTGCTGTAACAAATACTATAGAGAGGGTGGCTTAAACAACAAAAATTTTATTTTCTCACAATTCCAAAGGCCAAAAGTCTGAAACCAAGGTTTCTTCTCCTTGGCTTATAGATGGCCATCTTCTCCCTGTGTCTTTACATGGTCTTCCCTCTGTGCATGTTTGTGCCCTAATCACCTTTTCTTATTAGGACACCGGTCATATTGGATTAGGGTCCACCCTAATGGCTTCATATTAACTTAATTACCTCTTTAAAGACTCTACCTCCAAATACGTCACCTTTTGGGGTATTGAGGTTTAGGACTTCAACATATGAATTTAGGGGCACACATTTCACCCCATAACAGAGCACTAGTTTGAAAATTAAAAAATTGAAAAGTTAAAACTGCATTCAATTAATTCCACAAGTTTCCCTAGTCAGAATCTATTTGCACAGTTCCTATTAGCCTACAATTCAAACACAATTTTTTTTTTTCAAAGTGGTTGTCTCTGTGTGAGCTTTCTGGATCACTAGAGCCTGACTCAAGCAGTCAGCAATACTTATCAAGCACCCACTGTGTGCAGAGACTATGCCAAGAGGTCTAAAGTCTGCAATATTGATGTTGTCTGCCAACCAGTGTCAGACTGCCTTATGAAACCGTTCTGGTATTTGCCTTGTGCTATGAAAGGAAGAAGTACGGAGGCATAAGTTGGGTATTTTAAACTCTGAAATATAAAGGTTGTTATTGCAAGAAGAAGTCTCTGGAAAAGACTTCTATTCATCTTTCCTTTAAACTTATTCATCTTTCCTTTAAACTTATGTGTCAGATACTGATGGTGTCTGTAAGCAGGAGGTATTTAGACGATTTTAAAATATGCATATTAAAATCTTTTACAAAGCATTCACAGTTGTGGTAGAGAGAAAACACTGTATTATTTTCTAAGCTAATGTGGAGGGTTTATCTCAAGGTGAGAATTGTCTACATTTGGGAACCTTGACAGATGTGTTTGAGTACCAACATACCCCCTGGAATGCATTGAGACCCTGAGAGATTGCTAAACTCCTCTGGCTAAGAAACAAACAGAAATTTGGGTGGGGGGGGCTGTTAGGAGTTGAGTAATCCAGGGAGAAGTGTGAAAACCTTGCAGTTGTGTGGGTGGCTGGAGCGTGGGAAGATACAACCATTGAAAATGCTTTTTTGTGGAAATGGCAGAAAGGAGGTCCAATCCTTAATTGTAAATTTTTGGCAGTGCCATGCAGTGATGTAAACTTCTCTCCAATTTTCAGTGGAGTCTCCTGCAGGCACAGCTTTGAGTCTTTGGTTGCTGACGCAAATGGTGAGGCCAGATGGAGTGGGGAAAAAGGAGAGAAATATAACAAAATAAACATATGATTCTATCTAAACTAAAGAATAGTATTACCAATAATGTTGAAGCTGCCTTTGCAACATTTTACTAAAATAAGCAGCAGATTCCAACAAATTTGGAAGCCTACTTTATTGTGTTTTTATTACCAAAGGCCTAAGATTTTGCTTGGTCTTTGGTGGCTTCCTCTGGGAAGCCACGGCAGATGACGGCAGCAGGAGCAGCGGCAGAGTCATGGGGTCACGCTTTTTAGACATAGGTGAAGAGTCTTAATTTCTCTATACCCTGGCTAAGAAATCACTTGTCATTAGCTTGGTCCAGCGATGCGAAGTTGGGGGCTATTTTTCTTACTGAGATCTCATTCTTCGCATCTGTCTTTCTAATCCATCAAGTTATTAATGATATGGGGAAAGGCAAGACCTTGTGCCTGCTTCTGCCCATTGCTTAGGCTTATCTCCTGCCTAAGAGTCCTTATATAGTCAGATTGAGGTCTTCAATCTCTAATATTTAATTTCTATAAGTAAAGACTCATATTCAAGTTTTAATACGAATCTTCAGCTTAGCAAAATGAACACGATATCCAGAAGGGGCCCATATGTGCCAGGGTCTTGCCAGGAAAGAGATCACATACTCAAACTGGGTAACTGAGCAGAATTTAATAAAAAGACAATTTATAAAGGCATAGGTGGGCTTAGTGAAGGCAATAGGGGACAGCGTAGCCCCTCAGGACTGGTGTTGGCTGGGAGTCTTTGCCCCACTAGGCTAAAAGGAGCAAGGAGAAAGAATTGGACCCCACACCTGGTGAGAGAGCTGAAGAGAGAAGGTTCTATGACAGCAGTTGGCTTTGGAGAGACAGACACAGACCGTCTGGGTAGTCTGGCAGAGAGGTGATTAGAGCAAAGACTCTGACTTCATTCGCCTCTTGTCTTCTGCTGCCTGCTAGTGCCTCCATTTGACTGAACCCAACTAGATGCCTGCAGCAGTCCACACAGGCCAGTGTCCCAGTGAAGAAACCAGGGTGGGCAAAGGTAGAAGAGGATCTGGAGGGCAGACAGAAGAAATCAAAGTACAGCCACACAATTTTTCTGTATTTTGAGGCATTATCCAAATAATAGGCTGTCTCATATGCGGGGAGAGCACAGGACTACTAAGCTCTGCTGAATGCCTTTTCCTCCAGTGGGCTTCCTCATGAGCCAAGACAAAGGAGTCCTGCCACCTTCTGAACATCTCTAGCACTGTGTTTGTCCTACTCATTGAACGTGACAGATACTGCCTTGTATTCATGTGCATGAAAACCTCTCTATTAAATTTTGAGCTCCTAAGGCAGAGTCGGTATCTTGCTTATACAGAGTCCTGCAGTCTGAAAATATTAAATGGAAAATTTCAGAAATAAACAATTTATAAGTTTTAAATTGCACACCAATCTGAGTACCTCACTTCCTCTCATCACATAGGCATTGTATCATCTCATATTAATAAGATATTTTGAGAGAACGAGACCACATCTGCATAACTTTTATCATACTACACTGTTATAATTGTTCTGTTTTGTTATTAGTTACTGTTGGTAATATCTTACTCTGCCTAATGTATAAGTTAAACTCTATCATAGGTGTGTATTTTTTTTCTTATATGTACAGTTCTATCCATGGTTTCAGGCATCCACTGGAGGTCTTGGTACATTTCCCCCATGGAGAGCGGGGGACTCCTATATTTGTTTTTTTCTAAAATACCTTGCACAATACCTTGTACTCAACTTTTTCCATAAAAAGTTTTTGCATGTGTGTGTGTATCATTGCTTTTAAAAAATTTTATTAAACTTATTGGGGTGACATTGGTTAATAATTATATAGGTCTCAAGGGGGTGATTTTATAATATATCAAAAAATATGGAACACTTCGCACATTT
>CM053513.1:64994275-65078344 GCA_028627145.1 Eidolon dupreanum
AACAAGTCAAAAATTCACACAATCAACCAAGCCAAAATGAAAATTAATAAACAAAGCCATATTAATAACAATCTCCTTCAACTGAAAGGTCTGGTCCTGGGTGGTGAAGGCTCTGAGGAGCAGGGCCACTTGTAACCTGACCTCTGAGGCACCATGGTGGTCATAGCTATTCTCGTAGTGTTTATTCTGCTCTTTTTATGTCTGTGCAGTTTTAAAATGTATTTGGATGACTTTTAAGTGTACTAATAATATTCTTTTCTTGTGAGTTGGTAATAAAATTGTAACTACTCCAAGAACTTGGACCTATAAAGATAATAGCAAATTAGCAGAGAGGTATTCTCTCAGGTCTATTAACCCAATATCAGTTTGATTTGATAATCTCACCATAGTATC
The DNA here is from genome assembly GCA_028627145.1 of Eidolon dupreanum. Lineage (NCBI taxonomy): Eukaryota > Metazoa > Chordata > Mammalia > Chiroptera > Pteropodidae > Eidolon > Eidolon dupreanum. The sequence goes on from CM053513.1 coordinate 64,994,669, forward strand.
ATTTACTGGTCATAAAATTAGCTACTTCTTTTTTAATTTTACCCCTCAACATTTAATTCTGTTGTTTTAGTTCAACACGATAAAATCCAAATCTTATTTTCAAAGTCTTTCAACTATAACAGCTAAGGCATTTAACATGAAAAAAATATATGTGTACAGAAAGGATTATATTATGCTCCTTCATTTGATGTGTGTTGTTTGTGTGGGGGTGGTGGTGCGTGTCCAAAGTTTGGGTCTTCACTCAGTGTCGTAGATTTCCACGAGCAATGACCTTGCTGTGGGAAGCCAGTAAAGCTGTGCTTTTATTAAAGATGCTAAAATGCAGCTGCTGAATAGGAGCACTCGCTCCACTTCAATGACTGCACGTATCTTATGATTCCTACAGTCACTGGAAACTACCTTTTTTCTTCCAAACTGAAGACTGAGCGACAATTTAATAATGTTCTCAAATAAAAGAAACTCTTTTAAGCAGAATTTGATGTTTGCTTAGTGTTCATTTTCTGCTGAAGAAAGCAAAAACGATTGATAATTACATGAAAAATTGAAATGAATTTTGAGAAAAACTCAACTGTGAGAGTAATTAAATATCAGAAGGGACTTCTGCCTGCTTTGGGGGAAATCAGGTAAGGAGACAGAAGGTAGAAATGGGGTCATTGAGAGACAGTATTTCAGGGGGGAATTATGTCCTATAATTTTCAGAGGGGGTTTCAAAACAGAATAGACTGAAAAAAATTTGGATTGTACTCTCTCTGGGAATTCAGGGAGGAGGATATTGGAGGGAGACTAAACAACAAACAATTTTTTAAGACAGTTAGTGTTAAAATTTTATGATTAATCCTTTTAACAATTCAATGTCTTGCTATGTTAAGAGAACTATTTCCATTATGTTTCATTGGAGGAGACTTGAGGTATTTACGTTCTACCTAGACATTGTTGAGTACTTTTTTTGTTTATTGTGGATCTTCCCCAAGCCTCATCAGGGAAGATAGCTAGTCCAGGGGTCTCCAACTCCTGGGCTGTGGACTGGTGCTGGTCCATGGCCTGTTAGAAAACAGGCCACACAGCAGTAGGTGAGCGGCAATGAGCAAGCGAACAAAGCTTTATCTGTATTTGCAGCTGCTCGCCAAAGCTAGCATCACCACCTCAGCTCCAACTTAGATCATCAGGCATTTCATTCTCACAGGAGCACCAGTCCCTGGTGCCAAAAATGTTGGGGACCGCTGAGCTAGTCTGTTTTATTCCCCACTGGGCCCGAGTACTTGGAATAGGCCATAAAAGGTGCCCAAAACATTACGTGAGTGAGTGAATGCTTTGAGAAATCTTTCCAATGAGTCTTCGAATTGGAATTAAATGCAAGATGAACCAGACATACAACTGTCTCTGGATGGAGTTACATAGAAGAAGGAAGAGCAAATGTAATACCCTGGGCAGGGACATGCTTGATCTGTGTGGTGGACATTAAGGAGCCCATAAACTGACTGCAGCACAATGAGTGGTGTGGGATGAGTTCAGAACAGCAGGCAGAGGAGTTTACATCCGTAGTATAAGTAGGAAGGAAAGCCGTTACATGGATCTGAGCAGCAGGATACCACCATCCGACTTGAGTTATCAAATGATTTCACCAGCTTTGGAGCAGAGAAAGGATTTCCTTCCAGGGTAGCAGCATGGACATTTCTGATTCATTCTAGTTCAGTAATGTTAAGTAGAAGAATCTACCATTTAATAGTGTTTGGCTGTTTTAGTTACATAAAATTGAGTTCAGCATGATTTCTAACCTTATTTTGAAAGTATAAAATACACTTTCCTTAAGAAATTAACTTCCAGTCCCTCCATCCCCTTAGGAATGCAATTGTTTATATAGCTTTGAGATTAGCAAGTAATTTTAAAATTTGATTTCTAAGTGTTTATTTTTTCAAGTGTACTCAGAATCAACAGTTTTATTGCCCTCCCCCTTATTCTTTGAAATGTTATTTGATTGGAAACAGCATAAGTTATTGTTTTTCTATATGTATATATAAAATAGACCTCCTTTATTTTTCTATAGGTAATTTTCTATATTTTGTATACTATATCTATATAAAATATATTGGGAAATTGTATAACATAGTTGAATAGTTCTGAGCTGAATCTATTGATATGAATACATTTAATAAGTAGATTTATTGCCTTAAGTATAAAGACATTGTGTGCTAAGTCTTTTTTCATTTTGGGAAAGATATTGACTTAATAAAGAAAATGTGTGTTTCTAATTATCGCCTCTCAGACTTAAGTGCTCCCAGTGAAAGTAAATTAAACTTATTCAGTCTTGTTCAGTTTCTTTTATGTCATGCTGTTTAACTTTCTTTTTCTATTTCTCCTCCTTTGTTATGTAAATCAATATTATATATCATATAAGTGCATATAAATGTAAGTACTTATATTTGTATAATACTTACATTTCCTCAAGCAGCACTTTGATATAAAGTGATGATAATACTTTTATTTAGTTCATGGTGTTTTCATGTAATTTTAGTGTTAATTATGTAGCCAAAAACAGAATACACTGACCTATGGATATATACATATATACATATCTATCTCTATCTATATATATCTACATACATACCATAGCTCTTATGTTTTGCTTTAAATGGATAATTCCTATTTGTGGTCTTGAATTTACTTTTGAGAATCAGTTCAAGAAATTATTTCTCAGACTTTCCTGACTTGTAACTTTAAAAATAGTTTTGGCATTTTGGCAGCAATAGTTTTATAAAGAAGGTAAAGAAAAACATGATGAAATAATACCAGTTATTAACAAAAATATGTGGAAATTGTGGCCTTGAGAAATCTGAGTATTTGGGCATTGGAACACACTTTGAAAACAAAACAGGCTATCATACATGTAGATGCTACAAGTGAATAAAATAGAGAAATCAATTTTCATCTTTGGGTGTCAAATTGATATGCTGTAAGTATCTAAATATTTCTAATTGATTATAAAAGGACTTTTTAAAGACTTTTCAGAAAGAAATATGAGAAAGATTCTCTTTGTTTTTATTTTTGCTATGAATTTAGAATAGCTGGAGGTGACAAAGCTACTAAAGAATGCCTTAGGATTCACACAAAATTTAGTAGACGTTTGTCTCATAAGTCTTTGGTGTAGTAAGCTTATGCCCATCTCAGAATACAACAATATTTGAGCTAATTTTCAAGGGTATATTACACAGAACTATTTCTTTTCTTTGGTTCTCCCTAGCTGGGAGAGTATATACAATAAGAATTATAATTTCTGTTTTTCCAGTAGGGGGATCGAGGCTGAGAGAAATTGAAGTGACTTGTTAAGAATTATGGGTATATGCAGTTATGTTTGGTATATTATTCATCATCTGAGAGTTGTTTCCAACTATTTTGAGTATGAAAATGTCTTGGCCAAAACAAAAATACTATAAAAATATTACAGGATATAAAGTAAACTTGCATATAAATGTAAATGTATCATTAATTTACTTAGCAAATATTTGTTGAGTGCCTTCTAATATTTAAGTCACTGTTCTGATACTGCATATACATCAGTGAACATAACCGACAAAAATTCTTGTCTTTTTAAAGCTTATATTGTAATTGGAGGAGATATATAATAAACCATAAAACAGTAAATAAATAAATTATATAAGATGTTTGGAGTGATAACGATTTTGGGAAAAAAAAAGGAACAAAGAGGGAATTAGGAATGCAAAGGCAGGTGAAAAAATTACAACATAAATGGATTGGCCAGATGTTACCCCATTGATGAAGTGACATTTGAACCAGGATTTGAAAGAGATATGAAGATGAGTCGTGCTGGCTTTCAGAGAAAAGAGCAGGGATAACAACTAGTGCAAAACATCTGAGGAGACAGATGCTAGTGGGAAATACAGCAGGAACTGTGACGAGGTCAACATTGCTCAAGACGAGTGAATAAGAGGGAGAATGAAAGATAGAGGAGTGACAGCCAGCATGAGAGAGGAAGGTGGTGGATAGTCTTCGGGGTTTTTACAATGACCAAAACTTTTACTCTGAGAGAAACATGGAGCCATTGGAGATTTTGATCAGGTAAGTGCTATATTCTGAAAATAGAACATAGGGAGCACGGGTAGAAGCAGAAAGAATGGTCAGAAGATTATTGCTAAGATCCAGATGAGAGATGCTAGTAGCCTGAACCAGGGTAATGACAGTGAATGTGGTGATGTGTCTGGATTTGGAATACATTGGTGTTTTGAAGAGACAGTCAATAGGATTTCTGAATAGATTAGATGTGGAATGTGAGAGAAAATGAGGTGTCAAGCATGATTAACATTTTTGGTCTGAACTACTGCATGTTTAGAGCTGCCATTAACTAAAATGGGGACCATGTAAGTCAAACCAGTTTGAAGGGAAAGATCTGGAATTTCATCTTGAGTTGTTCATTGGACATTAAGATGGAGATAGTGAGTATTAGTTAAATATAGGAGTCCCAGGCTGGAGATATGAAGTTGGCATTGTATTTACAGCCATTACACTGGCGAAGATCATCTAGGGAATAAGTATAGATTGAGAAGAGAGTAGCACCAATGACTAAGCCCTGAGCATTCAGTCTTTGGGAGTGGATTGAAGAGGTTTGCACAGGAGGAACGAGCAAAGGAGACTGAGAAGGAATTGGCCAGTGAGGGAGAAGAAAATTCAGGGGAGGCTGTATCTTCAAGATCGAGTGAAAAAGTGTTTCCAGGATGAGGGCATGACCTCAGAAAAAAGCTGCTGACAAGTCAAGTTGAGTGAGGACTGAACATTGACTGCTGAATTTAGTAACATGGAGCTATTTGTAACTTAACAAAAACAGTTTTGGTAGAGTGGTACAGGCAATACCCTGATTGCAGTGGATATAATAGAACTTAGAAAGAGATTAGTTGGATACAATTAAGTATGGTCAACTTCAAGGAGATTTCATGCAGGAATATAGAGAAATGCACAGTTTAAGGAGAAGAGGACACACAAGAGCTTTTAAAATCTTTGTACTGTTTTGCTAGACTCTATTTCATTTATTTCTGCTCAGATCTTTATTATTTCCTCCGTATAGTCACTTTGGGCTTTGTTTCCTGTTCTTTTAAGTGTAAGGTTAAATTGTTTATTTGAGCTTTTTCTTGTTTCTTGAGGTTGTCCTGTATTGCTATGAATTTCCCTCTTAGGACTGCTTTCTCCATGTCCCATAGATTTTGAGTTGTTGTGTTTTCATTTTCATTTGTCTCTAGGTATCTTTTGATTTCTTCCCTGATCTCATTGATAACCTATTCATTTTTAGTATAGTAGCATGTTATTTAGCCTCCATGTGTTTGCATACAGTTTTTTCTTGTCGTTGATTTCTAGTTTCATACCATTGTGATCAGAGAAGATGATTGATATGACTTAAATCTTAAATTTATTGAGTTATTTTGTGTCCTAACATGTAGTCTATCCTTGAAAATGTTCTATGTGTACTTGAGAAGAATATATAGTTTGCTACTTTGGGGTAAAATGCTCTTAATATATCTAATATCTATTAAATCCATTTGGTCTAGTGTGTCTTTTAGGCCCATTGTTTCCTTGTTGATTTTCTGTCTGGAAGTTCTGTCCACTAGTGTCAATAGGGTATAAAGTCTCCTACTATGAGTGTATTACTGTTGATCTCTTCTCTTATGTCAGTCAATAATTGCTTTATGTATGCAGGTGCTCCTATGTTGGGTGTGTATATGTTTACTAAGGTTATGTCCTCTCGATTTATTGATTCCTTCATCCTTATGTAATACCCTTCTTTGTCTTTTATTATAGACTTCATTTTAAAGTCTATTTTATCTGAAATAAGTATTGCTATCTTGGCTTTTTTTTTCATTTCCATTTACGTGAAATATCTTTTTCCGTCCCTTTACTTTCAGTTTGTGAGTGTCATTTGATCTGAAGTGAGTTTCTTGTAGACAGCATATGCACTGGTATTGTTTTCTTATCCATTTGGCTACCTTTTATGTCTTTTGATTGGAGCATTTAATCTATTTACATTTAAAGTGATTACTGATAAATACATAGTTACTGCAATTTTATTATTCATATTTGTTCTTTCTCCACCCCCCCCTTTTTTTTGTTTACAGAAGTCCGTTTAACATTTCTTTTAATACTAGCTTGTTGGTGATGAATTCCTTAAGCTTTTCCCTGTCTGGGAAGCTCTTTATCTCACCTTCCATTTTAATCAAAAGCCTTGCTGGGTAAAGTATTCATGGTTGTAGATTCTTATTTTTCATAACTTTGAATATTCTGGCCTGCAATGTTTCCATTGAAAAATCAGCAGACATTCTTATAGGGGTACCCTTGTGAGTAACTAGCTTCCTTTCTCTTGCTGCTTTTAGATTCTCCCTTTGTCTTTGACCTTTGGCATTTTAATTATGATATGTCTTGGTGTGGGTCTGTTTGAATTCCTCTTGTTTGGGACTCTTTGTGCTTCCTGAACTGGTATGTCTAATTCCTTTGCCAGATTAGAGAAGTTTTCTATCATTATTTCTTCAAATAGAGTCTCAATCCCTTGTTCTCTCTTTTCTCCTTCAGGTACTGTGATCTGGATATTGTTACGCTTCATGTTGTTCCAGAAGACTCTTAAACTATCCTCATTTTTTAAAACATTTCTTTTTTCTTTTTGTTGTTCTGATTAGGTGTATTCTGCCTTCCAATTTGTGCTGATTCGATCTGCTTCATCCAATCTACTATTGAATCCTTTTAGAGTATTCTTCATTTCAGTTATTATAGTCTTCATTTCTGTCTGGTTCTTTTTTATGGTTTCTATGTCTTTTTTTATACTTACTACTCTCTGTTGAAGTTCTCATTGCGCTCATGCATCTCCTCCCAAGTTCGTTGATCACCTTTGTAATCATTATTTTGAACTCTGTTTCTGGTAGGTTGCTTGCCTCCATTTCATTTAGCTCATTTTCTGGAGTTTTCTCCCGTTGTTTCATTTGTGACATGTTTCTTTGTTTTCTCATTTTATTAGCCTCTCTGTGTTCATTTCTATGTGTTAGGAATATTTGTTTCATCTCTCAGCCTTGGCCAGATGGCCTAATGTAGAAGGAGTCCTGTGTGGCCCAGTGGCACAGTCTCCCAGATACCCTATGGTGGGGGCTCTGGACATGATCTCTGTGTGGATTGTGTGTGATCTGTTGTCACTAAGCCTTTATTGGTGTTAGTAGATCAGTGGGTAGGATTAACACTCAGGCTGACTAATTGTGGGAATTGGCTGTGCCCACAGGATAAGAGTTGCTGTGTAGGGGCTGACCCCACTGAGTGGGATTTGCCCTAGCAGGCTTGTGTACTTGTTGAGACCACCCTTTGTGTGTATAGCTTATGGGTCTAGTCAGGAGTTGTTCTGTTTTAGTTTAGTGCAGCCTCTGGGTGCGTTGGTTTTGTGGCTCTTTGGGAGGGGCTTCTCTAGTAGGCCAAGGTGAGCCACTGCCTTTAATTGCTCAGGGTTACCTGGTGGGAGCTACGAAGTGATCTACAGATAGTTATTGCCTACGCTGTATCTATACGTAAGTTGAAGAGACAGCGCTGTAGGCAGCAGTCCAGTTATCCCCCATCTCTGACCTACGGCGGTTTAGCAGAGGGACCAGTGCTCCGCAAGGCCTGACATTACCTGTCAGTTGCCCATAAGTCTCTGAAACTGGAAGAGCCTCTGGGTGATATGCATGTTAGCTGGTGCAGGAACCCTGGGAGTCTCCAGGATCTATGGATTAAATTTTCCCCAGTCACTTCAGTGTCAGTTTATATGCCAGCACTGTCTCTGTGGCTCCTTGCACAAGTTTCCAATTGTAGCAAGGTCAGCTGCTGCCCACCTCAGGCCTGCAAACACCCAAGCTCTGTTTAAGACTTACTGAAGCTTGTGGGCATGAGTTTGTGGCCCACCATCAAATGCTTCTCCTGAATGAAAGGGCTTTGTGTGGGCTGCACGAACTGAGTGCTGTTGTTTACTGTCGAATTTGTGACCCAAGGAGAGAGCACAGGATGGGACTGGGTTGCCTGGGAGCAGGTAATTCGTGGGTTAGGTGGGACGCGTCTCATTGAGGCATGGGGCCATTAGGCCTACATTGCACCAGATTTTCTGACAGCTCTGGGACTGAGAGTTCCCACCAAAGTCAGATATCACTGCATGACCTATTGTCGTCTGTGATGGGCCCACCAAACTCCTGATATTTGTCTAAATGATACTATATCTCATGTTAGCAGCAGTGACTTTCTCGTTGCTATATTCCCTGAACTGTTCGTTTTTTCTGGCTGAGATTTATTGATTGCAGAAGGCACCACCCCAGGGTAGGGGCGGCTGCCTATCAACATGCGGCAGGCACTTTGTGTATTGGAAGGGGCAGGATCTCTGGGAGTCAAGGGCCATCAGGCCAGTAGCCTCAATTTTTTGCAATTTCTGTGTCTGCACATTCTTGCAGTGGTCACAGATCACAGGAAGACAAGTTTCTGTCTGGGGTGGTCCCACAGACCCCTGCAATCTCACAAAAGATATTGCAGCTCATACAGGCAGCAATGGTCTGCTCACAACTGTTTTCTCCACAGTGCTCGCCCTGTGCTAGCTAAAGTTTGTTGCCTGTGTGGATGTGGGGGATAAAAGGGGGCAGGGTGGTGGCTTTGATTGTCAGTGGACTGCCCAGGGCAATCTGTGGGTTGGGTGGGGCAGGGTCTCAGAGAGACAGTGGCCATCAGATCAAGACAGCCTCAGACTTGCTGCAACTTCAGTAACCATGCGTTCCCATAAAAGTCCCAGGTCATAGCAATGCCTGCTACTGTCTGGGACTGGCCCACAGATCCCCGAGATCTGCCCAAGTTTGTGTTGGCGGCAGTGATTTGTCTGAAACTGTCTCTGAAATGCATGCTCACAGCACTGGTTGCCAGCTGTAAAGATTTGGCCCTGAATAGGTGCAGGGTTTGGCAGCCATTCAGCAATAAAAGCCCCTGCAATCTGCAAGTTGGCTGAGGCGCGCTGATCGCCTCAGGCCAGCGCTTCCTAATGTGGGAGGGGGTCTGCACAGTCGAGCTGGCTTGCCCCGCAGTAGGGCTTGACTAAGGCACAATGGTGGCTGCTCATCCAGCCTTTGTTCTGGCTCCTGGTAATGCAGACTTTCTCGATATGAATCTCATGTGAGCCTCTGACTGGTGTCCTGGGTGAGTGTCCACAGATCAGAAAGCCCGTGTGTCGGTCCTTCAAAGGGGTGTCTAGGGTTTCTGTATTGCTCCATCTCACCCAGATGGCTGGAATACCCTCTGGTTTTTATAGTCAGTATTATCGGAATCTCCTCTTCCCTGGGCTGGGACCCTGGAATGGGGAGCCCTCGAATAAGTCCAGGATCCCCCTCTCTTTAAGGGAGCCTCTGCAGCCTTGCTCTCCCTCCTGGTGTTCCTCCACTACCGACAGTTGTGGGTCCAGCCCGATTCATGACTTTGCCCCTCCTATTGGCTTTGATGTGGCTCCTTCTTTATGTTATCAGGCGTACGTATTATAATCAGCTGGACTTCAGGTGATTCTCCACAATGACTATTTTTTAATTTGGTTGTAATTTCAATGTGGACCTGGGAGGAGGCAAACTCTGCTTTTACCTAGTCCGCCATATTCCTCGGAGTCCACGAGTTTCTTTAAATGTTTGTTTTAAAGGTAGAAGAAATATAACAGCATTTTGTATGACGATAAGAATGATCCAGGATAGAAAAATTAGTGCTATAGGAGAAAGAAGGAAAAATTTATGTGTTTGAATAAGTGAGAGGGGATGGGTCTAGTTCATAAGTAGTAGAATTGCTGGTAGAAGGAGCAAAGATGAAGAAAGGCAGAGAGAGATGAGGATGCAGGGGTTTGGAGGATGTAGTGGTAACAAGGCAGAGCCTCAAATCCCAACTCTCCCAAACCTACTTCTATAAACTGTCGATAGGTATTCTTGTAGATACTTCTGGGGGATTGAGGCTTTCATATTATAGCTCAGATGTGCAAAGAAAATGCAAGTATTTATTTTAAAGTGAATCTTTATGAGCCTCCATTAGGCTAAAAGTAGGGGACCACCCCAAGCATAGCCTCTATCTGTGGATCTGTAGTCCTGTGCTCTATACCATGTGATCTTTTTCTATCAGTCTCCAATGACTCTTTGTGCCCCTACTTTGGTCATGTTCTCAGTATCTCTGCATCCCAACAGTGTTACATGGAAACTTCTGATTCCCCATATATGCTAGGTGCAGACCACTGAATATCTGGAGCTTGGACTCAGACTAAATCCCATACCCTCATCTGCCTGTGTCATAGTATTAGGATGAGCTGCTAAACTGACTGCAGAATTTTTCTTGGCAGAGTATATGTGGATATCCAGTAGAATTGTATAATTTTGAGTCAATGATCAAGTTATACTGGGCAGATGCTAAAGGTAGACCGAGGCATCGATATTTTAAAAATCTTCTTAGGCATTTCTAAAGTTCAACCAGAGTTAAGAAACACTGCCTTGAAGACCTGTAGTATCTGTGAGGCTTAACTTAGGGAGAGCTTATAAATTCCTGCTGCTTTTAAGGTCACCCACACTTAGATGTTTCTATGCTTCCTATTCCAAGGTGTGGCCTGAGGGTCAGTGTTAACAGGGACCCAGATAACTGATATTTTATTTCAATCTTGCATCTTCTGGGCTGGGAGGAGTGGGATTTCCATTTCCTTTTCTTCTCTGGAAAGGGTACTTTTTATGTCATATTTGTGATCTGGGTACATAAAGCTTAACAGTAGCTATAATGACAGAAGGAATAACCCTTCTACACTGAGGACCTAAGTGTCGCACACACACACAGACATACACAGATACAGACAGACAGACAGACAGACACACACACACACGCGTACACACACACACGCGTACACACACACAAGTCCAGACTTTTCAGTTTCAAATATTTGCTTCGCCACTACTAGTTGTGTAATCTTGATCAAATTAACTTAATCTTTATATCTAATAGGGATAAACTTGAATTTGTTGTAAAGATCATTGTGAAAATACAATAAAACTCTTAGAATAATACTTGAGACACTAGAACAGTCCCTGGAACAGAGTAGGCATTGACTAAATGTTAGCAATTATTTTGATTTTTACATATAAATATCTATGTGGATATCTAAAGAGGGACGATACTAAGAATACACTCATTTTTTTCCAAGTAGGAGTTAAGTGAATGAAGTTCAAGCAGTGAGACACAATGTTGGAGACCTAATTGATTCTATGTAAGTAAAAGGAGGTACATAAAGAAAACAGGAAAAGCTGAAACTATAAAAGAGAGCTTGCATCAGGGGGCCATTTGAAAAAAAAATGAAGTAGATGATCACCAAAGAGTAGTTGCATTAATTATGAATTTTATTCAGCAATTGGAAGTGGTTTGGGGGTTCAGGGATCTCAGGGATGAAATCTCTGATTGCCTTGAGATAGCAAGATCGCTAATCAGCCTAGAGAACTGCAAAATTACAGGTGCCCTCAATCTGCTCCTCTAAGGAGACTTTCACAAAGCCCTATCCTACAACTTCTGCTTATATTTCATCACCCAAAATTGTTCCCTAGACACAAGAGTGGCTGCATAATGTAATGTAAAAAGATCTGGGTTTGCTAATAATGCAAGAGTTGAGAATTGACATCATATAGTCTAAACTACTTTGGCTACTTAATATTAATTTATACATATTCTTCCTGCCATATATAAAACAGTCTTCTTCCTTAAGAAAGACAAGTCCATGGTCTCCTTCCACTACTGCATCCAGATCAAAGTCTCGGTCTTCTCTATTGGATTCAACTGTGGTTTCCACATTTATAGGATGTTCAACTTCCACAAATTATCTGACCCTAGAACACTCAAATTATATTGGTGAGAAAAAGCAAGATGGCCATAATGAAACCACTCATAAAAGGAGAGAATGGGAAATACATACTAGTCACTGCCCAAAACAATGATGAAATGATGTCAGGCAGGAAGATCAAGGACTTACTGCCTTAGATGAGGGTTAAGGTCCTTAAGTAGGCCTTCTAGAGGATCCTGGATCAGATATCTGGTAGAAATTCTCTAGTCCATTGTCTTCCCCTACCCTCTGATGAACTTAAAACTTTTTTTCTGGAATTATGCTATTACAAAGAATAGTCAATGAACATGTGTGCACTATTTCAAGTATATATATCTGAAGAATAAATACCTAAAATTGAAAAATTTGAAAGTTAATTGTATTGAAAACTTAATAGATGTTTCCAAATTATCCTCTAAAATAGTTTATAATAGTTTAATCCCGGGCTACCTGTGTTAGAGAGTTCTTGTTCTGAAATATCTCTTTTTAATATAAAGAATTTAATGGTCCCATATATTACATAGTTATGCCTACAGTTCTTGTTGCTTGATAACATACATAATGACATGGCTGCATTTAAAAAAAATAAATGTTAGTTCTCACAACAGCAGCATCCTACATTGAAAAAATTTGTGCATAAATGCACAAGATGACTTAGTTGGCTCATTATGAATTAGTTGATTAATTTTTTGTTGACTAATGACTTAGTTGACTGATAATGTTTGGTGTATGCAGTGCACAGATCTGCAGCTCACCATTCGGGATTCGTTAACACTAGATCATGATCTTATCTAGCTATGGGCTCCTGCTTTGGCCCCTAAAGTATTGGGCATCATTTTGCATGTGATTGGCCATCTGGAAATGTTAGTTGATTTGTATACCTATCCATGTTCACTATTATTTTCTTCAAAGTAGAGTTTCTCTCCTCTCAAACTCACCATTGGGGGAAATGTAGATTCCCACAGCTTTGCTCCCACCCTTTTATCCCTAAAATGAAGACTTTTGACGTTTCCTAAGGACTCTTTTTTTTTTTTTTTTTTTTAGTTTTGCTTTGGTGTTTACAACCATTGGGAAATAAGGAAACAGAAAAAAAACCCTCCTACTTCCTGTCTGCCTCTAGTTAAGTGACAATAGGATTGGGAGTAGTTGAGGGTCTAAAAGGTCTAGGACAGGGGTTGCCAATAGACAGAAAGAACAGAAAGTGTGGGGGTCTAGAGTGTATCATTTGTCATGTGAAAATGTAAGCCTATGTTTGCAGTATATAGAGTTTATTCAAGAGTAACCAGAAATATGGACTTTGTTTTCTGTCGTATTAAAACAAATTAAAAATAAATTATGACATGAGCCAAACACAGCAAGTCTGTGGGCTGCATTTGGTTTGCAGCTTATGGTTTATAACTTCTGTGCAAGGATGATCTTTAGGCTGAGGCTTGTATTTCATGCCATTTGATTTATCTTTATGGTAAAGAACCATCAAAATCTCAGTAACATTTTATGATATTATTGTGTCATATATGAAAGCTTGTTCCTGACAGCAAGAATCTACATTTTATTACTGTGTCTAGTTCTAGCATAGTCATACTCAATTAATATTTGTTGACTATATTTATGCCAGGCAGAAAATTTGATTTCCAAACTTATTGAGTAAATGCTAAGATGAAGTACAATTCTAATGTCTAGTGACAAATGTCAAAGAAAATATAAAATCTTCTAGAAAAAATTGGTAGTATTTCTTCATTTTATGCTCTCTGCATTTTTTCATTTTATTTTTTCCCTAGTATTTTACTGTGTGTGTGTGTGTGTGTGTGTATGTGTGTGTGTGTTTTAATATTTCCTTTAGTTTTAGTTAGGGGAGGAAAAATGTTAGATATAGGTTGCTTAAAACCTTTCAGAACAAAAAACTGTTTTTGTTTTTTTAAAAGTTTTAAATTAAACATGTTATTTAGATGCTTAATTAATTTGGTCTGGCAGGTGGCTCTTTTGAAAGCCCTTTGTTTATATTAGTTTCAAGTATACAGTACAATGATTAGACATTTATATAGTTGATGAAGTGATCCCCTGATTATCCTGGCACCCATCTGGCTCTACACACAGCCATTACAATTGACTATATCCCTATGCTCTACTATACATCGCCATAACTGTTCTGTAACTACTAATTTGTACTTTTTTATTCCTTCACTTTTTTCATCCAGCCCCCAAACACCCCCTGGTACTCTGGCAGTCACCAGATTGTCCTCTGTATCTGTGATTCTGTTTTTGTTTAGTTTGTCCCTTTTGTTCTTTAGATTCTGCATGTAAGTGAAATCATACAGTGGTTACCTTTCTCTGTCTACTTATTTCACTCAGCATAATACCCTCAAGGTACATCCATGTCATTGCAAATGGTAAGATTTATTATGGCTGAATAATATTCCATTGTATATATGTACCATAACTTCTTTATCCAATCATCTATGGATGGGCACTTAGATTGCTTCCATATCTTGACTATTGTGGATAACACTGCAGTGAACATAGGGGTGCATATATCTTTATGAATTAGTATTTTGGTTTTCTTTAGATAAATACCCAGAAGTGCAATTGCTGAGACAAAAGGTACTTCAATTTTTAATTTTTTGGAGGTACCCCCAAACTCATTTCCATAGTGGCTATACCATTTTGTGATTTCACCAAAAGTGTATGAGGGTTCCCTTTTTCTCTACATCCTCACCAACACTTGTTGTTTGTTGATTTATTGATGATAACCATTCTGACAGGTGTGAAGTGATATCTCATTGTGGCTTTAATTTGCGTTTCTCTGAATATTAGTGATATTGAGCATCCTTTCATGCCTATTGGCTATCTGTATGTCCTCTTTGGAGAAATACCTATTCAGTATTGCCCATTTTTAAATTAAATTGTCTGTTTTTTTGTTGTTGAATTATTTGAGTTCTTTTTAAATTTTGGATATTAACCCCTTATCAGATGTATCATAGGCAAATATCTTCTCCCATTCAGCGGGTTGTTTTTTTCTTTTGTTGATGGTTTCCTTTGTTGTGTAAAAACTTTTAGTTTGATGTAGTTCCATTTGTTTATTTTTTCTTTTGTTCTCTTGCCTGAGGAGCTATATCAGAAAAAAATTGCTAATAGCAATATCAGAGAGTTTACTGCCTATGTTTTCCTGTAGAAGTTTCATGGTTTTGGGGCTTGCATTTAAGTTTTTAATCCATTTTGAGTTTATTCTTGTATATGGTATAAGGTGGTCCAGTTTCATTTTTTTGCATGTATCAGTCCAGTTTTCCCAACACCATTTGTTGAAGAGACTGTCTTTACCCTATTGTATATTTTTGCCTCCTTTGTGATAGATTAACTGACCATATAGTCATATATTTATTTCTGGGCTCTCTATTCTGTTCCATTAATCTATGTGTCTGTTTTTATGCCAGTACCATGGTGTTTTGATTACTATAACCTTGTACTATCATTTGACATCAGGTAGTGTGATAGCTCCAACTTTGTTCTTCTTTCTCAAGATTGTTATGGCTAGTCAAGATCTTTTATGGTTCCATATAATTTGTGGGTTGGGTGGGTAGGGTCATAGAAAGATATGGGGCAGAGCGAGCTGTTCCTGGCAGGCCAGTATAGATTCAAAAATGCTGCCAGTGCTAAGCGTGTGGGGCCGCACAAAAGTCGGAGATCATGGCAAGGCCAGCTGCCATCTATGTCAGGCCAACAGGTGCCTATGATCTGCCTAAGAGATGCTGTAGCTCATGCTGGTGCCAGTGGCCTGCCACCAAAAATCTCCTCCGAAATGTATGGGTTGCGCCTGAGCTGCAGGAGCCAAGGGCCATTGCCTATGAGGAATGCACAGCCCTGGGAAAGTACAGGGCGGGGCCAGCTTCTTGAAGGTTGTTTGTACATTGAGTGGGGTGGGGTCTCTGGGAGACAGGAGGTGGAGTGGTTGATCTCACCCAGCCAATGCAGCTTCAGAATTGGCTGTGTGTGGGAAGGGTTTAACATAGGCAAGATGGTGCCCATCTGTAGACTACCCCAAAGGGGGCCCAACAAAGGAACAATGGACGCTGTCCCTTCAGCCCTTACCCTGGTGCCATACAAATCAGTCTTTCCCCGTATGTCTCTTGTGTCTCCTAAGCTACTGACCTTCTGCAGGCACCCAGGGTGAGTGTTTGTGGGTAAGTCTGTGTGCTGGCCCTTTAAGGGGGACATTGGGGTTTTCAGGTTTGTTCCAGCTCACCCAGATGGTCAGAATTCCCACTGTTTTTTAAAGATTTTGTGGGAACTCCTCTTCCCTGAAATGGAACCCTGAGCTGGGGAGTCCATGTGTGGGGCTATGGCTCCTCGTTCCTTCAGTGTGAACTCTGAAGCTGTGTTCTCTCTCCTAGTGCTCAACCACCATGTGTGGATGTGGGGCCAGCCCGCTTTGCATCTCTGCCCCTCCCACCAGTCTTGATGCGGCTTTTTCTTTATATCCTCAGATGTATGGGTTATGATCAGCTAGACTTCAGGTAGTTCTCCAAGTTGATTGTTTTTTAATTGGGTTGTAATTTGAATGCAGTCCTGGGAAGAGGTGCACTCTGCTTTTATCCAGCCTGCCATCTTGACTGAAACCTTAGAACATTTGTTTTTATTTTTTAAGATTTTCTTTGTGTTCATGGAATACAGGTGCCTATTTATTTATTCATTCACTCATTCACTCATTCATTTAGAGTACAGAGCTACTTTATTTGGACAAAGTTTGCCACATACACAGAAAAGCTTGATATGCATTTCCAGCCCGCCCAATCCTAAGCATTTGGTAATTATAACCAAAGGTTTGGAAACCCTTACTGGAGAAGTGGATCCTGTTTACAATATTTTCTTATGTGGAAAATAAGCAGCACATCTAGCACCTTCTTAAAGGTGTCTTTTAAAAAAAGTTATATAGATTTCAAATGTTTATTTATCATAAACTAGCTTAGTGTCTTGGAAATTCTAACATTTTGGTATCCAGGCTGCTTCTTGCTCTCAAAAATCACCCCAAAGAAATCTTTGGTCAAATTATCCCCATTCTTGGTTCTGAAAATGTGGTCAACATTTGTTTTTCTTACCAAATCATGCCAACATCATGATTTCTTATTTTTCTTTCTCAAAATTCAGTTTATCTATTTGGTTGAAGGCACTTATTATAATACTTACTTTATTATCATTCTTCTCTAGTAAAGTTGCTCTCAAAATGTTGTCTGTAGACCTCTGAGAGTCCCTGAGCCCTTTTCAAGAGGTCTGTGAGGTCAAAATTATCTCCATAATAATTTTTTTGGCCTTTTTTATTGTGTTAACATTTGTACCAATAGTGAAAAAACAAGAGTAGATGAATCTTTTGGAGTTTAGCAGGAATTAAATCACCACGGACTTGTAATAAGAATTAAAGACAACACTAAAATAAAAAACAGGTTCATTTTAGAATGTCCTTCTACTGCATATCAAAGTATTATGTTTGTCTTAGGAAAAAAAATTTTAATTGACTTGCAAGCTGAGGCCTCTAGGGTGGAAAAGGGAATTCACTAGATAAGCAGTAGAATGAATAGGTGGTGCTTGTGCAAAGGCTCATTAAAGACTACAGTTTAGTGCAAGAAAAACAATGTGTGTCTACGGCCACACTACCCTGAACAAGCCTGATCCTGTCCGATCTTGGAAGCCAAGCAGGGGTGAGCCTGGTTAGTACTTGGTTGGGAGACTGCCTAGGATGACCAGGCGCTATAGGTATAAGAAAAAAAAAAGGGATTGTTGACTGACAAGGTCCTTGCGATCTGTGAGGTCAACCAAGGGTTGCCTCCCCTAAAAAACAAACAAACAAACAAAAAACCCCCAACGTATTTAAAGATTTTTCATACATTTACAGAACTGTGTAGACATACTACAATCCATTTTTAGCACATTTACATTACTCACCAATTTCCCTCCATTTCATTTGTAATTAAGCCCAACTCCTACCCCTTGAGTCACAGGTAACTATTGATCCACTTTTTGCTTCTTTAAATTTGCCTTTTCAGAATATTTCATATAAATGGAATTATATAATATGTGGTCTTTCTGTATCTGACTTCTGTCACTTAGCATGTTTTTCAGGTTCACCTGTGTCGTGGCAGGTATTGGTATTACATTCCTTTTTATTGTGGAATAGTAGTGCTTTGTGTGGACATACCACATTTATTTATCCATTTTTGATGAATGGATATTTGAATTATTTCCAGATTTGTGTTCTTATGAATGAGAATGCTATGAATATCCATAAGGTATCATTTTAATTCCTCTTTTGATTTTTAAAATTATGTTTTGAGTTATCTTCCATCCCCAGAATTTTCATTTAATTTCAGTTATATATAATTTCTAGCTCTTTGTTGAGATTTTTTTATTCATTGCCATCTCAAGCCATCCTGAGTGGGATCAGTACACAGGGCCTCTTCCAAGGACAACACTGTCTTGTAAGAAATGAAAAAGTTAAAGGTTACTTTTTAAACAACTTCTGATTTCCCTATTTCCTCTGTCCAAATATTCTTTATATAGTTTGGGATGGGGTGTTTTAATGATCTCAACTTTTTCAAAATTTGTTATTATATTATAAATCTATCACAGTTTTGATTTTTGAGATTCAAAGTTTCAATTTTTGAAATTCAAAAAGTCTTTACTGTCAAAACTGTTATTTCTGCCATGAGTTTCAGAAAGTTATTTCAAAACTTCAAAGCTATGATTCAATTTTTTTTTATTATTTTCTAAGATGAAATATTTGCCTTGAAGTAATAGGAATTCTGTTTGAGTGAGAAGAAAATGGGGTATAATGAGTAACCAGGACTGAAAAATACATTATTAATATAGGAAAACATTATTTCACCATATATATGCTATAAAATTCCAAAAGGGCCATGGTTGAAAAAACACAGGGGTCTTCTGTTGTGTGACATGGAGCCGGAGTGACAATAAAAAAATATGTAGTTGAAATATTCAACTACAAGAATAATTATTCTTCACCCTAATAATTTCCCCTGTCTAATTTTTGTACCAAACCTACTTCTCCCCTACTCTTTCCAGTGCATTCAGGTAGATTTTGTGTGTGTGTTATGTTGAGTTGGCTCCAATTCCTGGTAACTCTGTGAATGAGTGATGTCTACCATGTATTGTCCTCAACAGTCCTGCTCAGCTTCTGTTGACTCATGCCCATGCTGAATATATTTTACTTCTTGATACCTTATATTCTTTCTTCCTTCCTCCCTTCCTCCCTCCTTCCCTGCATGTTTAGATTTTGTCAAATGCTTTTTATGCACCTATTGATATCATTGTGTAGTTTTTCTTCTTTCTTTCTGCCTGCTTTGCTTTCTTTTTGTATTGATGAACCTACATTGACACAGCGTAATCACTCAAAGTCCATAGTCATATGCTATTTGCCATCTGCATCCCTTCTTTGGCAAGGTGTCTGTTAAGATCTGTGGCCTATTTTTTTAATCAGATTTTTAAATTTTAGATCACAGTCCTTTATCAGATGTATTTTCTGCAAATATTTTCTCCCAGCCTGTGGTTTGTCTTCTCATTCTCTTGACATTGTTTTTCATAGAGCAGAATTTTTAAATTTTAATCAAGTTCAGCTTATTAATTATTTCTTTCATGAATTGCACCATTGGTATTGGAACTAAAAGGTCATTACTATATCTAAGGTCACCTAAGTTTTCTCCTATGTTATTTTCTAAGAGTTTTATAGTTTTGCACTTTACATTTAAGTCTATGATCCATTTTGAGTTAAATTTTGTGAAGGGTGTCAGGTCTGTGTCTAGATTAAATTTTTTTATATAGATGTCCAGTTGTTCTAACACCATTTGTTGAAAAGACTGTTTTTACTCCATTGTATTGCCTTTGCTCCATTGTTGAAGATTAGTTAACTATATTTTTGTAGGTCTATTTCTGGGCCCTCTATTTTGTTCTGTCTCCATTTCTGCTATATATTTGTCTATTCTTTCACTAGTACCACACTGTCTTGATTACTGTAGCTGTATAGTAATTCTTGAAGTCAGGTAGTGTCAGTCCTCCAATTTTGTTCTTCCCCTTCAATATTGTGTGGGCTAATTCTAGGCCTTTTCCATGCCATATAAACTTTAAAATCAGTTTGTCGATATCCACAAAATAACTTCTTGGGATTTTTATTGGCATTACACTGAATCTATAGATCAAGTTGGGAAGAACTGGCATCTTAACAATATTGAGTCTTCTTGTCCATGAATATAAAATATTTCTCCATTTATTTAGTTCTTTGATTTTGTTCATCAGAGTTTTATAGTTTTCCTCATATAGATCTTATACATATTTTCTTAGACTTATACTTAAAGATTTAAATTTTTTGGTGCTGTGTTTTAAATGGTGTATTTTTAATTTAAAATTTCACTTGTTTATTGCTCATATATAGGAAAGTGATTGATTTTTGTATATTAATCTTGGCAAACTTGCTATAATTGTTATTAGTTTCAAGAGCTTTTTTTTTGCTGTTGTTATTGTTGTTGGTTCTTTTAGATTTTTTACATTGATGACCATGTCATCTATGAACACAGTTTTATTACTTCATTCCTTGTCTGTATACCTTTTATTTCTTTTTCTTGTCTTATTGCATTATCAAAGACTAGCAAGTGGTATGAGAGAACATATTTGTCTTGTACCTGATCTTAGTGAGAAAGCTTAGTGGAAAAGTTTCTCATCAAGAGTATATTTGCTTGTGTTTTTTGTAGATATTTATCATGTTTGAGGAAGTTACCATTTATTCCTAATTTACTGAGAGATTTTAATCATGAACGGGTTTAGATTTTGTCAAATGCTTTTTATGCATCTATTGATATCATCATGTAGTTTTTCTTTTTTAGTCTGTTGGTGTGATGGATTACAATTAATTAATGATTAATTGATGAACCAGCCTTGTATACCTGGGATAAATTCTACTTGGTCCTGGTGTATAATTCTTTTTATACACTGTAGGATTTGATTTGCTAATATTTTGTTGAAGATTTTACATCTATGCTTATGGGAGATACTGGTCTGTAGTATTTGTTTCTTCTGGTGCCCTTTTCTGGTTTTGATATGAGTTAGGAAGTATTCTACTTCTTTAAAAGGATTGTAGATAATTGGTGTCTCATATTTTCAACTTTTATTTTTCTTGTTTATTGTTTATTTTCAAGATATCAAAGAGATAAACAATTCATGCTAGTTAGCTGATGAATGTTGATAAATGAAGATGTGTTATATGCCTATTCTTCTCAAATAATTTATACGTATTACCAAAAGTCTTTTGCATATAATACTGCACATAAAAAAGAGAGTTTCATTCCAGGTTTAGGCTTAAAAGTGGTAAGAGAGAGAGGAGGCAGAATAGGAGCCAGCATAAGCTTTGGTGCAAGACTTTTTTTGTAATATTATTCACATCCTATCTCTGCATGTTTTCTAATTCTGCTGGTTTGGGGCCATTTTATATACACCTGTGAAGCCTCTTGCATCTATTATGTCTGAATATACTTTTTAATCTCTGTTTTAAAGATATTTGCTTATATTTCCTTCTTCTTTTATAAACTTTATTTAAAAAGCTGATGATATCCTATTTTGCTATCTTAGCCTGTGATAAACCCTATCAGTGTGAGAGACTGAAAAATTGTCAACCCCAAATCCATCATTACCATTTACAGAAACAGACCAGGCTTTTGCAGGTATGTAATTCCTTTGTGGAAGTAAATAGAGTGCTCTGTGAAGACTATTCATATTGTACCACAAAAATGCAAAAAACACAAACCTTTAATAATCTGAAGGAATGATAGCCTTTAGCACATATTTATATTTAATATTAGAAAAGGAATGAGACTTACGGGGAATAATCTGTACTGTCTATGTCATTTACTACATTGTTGTGTTTTCTCAGCAGGGCTTGTTATTTTAAATTTATTAAGTGCATCCATTGTTAGGAATTTCCCAAGTACAAATATAAAAATATACTTGATGTATATATTATAAAATACAATAAATAATATTATTTTCTTATTCATATAAATGGAAGAACCTAGTTATTTTATGATTTTACAAAGGCTCCAAATTGTTTTGAAATTGCCTCTTATAGAAACACTTG
This sequence comes from Eidolon dupreanum, assembly GCA_028627145.1. Classification (NCBI taxonomy): domain Eukaryota; kingdom Metazoa; phylum Chordata; class Mammalia; order Chiroptera; family Pteropodidae; genus Eidolon; species Eidolon dupreanum. The sequence goes on from CM053513.1 coordinate 65,016,655, forward strand.
CCATTAACTTTGTCAGCTTTCAGAACAAAATATTTTTCAAAAAATTAAATAATTTATATTTCCAATACCATGTAAAATATAATAGCGACTGTAAGGAAACTTCCTTCCTTCCTTCCTTCCTTCCTTCCTTCCTTCCTTCCTTCCTTCCTTCCTTCCTTCCTTCTTTTCTTTCCTTCCTTCTTTCTTTCTTTGATGTAGTCTTGCCATTTCTTGCAAGATCATTTATACAACCATGTTGATAATTCAAAATCTTTTTAAACTTGATTTCCAAATATGCTAATTGGTCAAAATAAAGACTTCCCTTCATCAGTTTACCGAAATGACAGCTTTAGTTCTAATTCATATAATACTTTTGTCTAACATGAAGCAAGTTTTCAATAAACAGTTGCTGGATTGACGAATGAATGCCAGTGCTTGCCAAATATTTGCAGGGTGGAAATAATAAATGAATAAAAATGCTGTTACTTCAATTGAATGAAATCTCTCAGATCCTGTGGCCCAGTGTTTTCTTTACCTTAGAAAAGAAATTGAAGAATAACGTTTTAAAAATCTCTGGATTATAACCCTCCTCCCTACCAGTGCCAGATTTGGAAGGTCAGTCCTACATATATCTTGCTTCTTTGCTCTGCAAGGTGGCCCAGGGATGTAAGTACCCCTATCTTATTGCTTCACTGTCCCTTAGTGCAATACTTCTCCATCTTCAGAGTGTATATGGGCCATTCAGGAACTTTTTAAAATGTAAATTCTATTATTTGTTAACCACCTGAAGGCCTAATGTGGTTTGTTTCATCAGATACTTTGTTTTCTCTTAATGCCGGACGGAAGCTTGTTATTTCACTTTATTTACTTAAAATATGAGTAAAGCACAAACAGCTACATTTACTTTTTCTGGATGCACAATTCAATCCTTGGGTTGATTGTGCAGCATTAAATTGTCTTATTTGGATGCTGTGGGAATAGTTGAATACCATTAGTAATTAGTGAATATAGTCTATGCACTGTCCTTTTTCAGGGCCTGATAGAAAAGTCTTCTATACCATTTCAACCCCATTTTGTGATTTATTTATTAAACTAAACTGTATTCTTTCATAGTTCAAGATCTTGAAATTTTATGAACATCTTTGCCTCTATAATAATCTCTTCTTTCATACTCTGACTGACCACTAAATTCATTGTTATTTTATTCCCTCTGACTTTTAATTTGTTAACATCTGCTAAATTTTATAACTTCTCAGAGAAGAAAGGGAAATTAAACATGAACCATAGTACGCTTGAACAAAATATGTGCTATTATTATAGACTGAATGAATAAATAGATACTGAAAAGTCCCTAGGTACCCCTATTCAGAGTCTTTGGTTTATTTGATTCCACATGTTCTTGTTATACCAAATTTTATATATTTAAAAGGCAGAAGTTTTACTATCACAGGCATTTTAATCCAGAGGAGTATTTTGTAGTTGCAAAGCAACCATTTGTATAGAGAGTTTAACAGTTGGCCAAGGTGACAATTGCCTCTAAATAATTGGCTACAATGTGGTTGACTTATTTGTAAAGGTAAACTTGTAATTGACCTTTATTGTGAGAACTGAATTATTGCATTTAGGGAGGTGTCTCTTAGGCCTCTCTTACATTTCTTTTTCTATAAAATGGACTTCATGAGAGTTTATTACTTGAATTTCAAACACTACAACTAAAATGAGACCATTCTTCAAATGCGATAAAATTTATATAACTCCAAGAATGTGCACATACAGGTACACTCAAATTTTTAAATATTTTAGGGAATTTATAGAGTTCTAAAGTAAGATTAAGACTATCTGAGGCTAGAAAGAGACAGGGATGTAAAAATAAGATTGAGTTAAAGAGGGAAAGGTATTACTGGTGAGTTAAAAAAAGGAAAGAAAATGAAATAATAAATAAGTTTAATATACAGACTGTTCTTCAGATTATTAGCTTTTAACTATGCGTGTTTTACAGATAGACAATTTTCTGGGAATTCTAAGAAATGATTTACCTCTTAAAAATCAGTGGCAAAGATGAAAAAAATGAAAAGAAATTGGTAATATGTACCAAGATAAATGTCAATATGCAAATGCTGCCATCACACTTTAAAAATTTATCTTAGAGAAATAAAAAGGGGTCAGTGAAAATAAATACGTATATGCATGTTTCAGTGTTACAAATAGCAAAAATGCAAGAACTCTGAGTTCAACAGTAGAGCATAGATCAATTAAATATGGAATGTTTTTGTCAATATTACTATGCAGTCATGAAAAATAATGTTGTAGACCAATGCCTCTCAAATTTTAATGCACATATGATTCAGGGGTGTGCTGGTAAATGTTCAGCAACTGGCTCTATAACAAAATTTTGACTTGAGGTGTTTGATGGTTGTTATCATAAATACTCTACCATGGCTGATTTCAAGCTACCAAAGTGATGCCACTGAATGCAGAGCTGGGAAGAGATGTGCGCAATTGACTCTCTTAAGGTGCAAGCCACCTCCAGCACACCACTGATTTATGAATCATTGCAGTCTCGTTTAAATGCAGATTCTAATTCAGTAGGTCTGGGATAAACCTGAGAATTTTCATATCTAAGAAGCTGCAGCTCCTGCTCTGGGGACAATTGGAGCAGCGAGGCTGAAGAATAATATATGTTGACAAGGGGAAAATGTTTCCAATATATTCATATATGAAATTAAAACAGGAGATAAATTACATAGATTGTCATACTGTCTTCCCAAGATGTGTATAATATAAACATTATATCATAACATAATCACATATGTATATATACTGTTTATATGTCCAGTAAGTTGATGTAAGCTTATAAGCTTGTGGGAATGGAATCAAAATGAAATTTTAGTCTCCTATGGCTCTTTTAAAATTGATTTAGTGGATAAAGTTTCTCCCCTTGAATATAAACTTAAAATGAACTGCCTAAATTACAAAACACAATATTGATTTAGAATATAGGATGTGGAGTTTTAATAATCAAAACTCTAAACTTTATTAAGTTTAAATCTCTCTCCTCTTTCAGCTGGGACAGTTTTCAAGTAGATTCTTGCTTTGGGGAATGAGTGTACAGATGGCTTCTTCTTCTTTTTCTCTTGATCTGAAGTTTGCCAACCCTGAATTCAGGTGATAGGTGTGTGTGGAAGAAAGAAGAGAAAGGAGGATAATAAAGTTCTTACTGGAACTAATGCTGTAAGCTGGCTTGGGCTCTCTGGGCCAGCAGCAGGTTGATGTGTGCCTCCTTTCCTGGAACTCTTGGGTAGTTTCCTCAGATCCTGGCATCCGAGGACTTCTTTCCTGCCATGCAGCCGCATGTAAATGACTGTTCCGTGTGTCTTCTGAGATGCTTTTCGCAATCCCTAGAATTCTGAATCCACTTCCAATTTTTTGTTAGGGACCCAAGGCATTTCCAATCTCAGCACCTTTTCATGTGGGAAATTTTCCCTTAGCTTTAAACCTGACCAACTAAGAAAGTCAAAGCCACGTCAGCAGCAGCTCAGCTGGCTCCATTATTAGAGCGGTCTACCTTGGCACCCTCTAGATTTCCCCAGGGGAATGTCAGACTCCAGCCCATCACACCCCTACCGTGGAGTCACATATAAAACTCTCTCCATAGTTCTGATGAAGCCGCAGACCCCTCCTTCACTGCAGAGCTTTCGGGGTGGGGCAGGCGTTCCCAGTGCTTCCTCCTTAAGTGTCAGTGGAGCACTCAACATTTCCATAGCTCTCTCCCCAGATCTTCTCCTGAGAGTCTTCCTCCTCTCCATTTGGGTTTCATTATGCATTCCTTAATGTGGTTGAAATTCTAAGAGCCTTGGAAAAATCCTCTCCCCTTCACTTAAAAAATAATAATAAATTATACATTTGGGTCTGACCCTTTCTCTGGTATGCAAGATCAATTGTGTTTTGTTATTCAGTGTATATGTCCAAGAATCTTTTTGATTGAAATTCAACTTTAGCCAATATATCACAAAAACAGAAGAATATGCCTCAAAATACTGACACTGACTGTGGTAAGGTAGTGAGGTTATGGGTATTTCTCTTTGAACTTGTATTTATTTGTGATTACATCACTTTTATAACTTAAAATGTATTATCCAAAAGCAATATATTCTTACAGTTTTGGCTTTTTAAATCTGACAATGAATCAATTGTTTACATAACTAGCTTGGTTCTTATTCTTGTTCAATCTCTAAATGCTGCCCTAATTTATACTATAGTTAGGAAGTTATGTATAAATGTCATGTTTTTAAAGAGCCAGTTTAATATCTGAGAGACAATAAAAGCTTACAATTTTGTATTATGCATATATAAAAATGGATTTTCTTGTCGAAGGCAAATATTACCTGATTTACCGAAAGCTCTAAAAGCTCAATGTAACCCTTGGTTTGTCTCTGTCTAGAGATACTTTTGTTTTTTTTTTTGTATACTATCTTCTCAAATTTTTAAAACAATGGAAAAGAAATAATATTTTCCTCCTGGTGAGGAAATGATGGGGAAGCGGGCCAGCTGTAGGTTATAGCTATGTACAGAATGAATGAATGATGGTATCTTAGCTGACCGGTGGAGCATAGCTTGGCAATCCAGAAGCAGGTGACACTTGTTAATACAGGTAAGGAGACACTTGGTGTCGAAATTCATTTGGTAGCTTGAATTCTAACCCCTGGGCTAGAGGTCAGGGTCAGAACTTTAGTCGATAGGTAGTGTGTTGGAAAGAATATAGTATTCAGGACCCTGTTTTTGGAGATGTTGTTCTGAGTATTTTATGGAATCAAGGATTTCAATTCACTTCATATGTAGACCTTCAAAAAGGTGAGTCTTTTCAGTGTTAAAACCAATGGCACATTATATCCTTCTCAATCATTACAAAATTCTCTTTATCCCATTTCCCCCTCCCCCTCATCTTTCCTTTGGGGTTTCCGTGGTAGATAAACAATTATTCATTCTTTTCATTTCAATCTTTTCAAGTCATTTTACTTTAGATATTTCTTTTGTTTATAACTTGTAGTTTTTAATTTATTTTTAATTTTTTATGGTGACCTTAGTTAGCTTCTAGATTTTTAAATCCAACTCTAAAAAGTCTTTGTATTTAGTATATAAATTTATCTTATTTACATTTATTAGTAGGCAGGTATGTTCAATCTTAATTAGCATTTTTTGTTTTAAATTTGGGGGAAAATATTTACTACATTCTTTCTTGATGATTTCTTATTTTTCTGATTTTTACTATCTGGTCTCTGTTTGATTATATTGCTCCCCTTATTCTGTGTTGAGGGAGGAATATAGCTGAAATTTAGAGGACTGATGACTTTGTTATTTACTCCCAAGTGACAAAGGGAGAGCACATTTTGAGCTTTAGCTTTCTGTTTATCCTTACCTTGGGATTCCTATTCCATTTCAGGCTCAAACACAGAATAAAATTATATCAAGTAGATACATGCTTCTGTAACAGGTACTCACCAACATACATGCTTCATATTTCAACTTGAAAACAAGCTGTAACTCACTGTTATTGAGGATCAGATTATATAGGGAACATTACTGTTTTATTATATTTATTTTAAATATAAGGCTTACTTGTTTCTGTCAATAGCAATACAATTCTTAAGAATCAGAGTCAAATGTCTCCACTTTAGCAAATGAGAGATACACCCACAAACCAAATGATGCTACCATTGTAATTCTCTTTTCAGTCCCAGATATGCTTGAGGAACGATGGGTCTATAATCATCTCCCTATACTTTTGAGGGCTGGATCCTCACTCTTCTTTTGAGGTTTCCTGTAGGATGTAGTATCTCTTGGGGAGTTCCCAAGATGGTGTCTTCTCCCTGTATTTTTTCTGCCTTTATACTTCCTCTAGTATGAGTCCACTGAACTCCCCTGGCCACTGCTGTTGCCACCATACCCATCTTGACTGTGTGCTTGAGGAATGAAAAGGGTAAAGGGTGGAGGCGCAGGAACTGTATTCCCATTAGCACTCTCACGCAAGCATAGAACTTCCTCTCAGGAGAATAGGGAAAGCAAGATTGTAATTTTTTACATAGGTTATATGACATTTTCCGGGGGGCACTGCATTATAAATTCTTAGATTCTAGTTTTGTTTACCACAAGCAATCATAAACCAGAGACATGCTGCTAAAATCATTCTATTGATTCCATAGAAAAACCATAAGTCCATAATCAACATGTTTATGAGAAAGTTAGACTGTCTCTCCCTTCTTTCCTTCCTTCTTTCCTTCTTTCCTTCCTTCCTTCCTTCCTTCCTTCCTTCCTTCCTTCCTTCCTTCCTTCCTTCCTTCCTTCTTCCCTCCCTCCCTCCCTCCCTCCCTCCCTCACTTCCCTCCTCCCTCCCTTCCCTTCCTTCCTCCCTCCCTCCTTTCCTCTCTCTCTCTCTCTCTCTCTCTCTCTCTCTCTCTCTCTCTCTCTTTCTCTCTCTCTTTCTCTCTCTGTAATGAAAGTTAAATTTATTGCAGGCCAGCTGCTAAACTCCAGAGAATAGGGAAAACAAAACTGTAATTTTAAATAAGATTTTTATTATAGATTCAGAAAGGTAAGTAACACAAAGTGGTTACTCTCAGAATCTATAGATGAAAGTATTCTCATAAAATCTCTGACACTGACAGGATATCCTTCTTGTAGCTAAACTGCTGCTTCCTGGAAGTACCATTGACAATTCCTACACATCAGGAGTCTAGGGACAGCCCAAACCCAGTGGAAAATAGAAGCAAATGCTTAGTTTAAATGCTTTGTTGGACAGCATTAGAGGAGAGAGATTTATATATTCAGGGGATATTGCCTCTCATTAAAGTCTATTATCTCACATATAAAATTCTCATTTTTTTTTCTTCAAGGTCTACCTTTTTCTAGGCTTTCCAATAGTAGGAATATCCATTTGGTATTTTGAAATGAGAATATTTTTAGGCTATAACCAAGATTTGAAAATTTTAGGTTTAGTGAGATGTACTGTTACCTGGATCATAATAGATATTCAATAAATAAGTGATGATTGAATGACAAAAAGATATACTGCTAAGCATAATAACTCATAATCATACTAATTAGATAATTGCTTTGTGATCATCTGTGGAAAGTCTGTTTTTCATACTAGTGTATAAGGTCTAGGAGGGTGGAGATTATGCCTTGTTTATGACTGTCCCCAGTTCTTGGTATATTGTAGGATTTTAATTAATATTTGTTGATTGAAGACGTAACTTCATATAAAAGGTTTGACTCAGCTTAGATTAATCCTCATATCGAGGAAGAAGTAAATTTCTACAAGATCAATTCACAATTCCACAATTTTCCCCTCATTTAAGAGCTACAGTTTAAAATTGTTTCAAGTTGGAAAATTTAAGCTTTTAGGCAGATATTCATATAGTGACATGAGATTTTTGTTTGTTTGTTTTTGATCTCTGTTTATAATAACTTTACACCCTGGATTTTCTTCCTAAACTTTGAATTTGTATGTAGACTGTTTGAAAATGGCTTGCTTTCACAAGGCCTTGGTAAAAATACAACATGTAAGTCCTTCTCTAATGACACCCAATGAAATATTTAAATCAAGTTTTTGCCTCTATTATTTTCTATTGCTTTATAACTTTGGTTTCCCTACGTAATTTTGATGAAGTTTTACCCATGCAGTTTAGGTACCTAATAAGTGTGCTAACAGTTGTTTTAATTTTGTAGTAAAAATAACTAGACTTTGTGCCTAAAGCATGTTATCTAAATGATTTCAATTATGTGCCTGATAATCTTTTCTTTCTGTCTCTAAAAAAGAGATCAATATTATTATAGGTAAATGTAAATAATATCACTAAAAAAGCCTGTTTAAATTAAAAAAGATAAACATAAGATTAAATATTTAATGACATAAAAGCAAATAAATTAAAAATTAAATATTTATTGAGGTATAATTTGCATATCAAAATATTCACCAATTTCAAGTGTACGATTCAATATTTTTTAGTAAAGTTGCAGAATTTTGCAACTATCCCACAATTTAAAAATATCTTTATCACTCCAAAAAAGATCCCTCATGTCTATTTGAATTATCTTGGCTTCCTTGTAGAAAACCAGATGAATATAAATCTAAGAGTTTATATATGAACTCCCAATCATATTTCACTAATCTATGTCTATCCTCAAGCCAGTGCCATATGGTCTTGATTATAGTAACTTTGCTCTTCATTTTCAAGATTAGTTTGGTTATTCTGTATCCCTTGAAATTCCATGTGGATATTAGGGGTACCTTATAAAACTTGCAATGACAGCAACAACCAGCTGAGATTTTGACAGGGATTACATTGAATTTGTAGATCATTTGATGAATATTATCATCTTAGTATTAAGTCTTCCTAGCCATGAACAAAAAATGATTTTTAATTCATCCAAGTCTTAATCCCAAATCCAACTTAAAAATTTTTTGATTTTTTTTCAATTGTATCTTTAAGAGTATTTCCCTAATGCACATAAGAAACTGGTAACAGTTGTTGGTGCTGGAAAAGATCTAGGTAGTGTGGGACTTTTTACATCTTTTGAAGTATGTACTCTGTACATGTGTAAGTTAATTAACAATTAAATTGACTAAAAATTTGCTTGGTTTCTTGAGATGTAATAAGATGCACAAATATGGAATAAGGTGTTAGGCCAGATTTGTATACTTTGTACCTACTCTGTCTTGGACTCATCTGTACATTGTCTCACCTCTGGCTACCCCATCTCTATTTCTCAACACCTGTCCAGTTTAATCCCCCCTCACCCCAACCTTTTAGCTTCTATTCTTTCCAATATTTTACTTAGTTATTGATTAGTTTGCTTTCTCCTTGTTTAAGTCAGGTACTCATAACCAGGTATAGACTGCACTCTTTTCCATTCCTTACTCTACTCTGCACCCACCTTTCCCCAGTAACTCTAAGACACTCACAGTTTTATCTTAATTTTGTAGAGTGACATCTTGTCTTAGAAACACTGTATTTCAGACACATTCTTACTCTTTTGAACCATTGACTTAGATTTCTTTATTCCTTCTATGTCTTGAATCTTGCAGTTTTAAAAAACAAATGTGTGTTTTTTATTAAGTAGTCAGAAATATACTCTCTGTAAGGTGAGTTTTATTTCAAAACCTGTAAATATTAAAGTATCAAATAAAATGACTCATTTGTTAAATTTTCATTGATTAGCAAGATGATTGTGAGATTAAGGTGTAGTACCTATTAGAATAAAATATTTAAAAATGTTTATCATTTTTGATTATAAAGAAAATTTAAAAAGAATATTTCAAAGAATATATGAGCTAGATTTAAACAAATATTTAAAAAGGTTCAGTGACTATTCATTCTTCATAATAAAATTATTTTTTTATTATAATTTGTTTATTGTAAATAAATGCAACCATTACAAATATAAAGAATATAAGTGTAAGTCAACCTATTGTTTTGATCTTTAAAGTCAGTTTTATGAACAGATATATTTTTCCTACCTAAACGCTAAAATATATCAGTAGAGGAAGCTTTCTGCTGTAATTGAATACTGGATCAATAGTGATTTAATCATCTAAGGCACTTAATTATTTCACATAATCAAGAATCCTGAAGAGAAGTGATTCTAGGATTGATGGGGTGGCCCAGTGATGTAGGACCCAGACTCCTTATTTCTTCTTTTCTCTACCTGCTGGCTTTACTTCCTAGAGGCTTTTCGTCCCATGGTTATAAGATGGCTGCCACAACCTCAGTGTCACATCTTCATACAAGGGCATTACTGGCAGGAGGAAAAGGCTGAATAGAGAAAGGGATCTTCCTTTCATTAAGGAGAAAAATAATTCCATAAATCTCCCCTACCCTCTTGGTCAGAACTATATATTTGTTTGGCACTTTGCTGCAAAGAAGGCTGAAGAAGTAATCATCTGGCTGAAGGTAATAAGATTATCATGCATATACCTGCCCACTTATGATTTTTTTCCTGGGTCTAGGAGAGTTGTTACTAGAACAGAATTACTACACATACACACACACACACGTGTGTGTGTGTGTGTGTGTGTGTGTGTGTATTTAAGAAACAAGGGGTGAAGGGCTTTTGAGTAGGCTACTAGCAATAGCCGCTATACATATTATATCAATGTGTGTTTAAAGGATTAGGTTTGCCTGAATGTAATACAGACTCCAAATAACTCTGGTTTAAACTGGAGGGAAATTTACTTCTCTCTTGTAAAAGTTTAGAGCAGATAATACAAGGAGTGAGATTTCTTCCAGATTGCCATTTTGCCATCCCTAGAGAATGGCCCTCATCCCCATGGTTCAAAATGGTGACTGTATTCCAAGCAGTAAAATGAGAAAGAGATAAAGTCAATAAGGGGTATAAGGGTATTTTGATAAGGTGCATTGAGGCTGCTCTGAAACATTGTATTCTGCTTTTTTTTCCATTGTCTGATTCTTAGTCATGTGGCCACAGCCAGCTCATAGGCAGCCTGAGAAATGCACCTTTTATGATGAGTGACTCTGTGTCTAGGTAAAAATTGATGCCTATTGAAAGAGAAGCCTTAAGGAGAGTGGAATGGAGAAACTTCTAGAAGTTTCTGTGTGTTTGAGCATAAGGGAATATTCAATATCATTATTTTTGTAAAAATGGCATCATCCTATACATATTTATTACTATATTCTTTTTATTTAAAAGAACCGTTTTAGGACAAGGCATGTGAAAGCTGTGAGAAGTCAAACATTTCATTTGTTCACTTTATCTAAATTTTTTTCAATTTAGTGTTCTGGTCGGGACTAAAGAAAACATTACTGAAAGACACTGGGTTTTCCTATTGCAGACATTTAAAGAAATATTTTGCAAATCATCTTTTTGGGCATTTTTATAAAATATATAAAAAGAAGGATTGAAAAGTTTTTAAAAGTCTAACACTAGTCAGGTCTTTTAATATATGAAAGCTGTGTGTGAAATCCTGTCACTATAGTATAAACTGTTGAATAGAGAAGTTCTTTCTTTTTAAAATTTTTCTTTCTTTATTCTTTCTGAATGATTACTAAACACCAGATATTAAGATTTTATTGAACAGATTTGTGTATGAAAAGAAAAGTCATTGTAAGCTCTTCTATGTGTGTGTGTTTCTTTGAAATTGCTTCTGCATAGATTAAATTTTATATCCAAGCTTAAAGGTAAAATGCAAGCTAGTAAAATAATTATTTTTTGTCTGGCCTGGTCACAGTCTACTGCAGGAAGCTCATTCAAATACGTGCTTTTTAATATTTCTGGCAGAAAAAAAAAGCTTTCTCTGTTGTTCATATAAATAATACCATGCCAGTGCATCTTTATTAATCCTGGCTTTGTGAAATGAAGTTTTAAAATCTACTAAGTATCCTCTAAGTCAAAGATTTGCTCTAGTAGAAAGAGATAAGACAATTGTTTTATTACTCAAAGACCATGTGCCTATGTACAATCTGTTTTTGATCTCTCTGTCATTGCTTCATTAGCAGAATGCTTGCTTTCGAAGATAAATGAGTCCAATTTTATAACTTCAGTCTACCAGTCATTCCTTTGAGTGATGCAGGCAACTAGCTGTCTGAGAATCTATTACTGAGGCTTGGCTTCTGCATGCCACATGACATCTTCCTCCTAATACTGTGTAAGTCTACAATATTCTTTATGGAGTCCCTTAATCGCTTCATTATTCCACGTTGCTAAGCAGTCTGCATCTGCCGGCTGCTGAAAGGAGACTTTGCTTTACATATTTTGCACTATAGTTAAATAGGCCCAGGTTTTCGTAACATCACGGATGGTGTGGCATAAGCAAGAAGGTCACATGGATGGTGGTAAATTTGGACTCTGCTTTGAAATGAGATTTTCGAAGCCTCTCTCAGCGGCAAAGTTTGATGTGAGTTTACTTGCAATTTTTTTCCTGTTACTGTACTAAAATATTAATCATTTATATTCTACTGTATGTGGTACATTGTCCTAAGTACTTTGAGAAATACCACAGAACGATAAGATGAAGTTTTTACCTCATTCAGTTATTCTAACTCATAATGTATGTCATTGAGTTGGATGATAGTAGGCATTTCCCTTTTGCGCCCCAACACCACCTCCACTATTTACAGCCTCTTCTCCCTCATGAGATTGCATGTATCTCCCACTAAAGAACCTCCATCTTGGCCTGGCCCTTGACCCAACTCTGACGAGCAGACACACATCCCCAGATGTGGGAGAAGCCACTCAGAATGCATACTTATGTGGCTAGGCAGCTGCATCCTCTTTTCAGAAGCAACAGGCAACAGTGATGGGGGTGTAGTCGGAGCACCTAATGGCCAGTATTGCTATGGTTGGTGGAATTACCTAAGGTGTCTGCATCCAAGGGTGGTTGTTGTGATGTATTCATGAGACAAGTTCTATAATATGAATTTGGGCATTTCGCTGACTGGGAGGTCTCTAGAGTAGTGGGCTCTTTTGGATTCTATGAGTTACTCAAAATATTTAATATAGTAAGAATTACTTTCTATTGATTATAACTAAGGCTAAAAATGATCATATCTTTAATGAATAATGAAAGAAAAAGAATTCCAAGATTTTGAGTAGACATATAAATGTAATAGGATAGAGATAGGGGCTCAAAAAGATAGGAAAGTTTTACAAAAGAGATAGTTATTAAGTTCTAGAGTCTCAGTTAATTCAGCAAATACTATTAGCTGTTAATATATACCAGATATGGTATTAAGTACCTGGAATTAAAAAGTGGGAAAGCATGATGCAGTTCTTGCTTTTATGAAGTTTACAATCCAATGAAGAAGAAATTATTCTTCATTAAAACAGTTCCGGCAACAGCTCTGGTGGGGGAATAAGAGGATACAAAATGAATTTATATTAGGGACATTTATGTATTCCAGAGCAGTCATGTGTGGCTTTCCAGAGGGGTGTCTTTGAAAAACAAATTGAACTCTGTGTAATCTAAAGTGAACGATGGAGGAGGATTTTTGGGTAAAGAGTGTCCAGGTGAAGCATTTGTAAAAAGTTTCACGGTGAGAGAGAATATAGTACATTTTAAAAACTAAAATTTTTCAGTGTTGTCGAAATATAGACTGTAGAAGTGGAAAGTGGCTAAGATAATCTGGAAAAGAAATATTTTTTCTTCTATGTTTTGCTTTGTTGGCTAGAGAGAGAGTTTACTGAGGTTAGTGTTTATGAAAAGTAAAATCAAGCCTGAGAATAATATATAGCATTATGATGCTAATATTCTTTGCAAATAAAGATGATTACTATGCTGGTCCTTCAATACACCTTGTTAAGTCCTGGTTTTCTTTATACTCTTGAATCACAGCTTTATATGGGTTTAGGCCTGGGTAAAGAATTGATATAATTATCTGAGGATGAATTATGATAAACAACCCTGAGTCAAACTAGTTAAACTAGTACAGTATTGTACGAACAAGATAGTCTTAACATGCTTTTAGAATAGATGGAGGGTTGACTAACAAAGTTTGGGAATGTAGATTTTCTTATCCCGAAATAGTCAGGTATCTATAAAATTTGTGTGATGATGTACTGGACCAGAATAGGGCCAATAGCAATGTTCAAAGGAATGAAGAGAGAAAGACATATTTAAGATATATTTAGGAGAATATGGTCATTGATTAAAAAGTTAAGTGAGGTTAAGAAGGGGATGCAATCAAGATGTTGCTCCTTCATTTGAAAGGTGCAGATTTGTGGTACTTAAGTTTAGTCTTTCTGTCCACCTGTGATGTAGTACCCAGCTATAAGTAAACCTCATAATGTTTGTTTATACATACTGTAATTTAATTTTAAAAGTGCAAAAACTTTTAAAAACATAGAAGTATATCTGAATCTGTTTTTCTTTTCTGTGGCCTAGCAAAACTTCAGATAGAAGACTCAGAAAATATTTATCTAGTGGCTATGGCAAAATTTGAAATTTTGAAATTAGATAATACTGCATTTGAATAACATTTAGGCATATATTTGAAGCATTGTATGTGATTTATTTATGGTATATAACTGAAAACTGACAATTTATATTGATAGCACTTTGTATTTCTTTTTGAAGATCTTCTTTATTCATTAGTTAATTTTATACTCACCAAAACCCTGTGAAAGGCAAAATTATTGCCATTGTAGAAATAAGAACACACTAGCTCATAAAGATTCAATAACTAACTATAAGTTCATCCACGCTGTAGACAGCAGAACATGGACAGTATGGCTTTTCAGGTCCTCATTCATAGACAATAAAAAGAAGCATGTTTTTTCTCACATAGTTTTCAGAAAGTCGAGAATACACTGCATAAGTGAAAGACTCTAGAATTTATAAAGAAGATTGAGGGAGACCAAAGTTTTGACACCCTGAAATATGCCTTTGCTATATTGATTTTAAGTTGATTATTAAGAAACAAAAGAACCTGTGAATCTCCCCCTTCCTGCTTAAAGGAATTCAGATTTAAAAAACCTTGTTTCAGGAAGGAGACTATAGCATATTCACCTTGCACATATGGGACAGACAGGAAGGAATCTAACAAGCTTGTTTCTCCCTGTGTCCCATTGTTTCTGGATGGCTCCGTAAGAATTTGTTCTTTCTCCTACCTGTGAATTGCCTACATTCCCTTGGGAATCCCAGACCCCTACCCTCCTTCTCCTTCAACTGGAATGGCATATAAGCCTCCACTGCCCAATGCATTTTGGGTTTTATATCTTATGACACCCTTGGCATGTACATCTGTAATAAACTTTGTATACGTTCTACTGTTAATCTGTCTCTGTTAATTTGATGATTAGCCCAGCTAGAACTTAAAAGGTGAGAACTTAGAAAGTTTTTTTTTTTTGGTGGGGTGGGGGCTGCCGCCACAAGGTATATGAACTGCTAACTAGGTAACAAATTACTTAATTTTAATTTGGAAGGTCATGGTAATTTTCCTCAATGTATATATAAGCTATCTCTATTCAAGCAAAGTGAAATATAGGTTCAATCAATCACTGTCTCTCAAACATTATTCATTAAGAACCATCTAGATTATCTGGGCAATATTCCAATAAATCTTCGAGTTATTTTTAGTTTTATTTTTTATTTTGACCTGTATCGCTCCTTTTTGTACTTGAAGGTGAAAACATTAGTTTCTACTATTTTGTGTTTACCTGCTGAGCATGTACAACACTGAGTTGATTGCACTCAAAACTATTAGGAGCTCAAAGATGCAAATAAATGAAAAATGACTTCCAAATTTTTCTAAACTTAGCTCTAGAAAGTAGTGCTGAGAAAATGTGTATAGCAATGGAATGACATTTTTCAGCTCTGTGAGGTGCTGGCTGGAAAGCTACAATGTTATGGCTTAAAGGACTGTATTTGTTTATAGATGTAGAATTACAAGTAGCTCTAGGGGATGAAATTTTGTGAAAATATCCATTTATATAGGTCTCCTGGTTGGCTTGCTTACATATGTACAAACAGGTTCTTTTGGCATGAGGGCCAGAGAACTGATTATAAACAAAATGTGACTGTTAAACCAGATATATAATTACTAATGACTACAGTTGGCTTTTGTTAGGTTTAATCAGTTTGAAGAATAATGGTGCTTCGAAAATCTTATGAAATATAATCCCTTGTACAAAAGCTAATTAATTTTTATTTTCTAAAGCACAGAATTAAATAATAGCTAATCAAATACAGAATTTGAATATTATTATGTCAAGAAACCATACACACATACACAAACACATAGCTTACATGTGCATATGTTTATTGCATAGTTTCTAAATGATCTAAGGAGCCAAAACTTATTCTACGTATGTTATCAAGCTGAGAACTCTAACTTGACAGTAGTGCATTTGCAAATTTGAAAATGGGATAAGAGGGGTGAGATGGTGGGAAGAAAAATGAAGCGCCAGAAATGAGTGTGAAAGAACATCTTGTTATATTATTCTTTAATTGGGACTAGAACGTTGAAGACTTTGAGAGAGAATTTATTTGGGAGAAATAAGTCTTATTTTCCTGGATAGGATATTTTAGAAACAGCACGTGTTATGACTGCGTTATTTAATAGCAGTATCATTGAATACTGTAGGCTCTCTTGCATTACTGAGATTCAGGAAAAAAATCCATAACTAGTGAGTCAGAAAGCTTGGCTTTTCCTGCAAAATGATTAAATAAGAGGGAGAAGACTGCCAGCTAATGAATTGGCTGGACTTTTACAACATTATCTTGAAAGGCCATGACAAGAGACCTGAACTGCATGGTCAGAACTTAGAAACGTTTCAATCCAAAACTAATTTCCTCAAGTGAACAGTAAGAATTTTCTTTCTTGTAACAATTTAAAAAGGAATGACACAGAAGAAGGAAGTAGGTTTATCAAATGAAGGGCAAGGGGCCTGATTAAAAATAACCCCTGCCCCCCACCCCACGACATTAGTTTCACAAAAGGGTAGGAGAGGTTATGGGAAGGGGATAAGAAAGAAGAAAACATTAATCATTCTCATTTTTGTTTTCCAATATTTATTTTTAAATGATCCTAATTCATTTTAATAGAATAAAATAATACATGGTGGTATAGGAGCTATTTTAAAAACAGTGTAGAGTAACCACCATTGAAGACATTCTTTCGTTTGGAGACTTTTGTTTATTCATGAGGTACTTTCTTCTGAATAAACAACCTTGGTGTTTCTTTGATTCATTCTGGAAGCTCTGATATGATCGCACCATCCAATGGAAGGTTTAAAAAAAATGCCACTTAACTATATATCTATTGAACAAGATGAGGTAACTCAAAGGAGTTGTAATGCCAAGATTCATTCACAATGATAAACATTGTTACTACTTAGAGCATTTGTTGAGAAGATGAAGCTGTTATTGTTTTTCGAGAGCAAGTTAACTAAGTTTAAGTGCCCTCTGAATATCCTGTAAGGCCCCTTGTTTTGGCCCTATTTCCTCACTCTATTTCCTGAAGTGGTGACAGCTATACCAAAAATCAGTATCCAAGGTTTTAATTTTGCTATCCATAGTCTTGAATCATCTCTTTAATTGTGTAAGCATTCTGCCAAAACACAGGAGGGCAGCTTCAGGCTAAGAGAACACATTCTCTCATGGATTTTGCTTAGCTTGTCCAGGCTCCTGAGCTCTTAGGGTTGTTTCTTTTGTGACTGCTTTCTCCATGAAGCCTCCACCCAAGACAGTCATGAAAGTATCAAGAAGTACCAGAATAAAGATGACTTTCCTCATAAAAATTACATTTTCTGAAAACAGACACTAGTATGAGATATTATTTCAGCATCTTATTAAAAACAAAAAGTTGTATAGAACCCCCTCTTTTTAATAAGTGGTAATTCTACTAAATCTGAAACTAAAACTGACAGCTCAGAATATTCTAACTATGGAAGATAAATATTTTGATACTGTGATTTATAATGTGAGCGGAAAAGGGGATCTATGGAAGGTAACCTCACAGTGATCTGATCATGAATTCCTAACTGGGCAGGTCATGGTGGGTAGTCACACCCTAGGCCTATAACTTCTTTTGTAAAAGGTATCTTTGCTGTAAACCAGCCCTATTCACTGGTTCTGTGCATGAAGGTCAACACACCTTTGAAATGCCTTTCTTCAGACCCCTCCTAAATCCTGACCACCCTCAAGAGAGCACATAATCTTAACTATTTTATAATCTGATCCCTACCTTGCTTTCTCTCACTTCACATGATCTTCCTTATGCTCCCTATCCCCTTAAGTCCCAATGCATAAAGGAAGCTGAAAATTTTCATTTCTTTGAAGAATTTTTCTCAGTGTGTTGAGATCTTGCTTCCATAGGTATCCTCTCTTTTATTCAAATACATTTTTAATAAAAATTCTCTATAGATTTGGACATTCTTATATCAACAATAACAAGAAATATATACTTGGTCTTCATCCCTGTTTCTGGCACAGAGCTCCTAACACCCTTGGAATTTTCTAAGTGCTAAGATCAATAATGATGTTTTCTGTTATATTAATGAGGTGGCTTTTTGGAATGCACCTAAGATAGAGTCTGATTGCCAGGAGAACCAGCCATGTGATTAGAGAATTGCAACTTTAAATCCCACTCCCTTGACCTCCTGGGAAAGGAGAAGGGATGGAGTTTAGTTTAATTATCAATGGCCAATGGTTTAAATCAACTATGACTATGTAATGAAACCTCCATCAAAATATGAAAAAGACAGGGTTTGGTGCACACATGGAGATTTCCAGGAGACTGGAGCACCTGGAAAGAGTGTGGAAACTCCTCACCCCTTCCCCACACCTTGCCCTGTGCATCTCTTCCATCTGGCTATTCCTGAGCTATATCCTTTTATAAGAAAATGATGATCTAGTAAGTAAAATGTTTCTCTGAATTCTGTGAACTCTTCTAGTCTAATAGACTAAACTCATAACCAGTGGGATTTGATACTGTTTCTAGGTAGATGTCAGAATTGAGTTAAACCGTATAACACTCAGCTGGAGTCAAAAGATTGGTTGTTGGTGTGGGGGATACCTGCTCCCCTCCATCTTACCATATATGCATGGATATTTATTCTTTTTATAAACTTGTTTGTTTGTTTGTTTATATCTCAGGAATATTATTTCTGAGATTTATCCTTGATGTTATATGCACTTATACTTCATTAATCCATTCACTTATATTACTGTTTGGTATTTCATTACATAAATACAGCATAACTTATTTACCGATGTATACTAGTCAGGGAAATAATGCTAATTCCTGTCACAATCTCAACATCACAGCTGCTCAATATAATAGAAGGTTATTTGTCTCTCATTTTGCAATCTGATGTGGATCAGTTTGTGAATGTGGTGTGTGTGTTTGGGGGGTAGTGTGAGAAGTGTTTGCTCTACGTAGTCATTCGAAGATCTATGACAATTTGTCATGAGGCTCCTGCATACTTCACTTGACTTTAAAGTTACGCCTGCATTGTCCAGTAAACAGAGAGAGAAAAAGGGAGTGTAGAGAAGGCCTCCTTGCTTTTAACTGCTGGAAATAAAACTTCTGCTCACTCTCTGGTGAGAAATAGTTAACAGTTCCATTTTGGTGCACGGAGACTTGAAAATATGTTTTTTCTTTGTGCTCAGAAGGAGAAAAAAATTGTTAATGAACCCATAGCATCGTTTCTTTCATAGACTTCTCTTCTAGTCACTAGACATATATTTAATCTTTACTCTCCACTCACACTCTTTCCAATTGAGGCAATCTAAAGTCTTATTGGAATTAAAAATCCACATCCTTATTCTGTCTTCTTCACAAGACTATGTCTGAAAGGGCTTTGGTCCTTCATAACATTCTTTGCTATGTTTCACTGTTTGGTTTCTAGTTCTTCAGGGCCCCAAATTTGTTGACTATTCTCTTGCAAATCAGCAAATTCTCTGCTGGGCTTATCTTTTCTCTAATAGTTGCCCTCCTATAACAGTAGCCAACACACACTACTTCATTTATTTTCACTAACCACTTTCGACTGTGTGTAACTTTCATCATCACTCAACACCCAGCAGCTCAGTTAATGACGTATTTAAGAATTTGTTAAGGTAACATCTCATTTCAAAGTACAAATTACTCTATTAGTCAGAATAAACTAAGTATTGCCAAAAAAAAAAAAAAAAAAGTGAAAATCTCAGTGTTTTAATATGTTTATTTCTTGTTCACATCTTGGTCTAATCAGGTGTTTGGTGGGTGACTTTCTCTCTAGTAATACAAGGAATTGGCTTCTTTTTCTGTGGCACTGCCATCTTCAACATGTGGCACATGTAGAATGGGAAGAGAATGTGGAAAGTTGTATGTGGGTAATTGATCATTGTTATCATTTCCATCCCCAATGCCTATATTTTATAAAAAATCTAAAGTGATAAATATCTCTATGGGAGGTAGCTTTATGAGTATTTCACATTTTCTTTCTTTTTTCTTTTGCTTTGTTCCTTTACTTTCCTTGTTCCAAGACTACTGGAGTAAACATTATATCCCTTTTGTATTGAGGAAAAAATTATAATTGAATAACTTGCCTCAGAAATAAAGGAATAAATTTTACCAGATGAGCTAAGCAGTAAATACTAAACTGGTTAGAAAGCTACATCTGGATAAAGCTTTTGACTATTTGGATATTTTAGGTAAAAAGTTTACATAGTTCTTCATTAAAGCAGTTGTTGACCTCTGATCTCAGGCTTTAAAAAGGGACATTGAAAAATATTAACAGTGCTAATGCTTTTTGTTATTGTTACATTATGACTTTGTAGATCAGATGTTTAACTACTTAACTGCTTCACATTCTTGAATCCTTTGTTTCTATGTTTCTTAAAGAAACTTCACACTTGGTTTAATAAAGTCTTCATGTCAATTAATTAATTAATATTTGTTTGTTTGTTTGTTTATTTATTTATTTATTTATTTATTTATTGTCTACAGCATCTGGTATTCCTAGGTGGTCTCCCATCCAAGTACTAACTAGGCCTGACCTTGCTTAGCTTTTGAGATCAGATGAGATCAGCACATTCAGGGTGGCATGGCTATAGACTTCTTCATTGAATTTAAAAAATTATTTAATGCCCACTGTAAACCTATCACAGTGGGAGTTAAAGTAGAAGCTTAGGACATATGTTTTTTCCTGAGGTCTCACATAAAATGAACATCTTTAAGAGAGGTGTGGTGAAGAAAGAAAGCAACCATAAAAAACCATATGGGCAAATTAGCATTTAAATGGAAAGTTACAGGTATAGAGGAATTCTCCTGTTTTAGGATTTTAAAATATGTACTTGATTCTACCTTTTTACTTGGCTTCATATCTCTCAAAAATTTTATTTTTATTGTCAGCATACAAAAATGTGTAATACCATTCAGTGACATCAGGAATCACCTTACACTTTGGCAGGTACTGAATACATTTTGTTCTTAGTATTGGTCAGAGTAGACATTGTCCTTTGTGACTTATTTTTTATCACAGAGTATAGTAGAAGCAGGAAATAACATGATGTATTTATTATGTGTTGTATAGGAACATGGAAGGAGGCAAGGGACCTTGAAAGCGTGGTTAGAATATGCCCCAATCTCATTTTATTTCTTCTGAGGGAAATAAACCTGGGGGAGATTGCAAGGGTTTGGACCCAAATCTAAACTCGGAAAAGAAGATCCAGCTACAGGAAATGGGAGGAAGTACAGAAATAAGAAAACTCTCCAGATGGCAGATATGTTATACTTAATAAATACTTTGGTTTCAGATACTTATTAAAAGTGACAAGTCTAATGGGAATTTTGCATATGTATAAATTTTAAGTAGAGTTGGATATTTACTTTTTTTATAATGTCAATTATATCTGAATAAAAATAAGGATGAAACCATTAAGATAAAGTTATAAATGTGGGAATAAATCATGAGAAGTTTCATAATAAGACATGAATGTAAAATTAATTTAGCTATTTGCTGGCCAAATCAGGCCTCTTGTGTGAGTATAAACTTCTCACTATGAGACTGGAAACATAAAACACAGAAAAGTATGATCCTGAAGCAGTTTTACAATGGGGGACCCATCTATTAAGAAAATAACATTACAGAGTATGACTTGAAAGGTAAGACTATTTTAGCTGGCTACATACATACTGTTTGATTCATAGCTTTATAGTTTTTTTTTATAGCAATAAAAATGTCTTTTGTACATATATTATATATTTCTCTCTTCCATATGTATTACTGAAGCCTTTGAATCAGTAGTACTCAGCTTGTTTTTAGATCAAGAACCCTTTTGAGACTCTGATGAAAGTCATATAATTCTTCTCCAGAAATATGCATATATTTTCATAGAAAACTTTTTGTAGACCCTATCCCAGAAGCCTCTTTACAGGTTCCAAGTTAGGAAACTACTCTCAGTCATGGTTTTCCTTGTTGGTTTTTGGAGAGTCTGGGAAAAACTAGAGTCATTAGTGTTGCCCAGCTCCACCCATAGCATTCCCTGTTCCTCTCTTAGTGCTGTCTACAGCAAACAATGTGAAGGCAGGAGATCCCTAAAAGTTGCATTTTTCTCTGGAATAAAAATAGAAAATAATTTACTTATTTAACCATACATTAAACATTTGGCAGATATTTATATAAAAAAAGCTCTATGATATATAAGATAATTAAACCACGAGAAGCAGCTCAGAACTGTTATTCGCACTATCATTTTATTTAAAACCACGCATTTCAAATAATAAAAAGGTAAAATTATATCAGTTACATTAATTTGTGCTGAATAGCGTGTTGTATACAGAATATAATGTAAATTGTAAAATGCCCTTGAAATGTTTTTATGCTTATCTTGAAGTTAGGAAACAGAAGCCCATGAAGATCATAGTGTGCAAAAAAATCCAGACTTTTATATAAGAAATAGGATATATAACATCACAGAGACTCAAAATAAACTCGATCTAAGGCAGAAAAAAAAATTGATTATGGTATTGTTAATCATAAGACTTAATAGATACTTTCTTAATCACAGCCTAAATTGATATTTAGAGGACATCTTATTCAAATATAAAGTTTAAGGAAGCCAATTATAAAAATATAGTTGAAAAATACAGTTTAGCTGCAGAAATAGGTAGGTCCATGCTCTCACATGAAAGTTATTTAAAAAAAAAAAAATCATCCAGGGAAAAATAGGTCAAAACTCCCAGAAACTTTCACACATAGCAAAATGTGTTATAGTAGATTTTCTAAGATTAGTGTTAAAAACCTAACCTTGAGAGCCCCCAGGAAACCTGAAGAAAGAACATTCAAATTAATTATGGGAAATATCCATTTCTATATGTATAAATTTTCTAGAGCTGCCATAATAGATTACCACAAATTTTTTCGTATAAAACAATCAAAATTGATTCTTTCATGGTTCTGGAAGTTAGAAGTCCAAAATCAAGTTGCCAACAGGACCATGCTCACTCTGAGGGCTCTAGGGAAGAATCTTTTCTTGCCTTTTCCTAGCTTTTCCGGTGGCCCCCAGCAATTGTTGGTGGTCCTTGGCTAATAACTGTACCGCTCCATCTTCATGTGGCCCTTTCTTTGCGTCTCTGTTTTTTCTTTTCTGTCTTTTTTAAAGAGGCCTACACTAATCCGAGATGATTTAATCTTGAGGTCCTACCTTAATTTTGTCTGCAAAGATCCTTATTCCAAATAAGGTATGAACATTCTGAGGTTACAAGTGGACATAACTTTTGGGGACCACTGTTCAAACCACAAAAACATTTTTATATTGATTGACCTCAGGAAAGAGGGGACAAATATTTTATTTTAAAACTCAGAAATCATTCCTATAAATTGGCCCTCCTGAGGAGTATGTGGAAATGAAATCACACATGTTTCTATCCTGTAAAATTTTGAAAATCTTGTCATATAATAATTTATGCACAAAGGCAAAGCATGTCTGGATAGATCCTAGTACTAGTAAAATATGTGCTTATGATTACTGAAATAGAACTTTCCAGTTGGATTCTACTACACTGTAATTAAAGAGATTATCTAAGCCTGTTTATGTCACTAAAAAATCATATAAAAATAGTGACTGAATCTTGAAAGCAATTTTTAAGATTCGCTTTACTATAAAATGTGAATCCTCTTTTTGTTTAGGTGAGCTAAATTGCGTGATCAAGATGATGTTCTATTTCAATGACAAATAAACTAGTTGAAAAATAGGAACTTACTGAGCCGTGCATGTAGCTAACAATTCCGAGATGGTGGGATTGTTTAAAAACGCTATGGAGTCAAAGGATAATATCTTTTCTTGCTCTATCTCTCCAGCCTATCTCTCCTCCAACACTTGGTTCTGTTTCCATTGGTTTGTTGGCTTCCTACAATAGACAGGCTTTTTCCATGTGGTAGGAGAAATGATGGCATAGCCACTGGCATCTTCAGGATTATATGATTCTAGTTTAGTGGCTCTCAACTGGGGAAAGAGATGGCATCCATTTATATAATTTTATAGAATACTTTTGATTGGTCTGGATTAGCACTTGTTGATTTTTGGACCAATTATATAATCAAGGAGTGGTTGGGGTTGTTTTCTTCAGTCTAGGCTGCTATAACAAATTAACATAGACTGGGTGGTTTATAAATAGCAGAAGCTTATTTCTCACAGTTCTGGATGCTGAAAGTCCAAGATCGGGGTGCTAGTATGGTTAAGTTTGGGTGAGGACCTTCTTTCATGTTATAGATTGCTGACTTCTTTTATTCTTATGTGGCTGACAGCAAAGAACACGAACAAGCTCTGATCACTCTTATAAGTGCACTAATCTCATTCATGGGGACTCCATCTTCATGACTTCATCTAATCCTAATTACCTTCCAAAGGCCCCACCTTCTAATAGCATCACATAAAAAGATAGTTCCAACATATAAATTTCAGGTGGACATGACATTTGGTCTATAATAGAAGTGTAGTGGGATGTCATGGCTGGTAGTCTATAGTGACAGAATAGAGTAAAGCTAGGTCAGCCATGTTGGGATCTAACACATGAAAGTAGATTCTCAAAGTATCAATAATGAACTTTCCAAATGCATGTCTAAACAACTCTGCTGTGACTCCTCTAGCTTAGATGTGACTTTTAAAAGACTTCTTTCTAACACATTTAAAAACATTGCTGTTAAGAGTGTATTAACTGTGACATTTAGAAATGTCAGAGGTAATTTTGGCTATGGCAATATGGGGCAATACATCTCACTTATACAAAATACTATTTGTTATGAGCCTGGGTACTCATGACATTGACAGACATATTTTCTTTACCTGACCTCTTGTCAGCAGATAGCACTGAAGCAATCTGCTCCTTACAAAGCAATTATCATTAGAAAATGTTACTGCATAAATTGTTGTATAAAAGAAGAAAAGAGATCTGAAGAAAAGGAGAGGAGAGCACATCCTTAGTAGAGCAGAGTGCCGGGAATCAAGAACTCATACCCTGTTTTTTACTTCTGTTGAAGCAACATTATTAAAGGGACTGATTTGAACTATGGAGTAGTTGATAAAATTTTCCGAAATTCCAAAGATACTCAAGGAGAAGAGAAACACTTATAACAATTGTTTAAAAATAGTTAATAGTTGATATATTTTATTTTATGCAATTGATGCATTCCAGAACATAGATCTAAAATAACTAGTAATTGTTTATTGACTTCTTCTAGGGACTAGATTCTATGCCAACTACTTTACCAATCTAGTATTAAATCTCCATAACAGTCCTAATATATACATATACAAATGTATATACATATACAAATGTATATATTAATCATTCTCATTGTATAAATGTGGAACTCAGGCAAATTTTCTATTTCCCAAGTCACTCTGCTAAAGTGTAAATGAGATTCATACCAAGATCTACCTAACTCGGTTCATCATATCTATTTCTCTGACACATCATTTCCCACCTCACTGAACACCTCCTTAACTTTCAAGATTCAGCTTCATCTTTGCTCTCTCTGTTCTTATCCCTACATTAATTTCTTCTATATCTTCTATATTAATATTTTCTTATAATAATGATATTTTTATTATAGGACTATCTTTTATATTTATCCTTGAGTGTCTTTTGAAAGTAAGTGTCTTTTATTCTCCATTGTATATCTTGGGTTTATTAAATTTCCCATCTCATAGCAGGCACTTAAAGAAATTGTTAAATTAATAAGGTGAAGCAAAGATGGACAGACCCAGCTGTAGCCGCTTGGATGATATGCAGTTGGTAGAAAGACCATGATATTCCAAGGATACACTGATGTAATTCAAAAATAATGGCTCCACTGGACAACCTCTGATTTTGCTTTGTACAATCTTAAAACAAGACTGAGCACTTTCTCATATTATGTATACATATACAAGCATACACATGAATCCACATCTACCTCCCCACATATATCTGTTTGTCTCTTGCAAATATCTGGGGAGGAGAGATGATCTGACTGTGTGAAATAGAAGGTATGAATGAAAACTACAGATTCCTAACTGCTTTTCTACAGGTAGTTAGGTTCTATTTTTTCACTCTGCTAATAAAATAATTGCCTTGCATGTCTCTACTTCCCAGCTTTCAAAATGTGGGTGACATTTTTTTCTGATATCTTGTCTTCTCCCATTCTCTTTGGCTTTGTAGATTTTAATTAAAAAAAAATATTCCTTCATGAACATTTTAGTTTGTTTTAAGAACAAGTAGAAAAATGTGTATTAATTCAATTATGCTTAAATGAATATTTTCTGCTTCAATATCTTATCTAATTTTCACTTTGCAAATATAACTCCCCCCTAATATTTATGTAGTTTTAAAATATGTGTTGCTTTTAATAAACTTTACCTGGTTCACAGAGATGAGAATATCATGTGTGGTATGGAGAAGTCAATTTACAAGAACTGATTATTAAATTGTTAATTTTTATGAATTTTGTGAACCAGTTATATGCACAGCTATTATTGAAATTATATTAAAATTATATTATTTAGCTATATTATAAAGGGAAGAATATTAAAGGCAAAGATAATAAAACTCAAATTTTATCACTTCCTTATTATTTTACTACATTTATTATTATCATTTTATTATTGCCTGTGATTTTGGAGTTATTTTCTTTAATTTTATCCTTAAGGTAGAAATACCACACGGTAGTGGACTACTGTGTATTGGAGCAGTGACATCACATTGGTAGCTTGAATGGGTCATGGTGGGAATATTTATACCTCGGGAATCTACAAATCCTAAAAATAAAGGTATTTTTTTCCTCTAGAAACCTGATCGTTAAATATTTAGCAACATGCCACAGTTACTATCTGCCAAGGTCGAGGGGTCAAAGTACTCCTCACCCATACCTATTACCTTTTGTTTAGAACCTTCCCAAAGCCTTGAGGTTTTGTTTCAGTTTCTTTCCTTTACTCCTTTCTTCATTTCTCTTCCTTCTTTTCCTCAGTCCTATCGTTCTTCTGTCTTCCCCTTACTCATTTTCTTCCCTTTTTTCTTCAGAAGTGAAACTCTATATAGTGGAGTTAACCATTCACTGGCTGAGGTATGACTAGAAATGGCTAGATTGCCTGGAGCCAGAACATCACCAGGTCTTCCTCCACCACTGCTACCTCCTGCTTAGAACCAGGATTCCCTCTGGGCCCTCAGTCTTGGGTATCTTGGTTTTATTTTCCAAGGTCACTTAACGTATTTGTGTCAGGTTTCAAATCTGCCTTCTGAGTTGTCCTCCATCCTCATTGGTTTATGTTGTTTGGACCTGAGCCTTCTCCCATTAAGACCCAGAAATATAAACAAGCATCTCATGCATTTTTAGACATATCCTTTTTCAATTACAGAATAGGATGGAAATAATGCTATATGTCTTTTAAACATCTTCTTCCACCAAGTTGTACATAATTAATTTATACTTTTCATTTTATAAAATAAAACATTGTCTTGAGTGATCTACCCAAAAGCCTGACCTGTTATTGATATAATTAATAATGATTTCGTTTTATCTGGGTAAAAGAATTTTTCTCGGAAAAGGCACACTGCTATAGGTGGATTGCATTTTAGTTTTTCAATTAACATGAAAAACAATTAGAGGTAATAAGTGAAACAAGGCAGAAATGTTCAGAATATATGTGTATGTGTGTGTGTTCTAAATGAAATGACTATTGAAAAATCTTTTCTTGAAGAGATCTATTACTTTCCTTTTCTCAAGTATTAATTATGCATTAGAGTTGACAGGACCATAATTTAAAAGTACTTTTTTTCTCTTTAAAATGCAAAGCCATTCAGTAAAACACACAAACTTTTAATAATTCACAAGCTAAACAATAAGGGTATCATTGAGATTAATAGAAACATAAACCCTGAGAGTTGAAAGGGACCTTGGTTATTAAGTAGTTGTATTAGACATTTTTGGTTATTTCTCACCAGATTTTTTCCCACTTTCCCCTTCCAAACAGACACTGAATTTCACAGGCTAAGAGGATTTGTCTGCAATTTGTTGGGCCCTAAATTGTCTAAACCAATCACCTTAACCTGTCTTCCTTGCTCAGTGCTTGACTTGTTTACTAAGTTAATGATTGGAGAAGAAAAACTAGCTTATCCTCTGAAAGTTGAATTATACAGATGTAATACCTGGAATTCCCCAAACCATTTTCTACTATGATGGGGACCAACCTGAGATAAAGTTGACATGGAGAAAAAGGCAGTGCAAAGACAAGGGGAGCCAGGTCTCTGATCAAATTACTCCTAAGGGCTGCCTCACATTTGGAATTTTCAGTCATGAGAGCCAATGCATTTCTAAGTTTTAAATTTTAATCCATTTGATTTCAGTTTTATGTTACCTACAGGTGAAAAAAAAATCCCAAATAATACTATTTTTTAGTTCTCTTTCTCTAAATGAAGAAATTTTGATTCAGAACAATTTAATATCAATTGCTAAAGGCTCCGATCCATGACTTTAATATTCTTTTGTTGCATTCCTACTATGTGCTAGATTCTGTATCTGGTTCTGTTTCTATAAAATACATAAGACATGCTCCTACTCTTAGAAAGTTAGGTCCCACTGGGAGAATATACATGCATTAATTATGTTACAAGGTGTAAAGTGCTTATAATTAGAGGCACAGCATGATGTAGATGCATCAAGGAAGACAGCAACAGCTGTGTTTGGGGTGGTGGGTGAGTAGGAATGTCTCAGATGAAGAAGAAAGGGTTGGACATTTCAGGAAAAGAGGACTTGCTTACCAGATTAAAAAGCTATAAAAATGAATAGTATATCTGAGGATACCTTAATATATGACCTGAGTGTACATTGGATGTTTGTTAGAGAAAGGAATAGGGAATAAGTTGAACATATTATATGCAAAATGTTATTGATTTAAAAAATGCAGGAGATTTCTTTTTAGCAAACCTCAAATTGTATTTTTCTCTTAAGTATTCCATCTAGGTGTTTATATAGATGAAAACAAGTCTACTCTAAGGGAGCTAGCTGTTCTCTATGCAGATGAAGAATCAGTGTTATATTCCCTCTTTTTAGCAGTAAATTAACAATAAATTTAAAGAAAAATAATAAAAAATGTTTTCTATTTTAGCTTAGCATTTTAAGATATTGCAAATAAACTAATGGTGCCAGAGATTAGTGCTATAATGAAACAAGCATAGAATGAGAAATTGTGGGTTCACTTTCTAGGTCTCTTTTAGTTTAACATTCAAAAAGGCAATTTTGGGGGGTGGCTCCACAGTGTAGTGGTTAGCACATCTGTTTTACATGCATAAGGTCCTGGTTTCATGCCCCAGGTGGAGCCATGGACCATACCCAGGGCGCACCCGGCCCCCTGGGTGTCTCCCCTCACCCCCTTCTGCCAGTGCACCACAAGCCATGAGCGCATGGGATGAGACGCCCCGCCTTCAGAGATCCAGTACTTAAGGGAAGATGGCAATTTCTGTAGGTCAGGGGTGGAAGTGGCAAGAGGGAATTAATCATAAAAAAAAGGCATTTATTGTCTCTGGATATCTCTCCTGCTTCTATAGAAATGAGGTAGCTGTCATCTATTTTCTGAGACACCATTTCGATTTCTAAAAATGTGTCATATTTTATTTCATTGCATCCTTTAAAAAAAAACCCAAATGTGATTTCTTTTGGTTTTTTGAATTACTTTTGTACTTGTTTGATTATGAATTATTATGTCAGTGTTCAGGGGGGAGATGTATGGAGTAAAGAAAGGTGGCTTAAGCATTAGTAGATCCTTAATCTATTCTAATTGATATCGTCCCTTTATGTCTTCTTGTGATAGAATGATGCTATGAACTCTTCCAAAATAGTGTATATACTTTGACATATTGTAGGGATTGATTTAAGCTGAGTGCTTGTTGGGCCCTATCTAGTTTCTTTTAAATTGTAGTCAGTGACCATGGAACAGAATAAAACTAACTGCTTTGCTCAGAATTGTATTTCTTCTTGGGTGGGAATAAACTCAACATCCATTCTTCACTTCCTCTCTATTAATGGATCTATAATTTTATATGGAGTTGCAATGAATTCAATTAAAAGTCAATATTTCCTAGTTTGTTTGCAGCTAGATGTGGCTGTATGGTTAAGTTTCAGCTAATGAAATATAAGTAGAATTATATGGGGTTTCTCAGAAGTCTTATAACAGGAGGTTGTATACTTGTCTTTCCTCTCACCCTCCTGCCTGCTACCTGTAATGTGGCTGGAGCTTGTTCACCATCCTGAATAAAGAGTAACAAGCTAAGAATATTAAAGGAGCAATATAAGAAACCTGGATCCCTGTATTACTTATCTAAAGATTTAATTTTTCTGAAATAGAAAAAAAAAAACTATCTTGTTGAAACCATTTTGGGTTTTCTGCCAAATGTACTTGAATCTAAAGCTTAATTAGTACTGTGGGAGATTCAACACCAAATTCTATCAGTTTTTTTTTTTTCGTTTCTCTAAAGTCTGTTCTTGTCTTTCTCCTCTTTATCTTAATCTTCCTCACCACCACAACTACCATCACCACCTTTAACATGACACCTTTACTAATCATCTAGATTATTGCAATGGTTTCCTTACTAGTCTACAAAATCCAGTCTAGATTTCTCCAACCTGTTTTCCATACTGTGGCCTAACTAATCAATGTTTTCAGAATATAAATTGGGTCAGATTATTATTCACTCTTCGTCTAGAATAAAATTCTTCAGGAGTACTATGGTCTGAATGTTTGTCTCTCCACAAAAATATGTTGAAATCCTAACTCCCAAGACAATGGTATTAGGAGGTGGGGGTTTTGAAGGTGGAGCATTTGAGTCTGTTTTAGTTTAACATTCAAAAGCAGTAAATTGATAAGAATGCATAAGAATGAGGGTGGAGCCCTGATGTTTGGGATTAGTGCCCATATAAAAGAGACACCAGAGAGCCAGCAGCTCCCTTCTACCATGTGAGGTTACAGTGAGAAGACAGATGTCTAGGAAGTAAGCTCTCATTGGACACGAATCTGCTGGTGCCATGATCTTGGACTTCTCAGCCTCCAAAACTGAGATATACATTTTTGTTGTTTACAAGCCACCTAGTTTATGGTATTTTTTTTTGTTATAACAGCATGAATTGACTAAAACAAGAGGTTTTTCAAAAACAATGAGGACAGAGACCAAAAAAATTTTAACATAGTTTGCATTAGTTTTCTAGCACTGCCATGAGAAAATACCACAGACTGGGTGGCTTAAACAACAGAAATCTATTTTCTTACAATTTTGGAGGCCAGAAGTCAAAGATTGAGGTGTCAGCAGACTTAGTTTCTTCTAAGACTTCTCGTCTTGGCTTGTAGGTGGCTGTCTCCTCCCTGTGTCTTTACATGGTCTTCCTTCTGTGCATGTTTGTATCCTAATCTCTTTTTAATAAAGTCACTAGTCATATTGGAGTAAGGCCCATCCCAGTGACCTCAATTACCTCATTAAAGGCCCTATCTCCAAATGTGGTCACATTCTGAGGTACTGGGGGTTAGGACTTCAACACGTGAATTTTGAGGAAGCGCAGTTCTGCCATTAACATGCTTGACACTGTGCCCAGCACTCTTGCAGACCTGTCTCACAGCAAGCATTGACCTGTGGGTGATGTGCCTTTTTGCACTTCATGGTCCCAAGTTGTGGTAGAGTTTCTGGCTGTATAACTTACGACTGAATTTAGGAATGATGTTCTTGCTCTATTCTACCTTATTTTCAGAAACCCACCTCAGCACCACTTCTCCCAGAAGAATAATGAGAAAAACTGGCAGACGTATTTTATCTAACAATTATGATTGACCTTTATAGTGTACATTTCATGCTAAGTTTTGTCTTGCAACTACTATAAATCCATGAACAACCCATTTCTTCTCAGTCATACATAAAGTATGTTTTGTGCTAAGAGAAAGATTTCATGTTATTGTCTCTAAGTCCTAGAAAACATAATTTACCTAGCTGGAGCCTGGCACTTATTTTAGGGAGCTAATGCTCTCTTGCCCTTTCTTCCCTTTGGGCTTTGATTTTTGAATGCTAGCAGGTTTTATACCTTTAGTTTTGTAACCTTTCTTATTGATAGAGAAAAAAGAATGAAAGTGAGATGTTTTGCTTTTCTACTGCCACCCATTAGTAGGATATTATTTGTCCTCAAAGCAGATTTATTCTTCTCTTACTCTTTTCCTGTTTCTAAGCATGTTAAAAAGCTTTGTTTTTATGGCTTTGAGCTTTCTTCCCAATCAGCTCATTATGGCTTTAGTCTTTCTGTGACAATTTTTACAGACTGATACCATACTTTAATATTTATCTTTCGATGTGCACTCTGTTTACTTTTATACTTTGGTATAAAGACTTTAAAAATCCAAAGATGTTGGAATTCTCCTATGAATACATTGTTTTTGCTTTTCTCAAATGCCGAATTAGCCATTTTATAGTCAGAATTTCTTGGTTAGCTGTCCAACCTCCTTAGGCTGTATTATCTTTTACAGTCTCAGCCCCTGACCACATCTGCCTCCCTATCTATCATGGTCCTTAAGATGCCACTATTACTTTCTGACAAAGTAAGATTGCTTATTGAAACAGGCTGATTTAAAGTATGGGTTTTAACAAACAAGCATGTGTAATGCGGTTTTGCAAAATAGTCGAACTCACTAGATTTGTAAAAATGTGTCACTGCCTCCTGTTCCTGAGTCTTCTGGTCTCCATCTCATATTCTCCACTTCTCTTGGAGAAGAAGACTCCCATACACATCTCTTTGGATAGCATGGCTGATACAAGCAAATCTATGCAGGAGACAAATTAAATTGTCAAAATTAGGGACAGAGAATGAACTATAGAAATTTGAGCAGGAAAATTATATTACAAATATTATTTTGGAATGAGTTTATATCAGCAGTTTGGAATATGATCAGTCATGAATGGAAATTGGGAATGCAATGAAATTAGAGAAAGCGGCCCCTTGGGGAAGCCATGACAGTCCAGGTATGTGAGGTGACAGACCCTCTGGTAGAGGGAATGACTGAAGAGAAAGAGAGGCCAGTCTTAGGCAGCAACAGAACAGCAAGGAGAGTGCAGCTGAATGTTGGCGACACAGAGGAAAGAAAAGCAAATGTAATACCAAAGTCTAAAGAAAGACAGGTCCGAGAGGTGAGGAAAATTGCAAGTGCATATTTATTTAAAGAAGAGGAAGAGATATATAGAAATATTTAGTTTCGCAGGCCAATAAAATGTATTTTTAATGTATCTGTTAGTATATATTTCACTCCTAGTCAGTAATTTTCGTTCCAATCCTTCCTTTTTTATTCATTCTGTTTCTGATATTCAGGAACACCATATGTTGAAATTCTTCATCCATTCCATAGAGAAAAACTTACATTATCATTTTTTTATGATGTAAAGTGCTTTCTAATCATAAATAAATGGTGTATATTAGACTCAGTGACAGAACGTTGGATGATGTAAAAGAAACAAAACAGGCCAAGAGAAAATTAAATAAATTAAGCAAAAGCAAAATGATCTATCCTTAAAAATTCTACCTTTTAGAAGAAGATCAAAGAGGATTGAAGAAGATTATAATAAACTGCTGCTATGGCAATTCTAATTTCTAGGCAAATGTGAATTTTGAATTACAAACTTTTCCATGAAATAATCTATGTGTGAATGAATGCTGGGGAAACATTAATAAAATTATGATTTTAATTAAATGTGAAGGATTAAAACAGAAAATTTGCTTATAATCCAGACAATTTAATATCACTAATTTTACAAATATCGATAAGGATCATAGATATTAATAAATATAAAAGAACACAGAATTTTCAATTTTTGTCGGAACTTGTATTATAGTTAACATCTTTCAATAATAGCAGAGTATAATAATATAATCAAAGACAGCAAACACAAACAAAAAACCATGTTATACTTTTTGTTATATATGTTATACTTTCATTTATTAAAAACTGTATATAGAAGTCCTGTATACATTTTCATCAGCAAGTACTATATCAAGTGATTAAAAACTTTTCTGGAAAAAAGAAAACTAGAAAGAATGTCCCTGCTTCTCCAGACAGTTGTTCAAATGCTATTCCACTGATTCCGATTTCATCATAATT
Source organism: Eidolon dupreanum (assembly GCA_028627145.1). Classification (NCBI taxonomy): domain Eukaryota; kingdom Metazoa; phylum Chordata; class Mammalia; order Chiroptera; family Pteropodidae; genus Eidolon; species Eidolon dupreanum. The sequence continues at coordinate 65,050,733 of CM053513.1, forward strand.
TCCTGGTGTGCTTATTAAAAAAGCAAATTACTGGGTGCCACCACAATCCACTGAATCAGAATTTGGAGCTTAAGACTAGGTACCTGCATCTTTAATAAGTGTTTTTGACAATTCTTATGCTCCCTTATGTTTGAGAACCTTTGCTTCAGAAATCCACAGTATCTAACATGAGCAATGATGAACATACATGAATAGGCCATAAAAGAGTGAATAAAATCATTTTACAGGCAATAAATCTTTTTTATTACATTTATAGCTTAGCCCAGGAATGAACCCATAGTATATGCTTAATACTTGTGAGTAATCAATTAGATGGTTTATTATATTAGAATACTAAACCACCATGGTGACCTAAGTATTTGCAATTTTAAAGCAATATCTTTAATTATATTTGATTATAAAGAAAGAAACCACTCATTACTTTTTATTTTTGCTATGAGCCATAAACAAGTTTTGTTTTCATGATTTTAAGATAATGAGAAATAAAACATTGAGATGTCTTGTGGGAGAAGGAATACATATAGGTCCTAAAATATGCCTAAGATTGACTTTTAAAAAAGTGAAAAAAATTTATAATTTACCCAAAATCCCTTCTATGCTCACTGACATCATCTTTAATCTCATAACTGCTCTAGCCTCTGGAAAAGGGAGGGCAGAGGATGTAATAAATAATCCATTAATCAATTGAAACTCCTAAAATTCAACGATGAGTGATTCTACTCTGATAAAATGAAATAAATATTGATTCAATTTGTTAAAGCCTTATGTCTGTTAGAAATACATTCAGTAGAAAACAGAGGCTTAATCAAATAGGGCTTGTTTTTCTCACCTAACAAATTTCTAGGTAGGTGAGGGCTGGTGTTGAGTCAATTTCTCTGTAGTGTTATCTGGAATCCATATCTTCTCTATATGTCTGTTCCACCATTTTGGCAACCTTTTCATTTTTTTAAAATTAATTAATTTATTTTTAATTCTGTAGTGTCACCACATATTTGACCCTTTTTACCTCATTTACCTCCCTCCTCCTCCCTAACCTTTTTTGACTATCGCACTTAAGTAGCTGCTGCAATTACTGGCTTATGCCAATCTTCAAGGCAGAAAGAAAGGAGGAAAGGGTGTTGTTATTGCTTTTATCATTACTTTTTAATGTAAGCAAACAAAATCTTTCCCAAAAACTCTTTACTAGATTTCTCTTTTTGACTCTGTTGAGAACTCTGTTCTATGGCAATCTATTACTGTGATTCTGGGAAAATGAGTATCCAGCTTTTGAATTCTTTAGTAGGCAGGAATGGAAAGGATACTTGGGAAATGACTTGAGTTGGCCAAAGAACAGTGTCTGTCAGTGTCTTTTCACGTTCAGTGTCCCTGGACTGGACACTTTAAGAACTAGATTGCTAGAAGCTTAACCACTGAAAAGGCAGCTTAGCTACCAGGTAAATTTTGCTGAAGTTCTTTCAGAATCTTTCTTATGTATTATTCACTGTTTATTCTGGCCCTGTACATGGTGTTTCCTGGTCTATTTTTTATTTCTTCCTTTCTGACATCCTGACCCTGGAAAGCAATATGATTTAGTGGTGGGGAGTGCAGGCTCTGGAGAAAGATGGCCTGGGTTTGAATCCCTGCTGGGCTATTTACTAACTGTGCAGTCTTGAGCTAGTTATTTAACTAACTTCATATCCTCATTTGTCAAGTGTAAATAATTGTCGTATATCTCATAAATTGCCATAAAAATTAAATGACACAACCCCATTAAAGCATTTGCTTAGTCCATGCTAAGCATATGCTAATATTTGATAAATGTTACTTGTTACTATAAAGTTGGTATTATTTTGACTGTCTCTAGATCTTACCAAGTATGTAATCACAATCCTTGGCGTGTAGAAGTTCACCTAAGCATTTCCTTCTAGTTCCCTTCTTTGTGCATAAATGACACATTTTTATGGAATGGTTATGTGATTTGTGGAAGTGGGGTGCAGCTAGAACTTTTTCAGGGAAATATTCTAGACCCTAGAAAAAAATTACTTAAGTAAACCATTTTTGTAAAAACAAATTTCCCCCGCCCCCCAGTGCCCAAATTTGTGAAAACCAATTTCCAAAATCGTTATCTTTCATTAAAATGTCTGCTTCAGCTGAAAATGATGAAATGTCTGAGTGTCATCAAGAGGCAGGAGATTAAACTAGTAAAGAAAGGGAAGTACATGCCTCCACCTCACCACTTGGGCAAGGAACGTCCTGGGCCCTGGGTGGCAAAACTACTGATGGCTGGAGGCGCATTTTCATGTTCTCTCTTCTCCACTGGAAAGTTAATAAACTTTATGAAATATCTTTGTGCCAGTGCTTAAAAATAAAGGATTGTCTCATCCAAATAAATAAATAAATAATAAACAAATAAATTTTTTTTTAATACCCAACATTATTTTTCCTGACATATAACATAAAGAGACATTGGAAGTGAGAGGAGGTTGTGGCAGACACTGTTCTTTGGCCAACTCAGCAATCCTTTCCCAACCGTCCTTTCCATTGCTGCCTACTATGGAATCCAAAAGCTAGAAATGCATTTTACTATACTCACATTATTACCTAACGTATAACATACACACTCTCCATTATCGTTAGAAATTTCCCAGTTGTTTATTTTTTGGGAGTAGATATTGTTAGAAGATAAAATTTTAAAGAACAAATTACATGATTTAGAGAGAGGAATAACCTGGCTGAGGAATAGCTAGCTCGTCGGATCCTTGAAGGTGGGTGTGCCCCATGGGAGGAGGTTGCCAGTTAGAAATGTGGAAACAATTCTGAGGCAAACTTTTAACTTCTTTACAATTTTATTTCTGTTCAGCTCTGGTTTCATCTTTTGATTAAGACATATTCACTTTATAATTTACAAAATACTCCTTCTTGCCTTTGGTATTTAACTAATTGAAGTTAATCTCTTTGAAGGAGATCTCAGTTGGATTAATATAAAATTGAAAAAATCATTAAGAGAAAATTAATAAAAGAAAACTAAGGTGAGTAACACAGATATTACAGTCTTAGTCCTGCAATATGACCCAATAGACAGAATAAACTTTGGCAGAACAGGGAGTAGGAGCCGGATGTTCAGCTTTTCTCATTATAAAACAGAATTATGCAACAGTATAGACTTTGCAAAGCTAGTGTTGTAAGAAGGAATTTGTTTATCTACCTTATTATCATACCAGAAATCCAGCCTAGAAGACTTAGCTTGTAGATGTCTCATGAAATGTGAAAGAAATATTCTTATTTGTCATAAAAGATTAGCCAGAGATTGGAGTCTGAAAAAGGGAGGGGGCAACAACTCCAGGAGAAAGTAAAGCAATAGGGCTTTTGCATCCTGATTTTCCTTCTCTGAATGTTTGGTTTCCAAGGGGATGATGCAAGGTGCAGGGACCTTATATAAGTTAAGAGGGCAAGAACAGGGCCTTTTACCTGATCCTCCATTTGTAGAGTGACAATACAATTTATCATCCAGAATAAATTTTTCAGAGTAAAAAAAACCATACTGAGACAATTGGCAAAAAACAGGATTTTCTGGACAGTTGGTGTATATTGTTAACCTACTCTATACTAAGAGGGTATGCATAACCAACTCACTTTGGAGAGAATATGGTGAGCCTGATAGAGTGAGTGCCCAGATTAGGCCCTCCTAATTCTCGTGTACCTTGATAGTGTGTTTTCCAGAAACTTCCGATGAGGTTAGGTGACTTCATAGCAGAGACACGTTGAAAATTCTAGGCTGGGAGACTGGATGAAGTACATGGTAATCACTCAAGAGTCAGTAGCCTATGAAGACAGCATAAATCAAAGAGTTTATCCTGAGGTTCTCAGGAGTAGTCTGGATTATCAGAGGTCACTAGACCATAGTAACTTGAAGAAAAAGGACGTTGCTCCAGGAAACAGTATCTGCATGAAATGAGGGGTGTCCTTGCTTGCTGTGCCACAAGGATGAGTAGGCCATATTTCTCCCCTTCCATCCCTGAAGATCAATTTATGGAGAGAAATGTGGAATGGGTGGCTATTGGAAAATTCAATATCTTTATAAATAAAATATTGAGAAAGATTTCATGGCCTTTTAAATTATGGGAGGGAGTAAATTTAAACTATATACAAATTTAGTGAAGTTTCTGTTTTGTAGACAGATTAGTTAGAAACAAAATAATGGCGCTACATCTCTGCAAATCTGAGTTGCACTATGAATTGTGTGACCCTCATTGCTGCATTTAAACAACTATATGTTTACTGATAGAAGCCAGAGATGTCACCTCTCTGTATTTCTTCCAAAAAATCTTGGTAAAATTATTATTTTATTCAAGGTATCCTTGAATTTTGTCATTTCCTGGGATCAGTACTTCACATGAACCATCTAATCTGAATACTTCTAAGAAACCTATAAAGTAGGCTTTTTTATTTTATAGGTAGATTAATCAAGCCTAAGAGATATGAAAGGGCTTGATCTAATTCACATACCTAATAAGTGATAGAGCTTGGATTTAGACCAATCTAAATACTGACATGGCTAACATATAACCTTTCAGTCTAAGCTTCCTTATTTTATCACAAATAGATATAATCAATGTATTGACTTCTAATCTTGCTTCTGTGTGCTTTTAAACCATGATTTAAATTTGATTAATTACCAAACTTTTCACATGTTTATAATACATTTTCTCAGGTAGATTAAAAATATTTAGTGTTTTCTACTTGATTGCCCCATGTCTGTGTTTCTTGCGTCATTGTTATAAGTTTACAATTTGTAAAAAAAAATTATAATACTTTTACAATTTACGAAAAGCTCTACAATTTCTCATTTATCCAATAACTGTGAGTCTATTATGTTCCAGGAACTATTTTAAGCTTGGGATATGTAAGTGAATAAAACTGATAATGATCCTTATGGCCTTGGAACTTACATTCTGTTGGTAGATACAAAAAAATAAACAAAATGAGTGAGGGAATTGTAAGAAATAGAAGATGATAAGTGATATGATCAAAAAAAAGGTAAAGCTGGGTAGTTGCTAGAGTTGGCAATGGGAGTAATTTGCTATTTTAGGGAAGATGGTAGGAATAGGTCCATTGAGAAAATGCTATCTAATAGAATCCTGCGGAAGTGACTTTCCGCAGGTCCAGAGGAAGAGCAATTCATGTGGAGGGAAATATTGCAACGGCCCTGAAGGTTGGGTGGCCAGAGGAAAACAAGATTAAATCAGAAAGAGAATAATTGGAATTGTCGTATGAACAGATCTTATAGGAACTTGAAGTTGTTGCAAGAAATTTGACAAGATTGCAATAAGACTTTCAAATAACTTCATATTCCTTCTTAATATCGGCTATAGCTATAAGCACATACTTCTCTGTACTGGCAGATGACAACTTTGATGACTTTTTACTCTTTAAAGTTATTTACTAGCAGATGGTGAGATCCAGAGACATGATGTCTATATTTTTGTTAATGGACCATAATTTATCATAGATGCTTCTATTAGAACATTAATAATTTGTCTCTCTAGAGAGTGATTTTTAGTTACTAGACCACTGGGATTCATAGTTTTCCCATCTTTGACTAATTGGTGTGCATCAACTTTTTTTTTTTTTTTTTTTGAAAATTTAAACCATTATATATCTCAAGATCAGGTAACACCATGAACAGGTAGACTTTCTGGAGTTGTTATTATTTTCTTCTCTTTTCCTTCTTCCCACTCCTGAAGTTGTGCTAAGTGAATGGGAGGAAGGAGGTAAGGTTGCTCTATAGGGCTTCCTGGGGAAGAGGATGAGCTTGGAGCGGTATACCTTCAGGCGCCGCATCTTAGCCTGCAAGGACTCCGTAAAATTGTTCTGCCTCCTGGGATCCGCAGAGATCCCAATAGTCCGGGCTACCTTCTTGTGTATGCCCGCCACCCTTAACTCCTCCGAGCTGAATCCCCTGCCGGCTCGCTCTGCGGCGTGATACCTCACTGTGGGGCATCTCACTATGGGTCGGATGGGTCCGGACGCAGTGCGCTGGGCGATGCGGCACACGTTGGCTTGTCCAGACTTGCGTCTGTGGATCTTCCGCGCGGGCTGGTTAAACCACGTGGCCGCACGCCGCTGCCAGTGCTTGTGGCAGTGGGGCTTCAAGATCACGGGCCTCCTCCGTGAGAGAACGGCCACCGGAAAGGTAACTTATTTTCTTGACTGATGTATAAGCTAAATGTTAAGATAATTTCTAAAGTGAAATGCAAAACTATCTGATCAAAATAGCTTCGTTGGTATAAAATATATTGTCCCAAGATGACTGCTTTCAAGCACAACACTCATTTGACTGTTTTTCTTCTGTTTACCTACCCTGAGCCTTCTATTTAAGATATCTACTTTGATCATTACATTTAAAATAAGTATTTTAAACCAAGATTTTTGTTCAGTGAATGTTTTCCCCTATGCCATTGTTCGTAATTGTTCTTTATGGAGAACAGACCTGTCTAAATATTATGTTTTAGTTTTCTCCTAATAACAGTGGGTATGATTCAGAGCAAAAGAGTACACTTTTCCCACTATGGACCTGTGGGAATAATTTTTTATTTTTATTAGCAGACTAATGAAAATCTATTGCATTGTATTTATCCACACAGAAAAACAAAAGCTTTTATGAATAGCTAGTGATTACAAGAAATAATACTCTGCGGGCTTTGTTCTGTGTAATGCAAGGGATTTGCTTTTTTTATGCTTTATCTACATCTAAACACTATTACTTAGTTGCTGTTGAAGTGACATGATTTCTTTCCTGGCAAGAAAGGGTAATAAATTTATGAGTAACTTATGTAAGTGTTAAGGTAAGATAAATAGTCCTAGAAACTGAAAAATATTAGTTCTGCTTCATGCTGTACATGAGATAATTGTGTGTATGTGTTTGTGTGGCATACATGAAATTATACACACACATTTTTTTAACTCAAACATTACAAGATAAAATAAAAAATATTGATATGGACATCATTGGGGTCCTTTGAGGAGAAGATACTGAAACAGAATTAGCAGTTCAAGAGGTTTAATGTGGGTTGGGTGTAGAGTGGGAGAATGTGAGAGATAAAGGGAAGAGGAAACTCGTTTGAGACCTGCAAAATGAAAGGGGAGTGGGGCAGGGGAGCCTCAGACTGTGATGCAGATGTGACAAAGTATTGGCCAAACCAACAGGAAGCTCTAGCTCAAGACACCTAGAGGAGTCTGATGTTAGGTGGAAACCACCAGGTCCAGTTACCTGCACCATGTTCAACATTGGTTGTGGGCCGCCGGGGAAGAGAGACCTCTGCTCAAAAGTCGTGGTGGATCCTGAAGGCACTAACATCTAGGAGCTGTCAGTAACTGCACTCCTTGCAGCTGAATGGCAAGTTCTTTCTTGAAGATAGATCCAAGTAGTATGTCACCATGGCTGTCACAGTGTGTGTGTGTGTGCGCGCGTGCGCATGTATGCGTGTGTGTGCACACTACTATAGTCAGATTAGAGTGGACACAAAAAGTCCTCTATCATTTAGAGTTTACTACTTTGTAAGATGTTTTGATGTTACAACCAACATAAATTGGTTTTATAAGTTAACCTGTCTTTCCTTGGAAAAACTATATGCAGTTGGCTTGATTTGGGCCAATTTAAAGAGATTTACTTTACTGAAATGTCCCATACTTCTGACTAATGGCCACAATTCTTACCGTGAGGACTATATAGACTGGAAAACTAGGAGAGGGCTGGGAATGGCAGCCTGGGATCAAATGCCACTCCACACAGCAAGTACAGTCATGTTCCCACACTCGTTTTCTTATATTCGTGATAAACGACATGAATGAGGGAAAAGGAGAGAGTTAGCAAAAGGTACTCCGGAGAAGATGGTTCATTTTTGTTCAGAGGAAAATTAAAAGTCTCTGAAATAAGAGCTGGATTGTGATCTTTATTTCCCTGATCATTGACTTATACCAGGTGTATCTAACACGTTAAAAACCCCAGATAATCAGCGCTAGAAAAAACATTGTTAGGATATATTACACCTTATTTATTAATTCTTAAATTATTTATTTTTATTATTTTATGAAAAATTTAATATATTAAAGACTCTGCTGTACTAAAAATAGTGTGAAAAATAGGTCAGTATAACAAAAACACAGGGATCTAGCTGGTGGTGAATTTTATAGGTAAGAAAATATTTTTAACTGATTTTCATACACTTCTGCTGATTTATTTTGTCCTATGGAAATAAACATGAAAAACATATAACACATTTTTACACAAGCTATAGAAATATATTGGATTTATAGATTTTTTTCCTTCAGAAAATTTTTCATTTGTACCTACTTGTTCTCAACAATATTGGTGTCATTTCACACATTATCTTTCAAATGCATAGCTAGTGCACAGTTAAATAGATATTTCACATGGTCCTAAATGCTTCATGGACCAATGATGTTCAGAACATCTCAATTAATTAACAGATATTTGTTCAGTACCTACTATATTACTCAAAATTTGGAATGGCATTATGTAGCATACACAGGACAAACAAGGTACAGCCTTTAACCAGGCAGTTGCAAAGAGCACACTTAACAGGGCTCCTTATCACACAGATGGATGGTAGGCTGGCCTGGCTCTCTCCACCTGACCCCTGTTGTTGGTGCCAGACCTTGCTTGATAGGTTCCAGATGTAACTTCGCTCCTCTCCCTGGAGATTTCAGATCTTATCTTGGCATCTCATTCCAGGTTCCATAGATATCCTCCATGTTCTTATGCCATTGAATTCTCTTTCCTCCTGAGTCACGTTTATTCTCATTTAGTCTTGCCTGAGTAGAAAAGTCAGACTCATCCTCTAGTGTTTTTCAACCTACTTTTATGGCATGAATTTTGTGCTCTGCTTCTTTCTGGGCCTTCTTATCTGATTCTCAAGAGTCGTTTCTTCCCAAGATAATCTTGGTTCCTAGATATCAAAAACATTGTTGTTTTTGTTTTTGTTTTTGATATAGGTTCAAGAGCTTATTTTGAGTTAAATAAATAATCAAAACAAAAAACTAAACATTGGCAGTTTCTTTTAATATTTACTCCTTCACAATTCTAATGTTATTTAGGCAAACCGATGCTTCTGATTGGCTGGGGAATCACACATAAAGAAGTAAGATAAACAGAGTCGTATTTCAAGCTATTATCTCACTGCATAATAACGCTAGTTAACATTGACTGGCCACTTAGTCTGTGCCAGAACCTGGGACAATATTTTCGGATTATCTCATTTAGATTAAATGATTGATGATTTGATTAATCAATCAGTACAGGTTTAAGGGCTGTACACCATTACATATTTTACTAGTAAAGATGTTAGAACTCTGAGAGGTTAAATAGCTTGCCAAGCTTATAGAACTAGTGAAGCTCAGAATCAAATGAAGGAATTCTGCTCCAGAGCTTGTACTCTTACTGCTGTGCTCTCAAAATGTTTTCTTTATCGAGAGTTAAACATAATTACAAAAGTATTTTTGGAGGATTAGTCTGGCATCTGCATAAGAGCCTAGAGAAAGGATTATTAGTTTGGAAGTTGTTTTAGTCTTTTCATATGTGAAGTGCCACAGGTGTAAACTAAAATGGAGGTCCTACATATTTAGCCTGGTGGACTAGCATAATGTGAGCAATAAAAAGAGGCAGAGGAATACAAGATAAGTAATTTAAGAAACTAATAAGAAAATATACAGTATACTCTAGAAGTGTTTTCCAAACTTCCTTGACCACAAAGTCACCTGGGACACGTGTAAAAAATATAAAATCCTGAGTCCCACCTAACCATTCTTTCAGAGGCAGATTTTCCAAGAGAATCTTCTTTTTAAAATGAGGGTGTGAGATGATTTTTGTGATCAGATATTGGAGAACACATTCTAGAATATGCCTTTTAATTTTTCCTCTATAGAAGATTTTCGTTGTGTGCATAAAGTGGCTTTTACTGACATGGTTTACTTTTTCACAATGAGTCCTAGAGCACAGAGTCGTTAACTCATTAGGCCAAGACTGCTGTTCAACTGGTAAATCATCCAGGTAATTTAAAGTCTTATTGCCATTGCATCATTGTTCACATCAGCACACTGTACTGATTTTGAACAATCAGACAGATAGCATGAAGCCATGTGCTATATAATTCAGCCCTTTAATACCGGCAAACAGGAAAATGAAATGTGAACTTTTGACACAGATGTGTGTCCAAGATCCCATTTGATCAGTCAAGTCAGCAAGTTTTAAAGTAGGGTATAATCTCCTTAGCTCCTTATGTGGATGGCCAACCAAAGTTCTCTGTTTGATGGGCTAAAGTTTTAGAGTAAAGTTTTAGAATTTAATTCTTATGTTGTGCTCAGGTTCGAAAAAATATACAAATTTTGGGCTCAAAATTATCTTCAGTGTTTTGTACAGCCTGAATAAATGACTTTAATAACCAGTTCAACAGTAAATAATAGCAGAGTATGTAATTTTTTTACATACAAATTACTCATCGATTTTATATATAAAAGTTACTAAGCCCTTGGGAGTAGAGATTTCTAGTTCAGAATTCAAGTGAAATGTTAGGTGTACTCAGGCAGCTACTGAAGATGAGAAGTCATTTTTCCCCATACACTTATAAACAGAGAAAGTTACTGTTCTTTGTTTACTTCTCAGGTATTTCTATTATTATTAAACATCTCTGAGAGGTCTAAAAGGATGTAAGTACAAAGTTCATCACCGAAAATAGCACACATTACACCTTGAAAGACCAATATTATATCTATTGCAACTCTATTTTGATCCAATAAAGTCTAATTTCATGAACTTTTTGGTTGAAGAATTTTCTGGCCTTACTGAAAGTGCCTACTATTCTCTCAGAATTCCCATAGCATAGTTACCATTTCAGTTTCTAAACAGAGCTTAGTTTTCTCCTTCTTGAATTAAATTACCCACTGATCTTTTTTCCCTAGAAGACAAATGAATGTGCCAAAATGGACACTAGATGATGTCAGAGATAATCCTGAAGTCAGACATTAGTTTGCTGAGGTAATGAGTTCCTGTCTAGTTTGTGGGTAATAGCCATTAAGCTTTCATACTACAGATCCAATACCAGTCGTTAGAGGACACCCAGTGATCTGTCTGTGACAAAATGTTCCTATAGAATTGTCAAATGATACCCATACATTTTGACATCATTCTTCAGAATGAATTGGGACCAGTTTGTGATTTTGTAGTATCAAGATCATTAGGTAGATCTAAAGCAAAAGAAAAGTAATGTATCTTCTTTGTAGTTTCAAAGTGGGACAGTTTCCAAATATATGGTACCTATTTCCTAATCCCTTTCCAAGTTCTATTTCCATGAAAATTCCATTATAAATCTTGCTCTCAGAAAAAGTCTTCAAATACTGTTTCAGTGGAGGCAGGGACCTCCTTTTCTAGATATGAAATGGTAGATTTTAGATTTCTGGCTTCCTGGACTGTTTTGGTGTTTTCCACATAGAGTCACCCAATGGTTGCATTTAGATACCCAGAAACCAATTTATTAATTACAAGGAATTGGAACCAAATGAAGCTGGGTAAATTTCAAAGAGAAATGTGTACAAGCCGCGTAGGCAATCTGATGGTATGCTGTATAGCTAGTTGGTGGCAAACTTATAAACTGATTTTATCAACTGAAATTGAAGTTTTAATGCTTATAATTGGATAATAATACCTATTAGAATGGATAAAATAAAAATCTGACCACAATAGTATTGGCAAGGATATGGAGGAACTAGGAGCCTCATATATTTAAAATGATGCAACTACTTTGGAAAACAGCTTGGTAATTAAAAAGTGAAATGGTAGTACATACTTGAAAGAAAGTGCATACTTTTGAGGACAGCAGTATCTAATAGACAATTTAATGATTTTTATTAAATGAGACTTCCTGCTGACCCCTATATATTTATTGAAGTCTGTTGCATATACAGATGTGATTGTGTGAGGTTTATTTTTTCCATCTTGTATGAATATGTGTGTGTGCCTCTGTATATGTGGTTGTGCATGCTTCTGGGCATGCATGTGTGTGTGTGTGTGTGTGTGTGTGTGTGTGATTGAGAGAGAGAGAGAGAGAGAGAGAGGGAGAGAGATCTTAGTAAAGACAAACGTTGGTATTTAGGTAAGCTTTTTGAGGACTAAAGATGGCAAAAACATAACTGCGAGAGCTTGCATCCCAGAAATGTATATGTATTTTTTGGTGAGATTTGACTTCCTCAGGATGTAAAATATGGTTTCTAGTCCATCATATTTATTATAGATCTTATAAGGATAATCAATCTCAGCTGACATCTAGGTTATTGCAACATCAGCATCCTTCAAGGAGACACAATTAGAAATCTCTATCAATTTATTCATCATTTAAAATATTTATTGAGTGATCTCTGTTTACTAGCACTGTGATAACTGTTGAAGATACAATGGAGAACAAAATACATGTCAGTTATTTATTACTTTGTAACATAACATCCAACAGTTAATGGTTTAACAAACAGCCATTTTATTTGCTCGTGATCCCTTGGGTCAGCAGTTTGGGCTTGGGAGCTAAGCTTAACAGAGGGATTCTTCTGTTGGCTATGTTATTCATGCAGCTGCTGTCAGCAGGTGGCTGACTTGGGAACTGGTCAATCTAAGGGGCCTCAGGTGAGATAACTTGTCTCTTTTCTAAATGATCTCGCTGTCAAAGAGTCTAGTCTGGCATCTCATGGTGCCAGAAGGAATTCAAACAAAGAGCAAGACAGGCCAAGCTGGAAAAGGCACAAGCTCTTTTAAGGCCTCTGCTTGTGTTACATTTGCTGATGTCTCATCCATCAAAGCATGTCAGAATCAATGACCAAGCTCAGAGTTAATGTGGAGGAACCCACACAAGAATGGATACAGGGAGGTGTGATTCACACTTTACCATAATGAACATGCTCCTTTTCCCTCATTAAATGTATAGACTTCAATTCTATCATTCAACTGTTTAACTTTTTTCCTTTAAACTTATTCATTCCCTTCTTTCCATTCCCTGTGCCTCTGCCTTATTTCATACTACTAGTTCAAAGTTTTACTTTCCTAGACTCTCTTAAATACCTCCTGACAGGTCTCTTTACCTTTATTATTTTCCCTTTATGAGCCCACCTTTGTACTGCTACTGGCATTATTTATTTAAAACTATTCTAGCATATGGAAGGTGTGTGCTTCAGAATCTGGCCATAATAAGAATCCCTTCTTGGTCACTTCACTGCTTGACCTTGTACAAACCATTTAAACATATTCCTTGTCTTTAAAATAGGTATATAATCAGGAATTAAGGAATAATAAAGTAATGAAATAACATATGAAATATCTTGGTGTAGTAGCTTCTGTGTAACAGTTAAGATGTTAATTTAGAAAAGTTATAGGTTCAATCTAGTGAAATTATATTAGGGCCGAATTCTTCCTTCAATTCTACTGGTTCCTATCTCTGTCTCTTATTGAAAATGTAAGACATGTAGTATAGAATAGGAGGATCAGGAGAGAAGGAACAATTGGTATTGTACTGATGATTCAACATGCATTGAGTTAACAAACTGGTTTACAAGAATCATGAAATAATATAGTCATCTTATACACAGATGAATTTTCTGGCCTGACTTAAGTGTACCTTATTTATGCATATTGACAGAGAGAAAAAACTAAAACAAATGTAATATGAGACCAACTCATAAATAAAATATGTCTACAATATACCTATATTCATTAATGTGGTGTAACAAAAGTTTCAGCTTTTTAAAAGAACAAAACAAATGCAAAACAAACAGAAACCAAAATTCTCATTACTTTAAATGCAAGAAAATTTTAAAATAGATAACCATCTTGTATATTTCTATTGGATTTATAACCATCCTGTTTCTATTGGATTTATAAATAGAAATATGTTGATGTTAATCCTTTAAGACACTGAATATATCTTGGCAATAACCTTAGTTGCTATCCAACTATGTATCTTACTAATGTCAGAAGAAATAGTGAATATTCTTTTAGTCTATCTCTTTGTGAGGAGTTGGAGATGGAAATCATTTTATCATTTTATTTTATACTATCTCTGAACATTATTGCACAGTTACCTATTAAAAAACAGTCTTCAGCCTTGTCCTTAACATTTCCTTAGCACACCGGCTAGAAATGTGCTCCAGGACTTCATAACCGTTATACAGTAATATAAGTTTAAATTGATGTGGTTTTTATTTCCTTACCTGACATCTTATTTAGAGTACACACAGAAAATAGAACTGACTATGCTTTTCATAACATTTTCTCTTAAGCTTTTCTCTCTGTAAAGAATTTAAAAAAAAAAAAAACAAAGAATAAGATTTGGCATTTAAGGTATTCACTTACTATAAAGATATAATGGCTATGACTTCAAAATCTGTTAAATGATCATCTACAAAGAGATAATATATTTTTATTGTATTAGACTGGGTATTGAGAGATGACTATATTCTAATCTCATCTAATCTGTAGTCTATGCTCAAATATTCCTGTTTGTCCCTAAAATGTATTTTATATTCACTTATTTGAGCCAGAACCCAATCAAAGATCACATATTGCATTGGGTTGTTATAGACTTTAGATTTTTTTAATTTAAAACATTTTTACAGTCTCCTTTTTTTTTAAAAAAAAATAATGACTTTTTGAAGTGATCAAGCCAATTTTCTTACGTAATTTCTTGTATCTGAATTAGTCTGATTATCATCAAAATTACTTTTTAGTTAATGTTGTATGAACAATTTGTAAAGGTCTAACTTTATAATTTAAAAGAATTCAGTAAGTGTTGTTTGGACAATATGACATTAAATTCTAATTTATACTACACATGAAATTATTTTAATGGAGAGTAATGATTTAAGTGAAAGGTAGTGGGTAGATGTCAATTGGATAGAGAAGTTCTTTAGAGTGAGACACTGTGGAGAGGGAAGGAACGTAAAGAACTGAGGCACCATCAGATACAGTCAGCACCAAGGCCCTGTTGTTTGATCAAGGCCACCTTGAATCTTCCAACCCAGCCTGGCTACCATGATGTGAAGCAGACAGCTATCGCCCTAGAACCCTGCTAGAATTCCATACTCACACCACCACAGGCAATAAACACATATTTTAAAGTAAAAGGCAAAACTATAGAAGACAAAATAGAGAAATATTCTTATTGATACAGGAGTTGAATAACAAGACACAAAAAGTGCAAATCATAAGGAAAAGTTGGTGTGTTTGACTGTAATATAACTAAGAACGTTTGTTCATAAAAACATACTGTAAAGAAAGTAACAAAACAAACTGAAAATTGGAAGAAATATTTGCATTTAGTGTAACTGGCAAAGTATTAGTGTTCTAGAATATATAAGGAACTCCTAAATGAAAATAAATTTTAAAGACAAAAAATCCTTAGAGAAAAAAAAAAAGCTTAAAGAGGTAATACAAAAAGAGGAAAACTCAACTAAGAAACAAATTTAGGGTACTTAACTTCGGCAGTAATCATAAAATGCAAATTAAAACCACAGTGAGATACTATTTCATACTCACTATATTGGCAACAATTAGGCCTTCCTGTTCAAGTGTTGATAAGTAAGAAAAGAACATGTATGCATTGCTGGTAGGAAGGTAAATTGATAGAATTTGAAAAATAATTTAGATTATATATCATGTAGTCCAGAAATTCATTTTTTAATGTGCATGTCATAAGGAGACTTCCATTTGTAGTAGTACAAAAGCGCACTGTTAAAAAATGAACACACACAAAAAAAGTGTACATAACTCAATGTCCTTAACAGTAGAATAGGGGAATATGTTGAGGTATATTTGTACAACAAGATACAAAAAGCCCATTTAATATATTGCAGTTGTATTCAATCATATAGGGAGCATAAGAACAAATTGCAGAAAATTATATACTATAATTCCGTGGATGGATGGATGGATGACTAGATAAGGGGGATGCAAACATGTGATAAAGCTGTGAGGAAATGCAGGGGATTGGAAAACATACATTTTCAAGATGGCCAAGTGGAGGAAAATAGATTGAGAAGGGACAGAAAGAGCCTTTAAAAATGATAGTAACGTTTTTGATATTGAGTTGTGAATATACTGGTAATCATTGTATCTTCTTTTCAAGACAGTACATATGTCTTACAAAAATTCTTCTGTAGTTACCCAATATCTAATAAAAATATATTTTAAAATGAAACCAAACATAATGCTAGAATAATTTTTGTTTGAGTTGTATAAAAATAAATTTGCTAGCTTGCTACAAATGTAAAGTGATGATTCCACTTTTAAATTGTAAAATTTCAAATAAAAACGTGTCAAAGCACCTTTAACATTTAATTGTTGATAAAATGACTTTTCTATTTCCAACTGAGTACTTGTCCACCAAGAGACAATTAAGGGAGATTAGAAATATGTTTCAGAATTCTGTGTATCTGTGTAACTATCTATCTATCTATCTATCTATCTATCTATCTATCTATCTATCTATCATCTATCTATCATCTATCTATCTATCATCTATCTATCTATCTATCTATCTATCTATCTATCTATCTATCTATCATCTATCTATCTATCTATCTATCTATCTATCATCTATCATCTATCATCTAACTATCATTTATTTGTCATATTCTGAAATACTTTCTTAAAAATAAGAAATATACATAAAATAATATGTTTCTTATTTACCAAATCTGCAAATTAAATGGATACAAAATAATCTTACCTATGCTTGACTTTTTTAGTAATTAAAATAATAATGTACGGTGTAAAACCTACTCCCATCTCGTTGCTCTTCCTTTCTCTTAACAGTGACAATTTTTATGTTTTTAAAGCTTTCTCTTTTCTTATTATTGAAGAAATAAAAACAGCAAAGTCATTCATAATCCTATCATGTAGATTTTTGGTCATATTATATGTAAATGCAAACAGTTTTTTTCCTGTACATCTAACTTAATGATTTCAAAATGCCAGTTTCAAACTGTTCCTTCTAATATCTAGGACTAATCTAATTGATTCTAAACAGAGGTTACAAACTCAGGTGCCCTAAGGTGCTAACGAAAGAGATTAGAGTCACTCTTGGACTGGGGACTGATTAGATTGAGCTCAGGCCCCATTTGTAGAAGCAAGTACTTGCTGTCTTCTGGGAATGATGATAAGTGAACAACTAATATTAAGTGGTCTGATATTTTTTAAAAAGACAAATTTTGGTGTCTTTATTTCTAATTATTAAGTTTCAACTATTTACAATTTATAAAAGCACCTTGTAAGTTAAATTAAACCAGTGGGAAGGATAGAGTCAGCTGTCACTTTGCAACTACAGTAAAATGGGACAGCTGTAATTATCTTTCTGGTCGAGTGCATTCTCTTCTTCCCTTGCCCTGGATTCACTTATTTTTTCAACCACATTTATTGTTTAGATTTGGGCTTCCCGACTGAGAAGCTCTCTGTGATCTGGCCTCACTCTGCTGTCCCAGCTTCTATATCAGAATGGCTTCCTTGTAGTCCACTGGACAGCCTTGGCATGGTTTTGCCTCACAAGTTTGCTCCAGAAATTGTGTCTATGAATGCATCATATAGTGCCAAGAGACTGAATTTGGATTTATATAAACCTTTGTTTTTATCTTAGCTCAGTTAGATACTCTTTGTGAGCTTGTAGTGATGTTACTTCATCTCTCTGAATCTTAGAACCGTGACCTGTACAACAGGGTTAGCATCTCGAAGTCTCAATAAAGTACTGTAACAAAATAGCTGGTTTAGTGTTTGACACATAATATGTGTGCAATTAAGTATGCTCCTGCGTGCATAGATCTAAGCTTTTGTGGTTAATTTTCTCACTCACATCCTTTCTTCACCTTAATGTCTTCTCTTTCAAGCTATTCCCTCCTCTCTGAACTCCTGCAGAACTTATTTTCTCCATGGTATTTTTGCCCTTGAACAATTATGTAACTTCTGTGTCAAATTTTCATATACTTGTCATCACTCTAAAAACAATATAAACCTCTGAAGACAGAGACAACAATAAACAATTTTGAATTTCTTGGAACAGCTTAATCTTTAATACACTCTCAATGCCCAGGTAGATGCCAGCCAGTTTCTCTAAATCTTAGAACTTCAAATTGTAGGGTGGAGAGAAATTTTAGAGATTATTACCTCAATTCATCATTTTATAGGTGAGGAAATTAAATCCTCCTTCAAGTGATTTACCATAGATGGTATAGGGCAGGAGTTAAGCATTAAACCATTTCAACTTGTTCACTATTAGAATAATCTTAGTGTAATGGTTCATAGCACTGGCTCTGGAGTGAAATATTCTAGTCTTGCTCCTCCCCTTACCACAGTATGTGAACTTGAGCAGGTTATATAATATTTACAAGCCTTAGTTCCTTAATCTCTCAAAAGGAGTTATTAAAACAAAAGTGTGTTTTGAGCATAAATGAGATAAGATATGTAAGGCATTAAGCACAGCTGACATATACCACACATTCAGTATATTCTACAATGATGATAAAAACATGAATGCCAGTTCTGATGATATATTTATGCTTGCTGACTGCCATTTAAAGAATTAAATAATGATTGTTTTCATACTTTATTTGAAGACACTGCATATTTTAATGCTTAATAAATTATTTTTAAACCTTTGGTCCTCTAGGTTGTAAATTTTCATCTCATATAATCTTTCCCAAGATATAGGATTTCCAAACCTGTAATATTTTTATAGCTTTCTTATAAACTTTCTGTACATTTTTTCAATCTGTTAGCTTCAAGTTTACAATTTTTCTCATTGTTTAGTGTGAAGTTCATTATAATTGAAAATAAAGCAATTATTGTACTCATTGCTTATATGTCCTAATTCATTGTTTATATGTTTTAATTATCTATGAATCTGAGTTTTTGATTTATAATTTTTTTGTGATTGTATTATAACATCTTGCTAAAGAGGGATTATGTAACCATTAATCTATATTCCCATTTTAAAATGTTACTGGTCTAAACCTTTCTCAGTGCTCTGGAGTACTAAAGCTGCTTTCAGACAAACATAAATAAATTTTTGGAAAGCTAGAGTCTGACCTCTGCTAGAAAACACACTGGGTCATTCAGAACAGAGATTCACTTAGTTCAGTGGTATCTTTTATTGTCACATAAATATTGTGAAGCAAACAATTCATGAATAGCTTCAAACATGTACTTTTGTGAAAAAGACAGACTCCTGGAGGTTTGGAGGAATAGGTTAGAGTTCTCAACCTCTTCCTTTCCAGTGTGGTTCCCATTAACTTTTTTCCCCTACTCTTCCTATTAATAATCCATTGCACCTAGCACTGGTTATTAAAGTACTCAATAAATATTTTTTTGAATTAATGAATCAATTAATGGATGAATGAATATATGATATCCTCTTAACAAATTCTTTACTTCTCTCTAAACTCTGTCATTCCCATTGTAGACATAAAAGATATTTACCCACATTACTAATGTACAATGTTGTATTCATAGTAGAACACTAGCCTGCCACAGCCAGCATAATTCCTACTGCATATAGGCTATCCCTCTCCATCTTAGATGAGTGACAGCTGTCAAGAAGAAACATGACCTCAGACACCTAATAAGTAAGAGTTCAAGCAAGAGGTCATTCTTAGAGTCATAGTGTAGTGGTTAGGAGAATGGTCCCTCGGGTCAGATGACCTGGGTCTAAATCTCTGTTATACTACTTACTGTGTTATTTTGGGCAACTTATTCAGTCTCTCTGTGTCTCAATATCCTCATTTATGAGAAAGGGATCATAATGATATCTACTTCATATGGTTGTTGTGAGAATTTAAGAAATTAATGAATGTTAAGTGCTATAAAAAAACGCCCAGCATATAGTTGACATTCAACAAATATTAGCTAAATAATTACTTCTACTAGGTAGGGAAACCAACACAAAATAGAGACTCAAAGATGGATTCAATAGATTCCTAAGGTGGAGAGAGGAGAAAATTCAGGAGAAAATTGCAGTTGAAACAACTGAGGACTCATGTCTGGCACAATGACAGTCCCATTAGGTTGGTGTGGCTGAGGTTGTTATTGTACTTTTATTCCTGAGTCAACACTGGCTGAGGAATAGAGAAATCTGCTCCAGCTGACATATTTTCAGTGATGCTCCCTGGAAAGGCTGGAGAAGGCAGGAATTTATACCCTGCAGAATTCTTGCTGCCTCCTGCAGGGGACTGAGGGAATATTTACATGCACATTCTGCTGTGACTCCAAATCTTGAAGTTGATCTGGAGGATTAATCAATTCCTTTGGATTATTTTCAGCCTAAATTTAAATGAAGAGCAACATTTCTCTCAGATGGATTCATAGTACTTTGCTGCTTAAGAAGATCTTTGGACTGAGCAACAAGTAAATTTTTTGTTCTACATAAAATGATAATGATAAATAGTCTAAATTAGGTAATGCTAAGTAAACAGCTTTAGCACTGTCTCAATACAGAGATAATATGTAAATTCCCAATTTTTTTTTATTGTTATGAATGCATTTGAGCTTTTAGTGTTTCTAAACTACCAATGATGATGTCATTGAGGTACAGAATTGCTTTCTTGGGTGGTTTGACTGTTAAAGTGTTTAAGTTAGATTGTAATTGGCAAATGTTATCATACACATTGTTGAAAATGTTTAATATTTTTAAATATCAGAGAGGAAACTGGAACTACAATATCAAGCATTACACATTTTGAATTTAATTTTGTAGTTCTTTATAACATTTACCTTGCTAATCTTTGGTATTGATATCTATTTTTTTCTAAATTTGATTTGCTCTTGGTAAAACTTCAAAAAAATCCTCTTTTTTTTTTGAAATGTAAAATTTATATTTTGTCTTTGAAACACAGAAATTCTACCTGGGTTTCCCTATTGTATGTGTCAGAACACAGTGCTTTGCTATCCAGCTTGTCCTAGATCACTTCCTTTTACTGAGAAACAGATGGGGGTCCAGGAAGAGTCGGTTAGGGTCCAAAAGGGGTTGTTAACTTTATAAACATGTCTAGTCATTTCCATCTCAAGGAAGAATACTGAGAGAGAGAGAGAGAGAGAGAGAGAGAGAGAGAGAGAGAGAGAGAGAGAGAGTTGCGATTATGTCTTATCTTGGGCTCAAGGATGGAAGAATAAAGGGATTATTTTTCTCACTTTTCTTTTAAAAACGTATTGTACCTAATGTGCCTAGCTTAAAGGGTGTTAACTGGGTTTCACCATGCTGGTGGGCTAAGGGGAGTTAAGCAACTTAGTTTAGAAGTCATTTCAACAGGTACTTGTTTTATAAAGCATGTCCTAATATGATACACCTTTATCTCAAATATTATATTCCTACTCATTATTTTCAACTCCAAAACTGTTTTCTTTATTCTTGATTAATATAAGCATTATCCATCTTTCAAGGCCATAAATCTTTGTAATGTTCTTCGACTTCACTCTTTTCCTCATTCTCTACATCAAAAATCATTAATTCAGTCTACTATGTACCAGACAGTGTTCTGGGAACTAAGGGATACGTCAGTGAAAAGAAATCAACAACAGTAACAGAAAGAATATCTGTCTTTATAGCGCTTACTTCTAGTGGGAGGAGAGAAATAAGAACATAATTTAACCTAATGGAATATTGTGGTCTGCTATTTTGTTAAATTATGCTTTGTCTCAGATTATTATTGTCATAAATAATTCTTTAAAAATAGGAGTAAAAAATCTGGAATCACACTGGTGTGAAAAGTGTCAAAATGTATAGTATCACCAGAATACATTACAGTGGACTGAAAAGGACCAGAAAAAAAAATGATTTTATTATTCATAGAAAAAAATATCTTGAGTCTAGGGAAATTTAATTAAACATTTATTAGGAGCCTGTTATTTATATGCTTATAAATATTTCATTTCACAAATATTTCTTGAGAATCTCCTGTGCAAAAATAGTAAACAAAAGTCCCTGTCATTATGGAATTTACATGCTAGTGGGGGAGACAGATAAATAAGCATGCACACTCACACACCCAGGTCCCCCACCCATTTCCTGTCTATGTCCTAGTATGGGGCCCTTTTCAACCATGTATTATTGTATATTAACCGTTCTCAACTCTATCATCCATATTACCACAGTTACCTTTCTAAAATATATAATTAATTATTGCATTGCTGTGTCTATAAATCTTTTGATTCCCTATCATCTGCTTTATGATTTCATTCACATTCTGGCCCTAATCTAGTTTCCAACTCTATTTGCCGCCTTGTAATCTATGTAACATCTCCTTTTAGCTGCCATCTGGCTTTCATTGAGAAAAGAGAAATAACTACACAGGGATGTTTTCATTTTCTTATTTCCATAGCTGTGATCTTATCTCCATGAGAAAATATGTATCATATTCTTTACTTTCCTTTAAAGCCTGTCAATAGACAATAATTTTGCTTGTGCTTCAGATCCCAGCTTCTCTCAATTTTCAAGACTTTATTTTAAAGTAATTATGTCATAAATTTCTAGTGGATTATTTCCACTTGCATTCGATATGCTCTTATGTTATTCATTTTGAAAATCTAATCCTTGATTCCCCAGTCCCCTAAAGATTTTTCATAAAAATGTTGTCTTAATTTTCTCTCTCTATCTGGCTTCCACCTCTTCCACTTCTTGGAAACTTCCCTCTTCCCCTTTCTTCCTCCCCCTTTCTTTTATTTACACTGTTGAATTTTTATGATTGTTCTACTTAAAAGTTAATTCAAAAACTCCTTAGTCATCTGTGCAATTATTTAGGACTTAGAACAACATCAGTTTTTTGAGGAAAGGAGCACTTATCATTCCCATTATTTAGAATTACTGGCATGCTGTGATAATAAAAAGCAGATTAATTTTAAATCAGCTTTGTTAATGCTTTTAAATTCTCCAGAGACTGTCCTGCCCTTGTGAAAAGCCTCTGGTAATAATAATAGTTAACATTTGTCTAATACATCAGAGTTAATGCATGTTTAATCATTGTGGTGAATAAATCAGCTAATAAAGTGGGAATACCCAAAATACTTTTTCTAACATGTTTTATGATGATTTCTGCCCAAGATTTTCTTCCTGGTCTAGAGGACTTGGGGATGACTGTTCAATTCCTATAAAAATATTAACTCAACAAATTGAATTGGAATTGTATGTAATGAAGGGGAAGAAATCGGGGTAAAGGGGAGACTTTCTGGCTTATTTCTCTATTATAAGATTTTGCAGCTCCATTTTCACTCTCTTAATAAATGGTTTTCCTCACTATTGGTTGATAACATCAAACTATATAACACTGGTAAAAGTAATTATATTGTTTTCCTATATTCTGTAAGTTATTATTAAGGAAGTACACCTATAACATACCTTAGTTTGTTTACATTAATCATTTGAGAGAATTTGCCTGCTGTGAATAGAATAATAAAATTATTTTGCTTTTCATACAGATTCTAGAAGGAAATTGTTTTAATTTTTCCTTTTCTAATGTTATTTATATTATGAAAAGATATGATATTTAAACTTTTCCCTTTATTTTCTGTTTTTTTTTTTTTTATTTTTTATTTTTTACATGTATAACCCTGGTAATCCAACTGTTCCCTGTATCATATTACTCAAAGAAACTCTGCAACGAGTATGCAAGGACACCAATATGAGCCTGTACTTCCTAGCTTATTAACTTGCCCTCTCTACTCAGCTTCCTCTATCCTATAGGACCCCATCTGTAGTTTTAACAATATTGATGACTAATTCTACAAAGGGTGGCTTAAGCCACAAAAAAGAACCTGAAACTGAACCAGAGAGTGGCCATATGCTCTGAGACATCTCTACAGCACAAAAGGAAATGTTTTCTGAGAATATTTTTATTATATTGCTGAAAGATAGTCTAGAAGCTCCTGCCCTAAGTGGTTCTGGAGGGCCACAGTAATAAGTTAGATGATTGCAAACTTGCAGTAAAAATGACCTGGTTTGGCCCTCAGAGTTCCTGCATGTTAGATATAAGGAAAGTGAAGTATTTCTTACACTTAAAACAGGAGAACATTCTGCCTTCCAAATAATTTGTTAAATTTTTTATCTAGAACTTTCTTTCCATTAAATTTGCTGTAACTATATCACTGTACATGACAATATACACATGTGTAATGATATCTTAGCAATATAGAACAGTACAAGATTTGAAATGGTTATTTCTACTGTTTATGAATCATGTGATCTGGGAAATAGCTTATTTTTAGAAATGTTAGTTTATTCATTTGTAAAATCCTCATTCTCAGGATGGTTGTGAACAAAGCAACGTGTGTGAAAATATTTGGCACAAAGCATCAAATCATTGTGGAATCAGAAAGGCAATACTGTGTTTCAAGAATTCTCTAAGTATGTAGAACTTAAATATTTACAGCTGCCTGACATATTATCCTTGAATTATTTGGTGTTTAGAAGTCAAAGGGTGAAACTTACATGTTTGATAAAAGGAACATGTATATTTTAAACTTAAAAATTTACTTAAATTAACTAAAACAAGGTAATTATATTTAGGTGTTTCTTAAACAAATATGGACAAAGTTATTTACTTAGTGTTACTTTTATTGAAGACATTTAGAGATACTTTGTCTCAGTGACTATTTTTATTGCTAATGAATTTGTAAAGAAATAGGAGAAAAAGAGAGGCTTGATTTGATTATATAGACTAATTAGAAACAGGACATAATATCAACATCAGTGATTATGTTCTCAATTCCCCCCCTTCCCCGAAACCAGTCTCTTATCTTAATGAACCTTTATTTTACTCTTGGTTTTATTTATGCTCTATTGTCATAGTTGATTAATTATGAAAATAGAGAGCAAATATTATTAAAATCTCCCAATGAATTCATGAGTATGATTTTCATGTTTTAATTTAAAATATTTGTAAAATTGTAATAGTTACTAGTATATGGTTATAAAATAATAAAATAATTTTAATTCAAAGGGATTAGGAAGTCATTTTATTAGTTTCATATTGAAAAATAAAAAAGTTGTTAATACATTCAAGTTCCTATCATTTAACTGTGCTGATTTGTTTATTGTGTCTTGTAGACATTTCACAATCAATCCCATTGCCTCTGTCATTGTTTGGTCACCTCATTGGTTTTTTACCATGATAACTTAAATTGTAACTTTACAATCTTCTTTTTATGTAATCTTTTCTGCTTCAATCCCTGCTCTACAATATAAACAACCATTTTAAAAATGAGATCATAGCAACTCTTCCTTTAATGCCATTATATGGTTTCTAATACCTAGAAGAAAAAGTTTAAGCTACCTAGTACTGTGTAGAAAAAGCTGGTAGTAATGTCCCCAATTTCACTGCTAATGTGTCTTGAGCACCCAGTGCCTAGTGCATTTAAGGTGTTCAGTATATTTTTGATAAATGAATAATAAACCTCCCATTTCAGCCTCTTTCCACCTGCCTACCCTCTGCCTCAATCTTGCACTGAAATCTTGCTTTGCTTTGAACATGCTATGCTTTCCTTTCCCTATGCCAATTGCATTTAAGTCTGCAGAAAAGGCTTAGGTAAAGTAAACTAAAGGGATTTTGTCTGTGAGACGCATAGGAATGAGTTCAGGCCATAATCAAATGCAGATGATGGTTGTCATAGTTACGTGTTACAAAATGAGGCACTCACATAGGCACTGATGAAAGCATCAGGGTGGTTTATAACTGAAGCTATATTTTAATCCTATCCTTATTGTTGATTAATTTTATGATTCTAGAAAAGTATGCTCAGTAAATGAAATAATACTGCTTCATAATGGTGAAATACAATTATTTCTCTCACAGGAGATATCCTACAATGTTTTGGAAGAAATTATGTGGGCAGAAGAAAAATGTGAGTATATGGAACAGTTATGAGAGAAAAGAGAGTTTTGAGGAAGAGCTGCAAGAAGAACTGAGTCATTTCATTTTAATTTCTAGAATGAGCTAATCACAAATGAGAACTTGAGGAGAGCAGGTTAACAGGGCAGGGCATGGTTGAAGTGAAAGAGGAACCATTAAGAGTGAAATGGAAAAGGCTTACAACAGCAAAGGGGGAAGAAGGAACGATGAAGAGCATCTGGAACCTACCTACTCAAGACAGTCAACTGTGTGTGGTGCTTTGGTGAGACTTGTTTTATATTCTTGAACAATACTTAGTCATAGCGTTAAAGTAATGAAATAGAATAAAAGTAAAGGAGAGGTGAAAACAATGATTCCTAAGGTTATTTTGGAATAATATGTTTATATTTACTGAGTGAATTCCTCTTAGGAGTTATTTAGGGAAATTTTAGTGTTCTATTTAATTAGAAAGAAACAGGACCATAAAATAAGTTAGTATTTGAAGAAGAGAAACTAAAGAAGGCAGAATACACCCATATGTCCATGGTACAAAAATAAAAACAAAAACAACTCTCATATAGGAAGGAGCAATAAAAATAAAACAAAAGAAAGTTAACAAATTTTGTGAATGGAACTTGAAAAGGACAGGGTAAGACAATGGAGAAAGATATACTGGTTATGACTGGATATGAAGTTGTAATTGCAGGCCAAAATCTTTGTGTATAGAGAAAGAGGACATTCAAGAATATGCTATATTAAGGGCATACCACACTACTAATAAATATCAATAAAAGGCGAAAACCAGGTACATACATCACTTAGTAGAACAACCAAGGTCTACTTATCTAAGGAATTTAGAGAAAGCTTAGCCAAAACATGGCAGAGGGATGGATCAACAACATTTTCTTGGGTAGAGAGAGGTACAGGTAGTTCTAAACCTCACCTGGAGAAGCATCATTGCACATGGTAAGGTCTGAGCGACTGAGGATCCCGTCTGGAAGCATTCATTGTCTTTTTTCTAGGTCCATGAGATGGAATAGTCCTGCATGTAACCTAGTCTGATACTTGCCAGAGACCTCCTCATGGTGCACCTTAATGATCATGGAGAATATAGAACACAGTATATTTATGGGGTAGAGTATATTCAGGAATTAAAAATACCCTCATCCATGATAGATTTTCCAGGCTAGTACACCCTGGTTCCAGGTACATTCCTGAACTCAGTGCTGCTGTCATCTGTTCCCCCATAAGTCTCTTGGGGTCCAGTGCAAAGATCATGGGCTCTTTTACAATGTCTGATTTTTAAAAAGAACTGAAGAAATGGCAAAAATTGCAGGCTTAGCAGTAGCAATTATAGAAGATGTTTATGCAGCACTTACGATGTGCCAGGCACTGTTTGGTGTGATTCGCGTGTGCTTGTTTGCGTAATGCTCCTACAACCATGTACAGAGAATTTGAGTTATTTGGACCAAGGTCACACAGCAAATGAGTGATGGAGGTATGATTTGAATTCAGGCAGACTGGCTCCAGAGACTGTCCCTAACCATTTTGCTACACCACTTCTCTATGGCAACTAACTGCTAGTGTTTTATTCTTACCTACTTGTGTGTGTTTGTTTGTTTGTTTGTGTCTTTCTCTTTCTTTCTTTCTTTCTTTCTTTCTTTCTTTCTTTCTTTCTTTCTTTCTTTCTTTCTTTCTTTCTTTCTTTCTTTCTTTCTT
>CM053513.1:65078444-65161211 GCA_028627145.1 Eidolon dupreanum
TGGCTGACCCAGGCAATGCATATAACCTTATTTTTAAAAAGTTGAATCCTTTTGAGGAGAAAACTTCATTTTCTGGAAAATAATAAATTATGACATATAAGTGGTATATTAATTTTGCATTTGTAAAATGAAAAATGTAAAATAATGTATGAGTGAATGCTTATTTTCAAATACCAGTATTATATATATGAAAAGTACATAAGGTAAAATGTTTTCTATTTTTTCACTCCATATTGTTATATAACTTTAAAAAGATTATCTTTTGTGATAAATACATTTAAATCTACTTCATTATTTATAAAATCTCAATATTATTCCATGTTACATGTACATTAAATTTATTTACTATTCTCTTATTTTTCTTAAATTTTTTAATTTGTAAGGATTAATGAACACAATACCTGCTGACTTTGTAGCATTTATCTTCTATGTGAATTCTCTTAGGAGTTCAAATAATGTTTCAGTTGATTCTTCTAGAATTTAGTTAGAAAATTGTATCAACTGCAAAGAGCAATGGTAATATTTTCTTTTTCAAACTATATATCCCTGATCTCTGCAATACAGAAAGAGGAAAGAGCAAGACTCTAGAGGTAGTCTCCCTAGGTGAGACTCTCAATTCTGCCATTTAGTAGGTGTGTGACCTTAAACAAATTACTCAACTTATTCATGCCTCATATTCTTCATACATACAGTGGATATAGAAATAGAACACAGAGTATAGGGTTGTTATGAAATACTAAGACTAGGTTTTTGCTCTGAAGGGGCTACGTATGGTGTATATAAAGGAAAGAAAGACTCATGATACTAGAAAGAATTGAACAAGAAGCAGAGCATAACACATGGGCAGGAGCCAGATTATGTACCTCATTCCTAAAGACCCATGGTTCTCATTTGCAGGTGATTATCACCCCACTACCATCTCCAGGACACTTGGCAATGTGTCAGTTGAAGGGGAAGGGTGTTATTAGCATCTAGCAGGATGGTGCCAGGAATGCTACTAAACATTTTGCAACACACAGGAAATCCTCACAACAAAGAATTATCCAGTCCTTAGGGCCAAGTTTGGAAAACCCTGGAACAGACCATGGTGAAGCTCTATCTTGGTCTTAGTCAACATATGAGATATCAGAAAGGTTTTATTTTTAGTCTATGCACAAAGCTGCGTGCATTGAAATTGAAAAGTAATACAATACATACAGTTTAAAATTAGTTTGGCAACTTTTTTTCTGGACATTTATTTTTTTAAGTTTAAAGAAAATGTCCTTATAAGCTATTAAGGTAGGAAAACTTTCATCTTATAGTTAATATTGTAGAATAGCATCTGCAGTATATTCTCACTGACAGTCACTCAGTGTTTTTGAAGGACAGGTAAGTATTCAGACTTTTTTTTTGATGTATAATAATATAGACTTCTTCATGTAGTTTAATGGGTAAAGTATGGAACTGGGTATCAGCAACAAAACAATATAGAAGAGGGTTTAGGAGAATGGGCAATGTTATCA
This sequence comes from Eidolon dupreanum, assembly GCA_028627145.1. Taxonomy (NCBI): domain Eukaryota; kingdom Metazoa; phylum Chordata; class Mammalia; order Chiroptera; family Pteropodidae; genus Eidolon; species Eidolon dupreanum. The sequence goes on from CM053513.1 coordinate 65,079,947, forward strand.
GGCAAATCTGTGTTTGATTCACAGCTCTCTATACAGTTATCTCTTGGTATCCATGGAGGATTGGTTCCTAGACCCCCCTCAGATACTAAAATCCATGGATGCTCAAGGCCCTTGTATAAGATGGGGAAGAACAATGCATACATTCAGTTAGCTCTGTGCATGTCCTACTATGGATCGAAATACTGTTTTCAATCCAAAGGTGGTTGAATCTGTGGATGTGAAACCAGTGGATGCTGAGGGCCACCTGTAGCATTAAGGGTCTGACTTTGGGTACTTTCTACAACATGTAGAGCATCAGTTTTCTCTTGTATGAAATGAGAATGTAAATAGTATATGTTACCAAGTGTTTTTTTTTTTTTTTTTGGTGAAAATTAAATAATGCATATAAAATACCACATTGTCTAGCACTTAAAAGCACTTGAAAAAATGTCAGTAAGTGTCTCTGATTAGCTAATTGATGTTGGAAATGTCTCTAAAGTCTTCAGGTTCGAGTCTTCATCTGTAAAATAGAGGCAGAATATACAGATCTTTCCAGGTCTAAAATAGAAATTCAGATTACGATAGACCATATATAAGTCATGAAGAGAATTTGCACACTGTAGATTTAATTTAGGAAAGCAATTATCCACATAACTAAATGCTCCTCAAGATGTTGGTACTCATGTCCTTAGTTTTGGCCTGTGAAGACAGGTAGAAATTTTCTTCTGATGATCTTTTTGATAATCTGACATAATATCATTGTGGGAAATTTAGGGTGGAATTTAATATCATCCTTTTTTTGGCTAGGAGAAAGCTAGATGTGCCAATAGCATTTACTATCAATGGAACAGAAAGTCGCAGAGTTATTTAATTTGTTGGCTTGCTAACCTAACCATTCTAGCACAGAACACAGCTCTGAGCTCATAGTAGGTGTTTCATCAATCACTTTGTCTGAATGATTAATTTGATCTTTCTTTAAGGATTTTAATATTTTCCAAATAATTCTAAATCACAAGATCTTTTAAGGAAAGTGCCTTTTCTTATTAATGTATTACAGCATTGTGTATTTTACCATATCATATCATTAAAGTATTTATTAAATTAATTAATGAATATGCATTTTAAGACTAAATGACTACTTTTCATGACTTTCCTTACAGTGATTCCCACACAATAGATAATTTCAGAATAAGGTAAGCTACTGAAAGGCTTTGATAGAGCTAAAGAGAAATCAATGAAGAAAACATATGATGTTGCCAAAGACTAAATAAAAATTGCCTGTTCTTCAATGACTATTCTTCAATGACTCTATTATATATTGCCTTAAATTATTCATATATTGGGATACTATTCTTCAATGATTCTATTATATATTGCCTTAAATTATCCATATATTGGGATACTATTTTCTATTTATTTTCTAAAAAGGAGTTGGACTAGTTGGTTTGGTTCTCTGAGCTGCAATTTGACACTCACTTGTCTCCTGACTACAAAAGATTAGTATCTTCTTTTTTTGTCCCTAAGTTTGGTTTTATTTTATTCTGAAGAAAACTTTTAAGTAAAGCAGCTATACCTGTTTTTGTTTCTATCAGATAATGTACCTGTTCAAAAAGCATTAGTGAGCTCTATAGAATTGATGGATGTTAAAAGTTACTGTCCGAGACTCATGAACATGAGCAGTAGACTAGAGATTACCAGAGGGGAGGGAGGAGGAGCGGGGAGGTAGATGAGTTAAAAGGGATCAAAATATGTGGTGACAGAAAGAAATCTAACTATGGGTAGTGAACACACAATGCAATATACATATATATGTCTTATTGTTGAATTGTACACTTGAAATTTATTGGATTTCGTTAATCAATGTCACCATAATAATAAAAAAAAGTTACTCTCCATTCATGTCATATCCTCTATCGTTAGTCATGAAACTTGGGTGTGTCACTCACTGATCCAAATTGACTTATTAAAGTACTTCCATTCACAAACATGGGCTTTCTGAGAATTCTGGCTATAGTTTTCCCCATTTTATTTCAAATGATTAAATCTGAAAGCCTTATGTTAGTTATGAAGCAACAATAATTTTATAGGAGACAGACTACTGGATTGTCTAAAATACCTGGAAAAGGCAAGGAAATGATTTCTCCCCCAGAGCCTTCAAAAAGGAACATTGCCTCACCAACATTACCAACATCTTGAGTTTAGCCTGTTGAGTCTTATTTTTTTTATTTCTGATTTCTAGAAATCTAAAGTAATGAACCTGTGTTCTTTTAAGCCACTAAGTTTAACCTAATTTTTCATATCAACAATAGGAAACTAGTACACTTGCCTAAGAGCCTGCTTAATTTCTGAGTGAACATCATAAATTATTTATATCTGAAGTCCTGGTATAAATTTATGTTTTCAGAGTCTATACAACTGGTATTTCTGCTTTCTGTACTAATATAAAACATTGCTGTATTAGAGAAACTCTTACACTCTGCTCCATTAATTTTTTTTTAGAAGTGTATTTTACTTCTCAATTCCTTTGAAATTTAATAGCTGGTACTCAGGAGTGCTTATATTTTTTCCTTCAGCTCTGAATAGAAAGTCTTGTATTTGGATTGTTCTTTATTTCATCTCCCCTTCATATCTCCATTTCTACTTAGCAAAGTTTTTGCCATGATAACAAAATCCAACTAATATATACTGCTTCCTTTAAAAAAATTTTTAATTGTGGTAAAGTATACATAACACAAAATTACCATTTTAGCTGTTTTAAGTGTGCAGTTTATAGTGCTAACTGTATTCATGTTGTTGTGCAACCTATCTCCAGAAGTCTCTTCATCTTGCCAAACCGAAACCGTACCCATTAACCAATTCCTCTTTCCCTTCTCTCCAACACCTAGCGACCACCATTGGATAGCACTGCCTCCTGTTGAAAATATTTCCTGATTACTCCAACTGGAAGAGCTTTCTCCAGCTGTGCAATTCTAGCAGTGTGCTTCATTTCACTTGGTTCCCATATATTGCCACATAACAGTGTTATTTTGACACACCTCGTGTTGGTTTTCATCTCTTCTGTGCAATCTCCCTTTTCTACCCTCTTGTGTATCCTAGGCAGCTAGCTTGTATGGGCTGCTTCTGTGGACTCTCTGGCACTCTGGCCTAATGGAGGTGTGAGGAGGAGATTAGAAGAAGAGGAGAGAGTGAATGAGATCCTGGGTTGAACACCCCTGTTTGACCACAGTGGGCTGACTGCCTCTGTCCACCACAGAGGCTACCTGTGGGCCTTCTGTGGGGCCACCTGCTATGTTGTTCTCTTCTCTGCTCTCTCCTTTGCCCCTTGGGACTGAGGGTGGTAATAGCTCTCTGCTGTTACCGTCCCTGGAGATACTACACCATCTCTTCTGATTTCTCTACACCCTGGACAAACCTTTGTACATAGTTCCTTATTACCCAGCTGCAGTAAGCAGTCTGCTTCCTGTTGGGACCATGACTTTTCAAGCTTTCAGATAATGTCTTTATCACATTTGTTTTGCTCTAGCTCTGCTCCTCCCCTTTGGTCCACTGGCCTTGTTTCTCGTCAGGAAGACTTTCCAAAAAGGAAAATAAAAGTTATTGAAAAAGGCCAGAAAATAGACCTTTCCTGGGTAAAATACCAAATTCAAAAGATAAATAGCTCACAGACAGCATTAAGCTGTAGGTAAAGGAATTATATTTTACTTCTCAAAGTCTTTAGAAGAATTGAGAAAATTCTTTCTATGAGAAAATGTACAACTCTTTATATTCTTATTTTTAAAATGACCTATCATATATAGTCCACATTTTTAAAAATAAAATATGATTTTTGTCTTCCAGCTATTTTTCTCAGACAATTCTTTGTTCGTGTTTCAGAAAAGACATCAGTATGTAATTTTTTCTTTTTTAGGAGTTACAATTCTTAGGAAATGACATTGTTAAGGATAACACATTCACAAAATTTGATAAAATTTCATTTAGGTAAGAATTACTGCCTGACAACTTTTCTAAGAATGTTTTGTGACTCTTGTTTTAAACATTTCTTTTTTTTTTCTTTTTTTCTGAAAGATACAAACTTTTTCAACAATCTGGCCTATTTTCCTACCTCAGTATTCCTCTTCTGTTCTTGGATTTGCTGATGTGGCTCAGAGGACCTTCCATGGTGTTGTGAAGAACTTGTAGGCTCTGAGCCTGGAGGTGCTGTCATTACTTTAATCACCAGGAAGATCCTAAAACACTTAGGATACAGGACAGCTTTTCATTTGGTTCAGAATCTTCTGGTTTCTCATTACGACTTTCTTTGCAATTAATCTTTATCCTCTGATGAAATTTCAGTTCCCTTTGTCCTTGAACTCTTCCTATGTTCTTCTGCTTCTTCATTTGGTAATGCAGTCCACTGAGACTTGCTTTTATGTTACACACATGGCTGATAAGAGGACTATAGGTGTACTTGTAAACTGCCATTGTCAGCTTTCACCCTAAGTAGCCACTTAATCAGACACATAGCATCTCTACTAAAAAATTCACACTCATTCCCATTTTTAGACAATATTTGGAATGACAAGATATAAAATGAATCCCGAAGAAAGAGGTCTTCTAAGGTGATATATAAAACAATACTTGCTTAGAGCAAAAAACTCATTTTATGAACCGCTTTTCAATTACTTTAACAAAAACATCTTTCATCCTAATTACTTAGAAAGAAAACAAGAAACCTGAAGCTTCTATTATAAGATATGATAGGTTGGGAAAGTTTCTATATCTCCCTGAAAGTACATTCAAATCCTCAGTCTTGTGAGATAAGCGTATATATTAGTTGTTAATTAAATTTGCTAATTTGCCATGGCAACTTTTATTTTTTATTTGTCCTGGCACTACTATTCTCTAAATTTATTTTATTTTTAATAAAAGGTTGGCTCAGTATATATTTGTCAGTACTAGTTGCAAAATTCCTTGGAGCCAGTACTAGACTAATGATGAGTTGGTAATTTAGTGGGTTTAAAATTTTTAATTGAGATACAGACACGTAGAGCAAAATGCACATATGTTAGTGTAAAGTTCAGTTTTATTTCTTAAAAGATATAAAGTGCATATATCCTAAGAATACAGTTCAATGACTTGAAAGAATATGTATATAAAATATAATCCTTAACCAGATCACGATATGAAAGATTTCTGGCACCTCAAAGTCTTCCTCATGCCACGGTCATATCAGACTACCATCTCAAGGAAAACACTTTTTTGAATTCATTACCAATCCTGAACTTTAAATATGTGGAATTATACCATATAAACTCTTTTGTCTGGCTTCATTCACTATACATTCTGTCTATGAGATTTATTCATGTCATTGTATGTAGCGATACATCCATAACTTTTACTGCTGTGTATGTGTAAATATACCATAATTTATAGTATATTCTTTTGGTGTCATGTCCAGAACATCATTGCCAAGACCAGCGTGATGAAGCTTTTCCTCTATGTTTTCTTCTAAAAGTTTTACAATCTCAGGGCTTACATTTAAGCATTCCATTTTGAGTTGATTTTTGTGTATGGTATTAGATGAGGGTCCAGTTTCATTCTTTTGTATGTGGATACCCAGTTTTCCCGGTCCGATTTGTTGAAAAGGTTGTCTCCATTGTGTATTCTTGGTATCCTTGTTGAAGGTCAGTTGAGCATATATGCATGGCTTGATTAATAGGCTTTCTATTCTATTCTATTGGTCTATATGTCTGTCTTTATGCCACTAACATTGTTTCAATTGCTATAGCTTTGTAATATACTTGAAATCAGGAAGTGCAATGCCTCCAACTTTGTTCTTTTTGCTCAAGATTTGATTTGGCTTTTTAGAGTCTTTTTCGGTTTCATATAAATTTTAGGATTGATTTTTTTATTTCTGTATTTCTGTATTTCATTGTGAGTTTGATAGGAATCGTATTGATTCTGTAGATCATTTCAGGTAGTATGGACATTTTAACAATATTAAGCCTTCCAATCCATGAGCATAGGATGTCCTTCCATTTTTTTGTGTCTTCAATTTCGTTCATCAATGTTTTGTAGGTTTTGGGATACAAGTCCTTCACTTTCTTAGTTAAGTTTATCTCCATAAGAAAATATACAACTTTTTGTACCATTATAAATGGAATTGTTTTTTTAATTTCCTTTTCAGATAAGTCATTGTTAGTGTATAGAAATACAACTAATTTTTGTATGTCGATTTTGTGTTCTGTAAATTTACTGTTTGTTTATATTATATATATTTATATATATATTTTATATATTTTATATATAATATATATTTTATATATATTATATATATTTTATATATATATTATATATTTTATATATATTATATATATTTTATATATATATTATATATATTTTATATATATTATATATATTTTATATATATTAAAATCATGTCCTCCACAAACAGAGGCTATTTTACTTTTTCCTTTCTGATTTATTTTTCCTCCCTAATTTCTCTGGCTAGGACTTTCAGTAAGATGTTGAATGGAGGTAATGAGAATGAGCATCCTTGCCTTGCTTCTGTCTTGGAGGAACAGTTTTCAGTTTTTCATTGTCAAATATGATATTAGCTGTAGGATGTTCATATATATTACCTTAATATATTATGTTAAAGTAATTTCCTACTAAAAAGTTCTGCATAGCAAAGGAAATAACAGAGGGAAACACAGCTTACAGAATGGTGGAAAATATTAGCAACCTTTATTCTGATAAAGAGTTAATTTCAAAATATATGAAATTCTTACAACTCAATAGTGTAAAAATTAATTACCCAGTTTAAAAAGTGGGCTAAAGACTAGAATAGACATTTCTCCAAAGAAGACATACGAATGACCAGTAGATACGTGGAAAGATGTTCAATGTCAGTACTGCTGAGAGTTGAGTAAGAAGGGATTGATCATTAGATTTGGCAATGTGGATGTCTTTGAAGGGCAAGTCTGGGAGGATGAAGAGGCTATAGAGAGTGGGGAGGTGGAGTTTGCAAGTTTGGACAGCCCTTTCAAGAAGTGTTGTTATAAAGGGAATCAAAAATAGAGTAGTAGTTTGAACAACATATGGAATCTAGGGAGGAATGTTTTTTAATTGGAACTGTTACAGCATATTTATATGACGATAGTAATAAGCAGAGAGTGTGAAAAAAGTGATGATGAGAGAGAAAGTATAATTTCAGAATAAGTTGTTTAAGCAGGTGAGAGGAGGTGGGATCTGGTGCTCAAGTGGAAAAATTGGCCTTTGATAGGATCCCAGAGAGTTTGACTTTAAAGCTGGAGAGAAAGAATACAAATGACTGCAGATGAGAGTGGGTAGGTAGATGAGGTAATGAAAGTTTGTAGAAGTTATCTTCTGATTGCTTCTCTTTTCTGTGTGATATAAAAAGGAAGATCAGTAGTTGAGAAACGAATAAAAATTAACTAGGTAAAAAATTGAGGAATGGGCATTTCTGACAAAGGAAATAACATGGGCAAAAACCTGTGTTGGGAATGAATGTGACCTGTTTGAGAAACAGAGATCTCTGTGACTGAAACAGAGAGAGAATAGGGGCAAGTGGTAGGCGTTGAACTTGGACTGGTAGGCAGGAGATAGGCTACACAGGGTCCAGGTGTCTAAGTTGAAGGTATTGGTTTTAATTTTAACATCGATGGAAGCCATCAAAGGGATTAAGCATGGCAAGAGCACATGTGACGTGATCAGATTTGGTTTTATTATGGAGAACAGATTGAAGGGGGAGGAATGAATGAATGCAGTGGGAAACAGTGCTATGCCATTGCATTAGTCTGGGTGAGACATAATGATAATGAGAGTGGTCAGATAAGAGATGGTGAAAAGTGAAATATTCCAAAGATATTTGGGAGGTAAAAATCAAGACTTGTCCGTGGATTAAATATGGAAAATGAGAGAGAAGGAAGAGAATTCCTTTGCTATATATTAAACTGCTTCTTACTTTTTAAGATTTAGTTTAAGCATTACCCATTCAGGTTTGCATTTCTTACTATCCCAGTAACATTAAAAAGAGGCTCATTTTTTTCAGGTTCTTTTGGCACAATATTCAGATCTCTTTAGGGCACTTAAAGTAACTTCTCTGCCAAAGTAACTGTCTCTACAGTAGACAGTGAGCTTCTTGGTAGCAATGAATGACAATGCTTTGTATTTCAACTTTGTATTTCTTCTTTGTATTTCAACATGTGACATCATACCTTTCAAATAATAGATGTTCATTAAAATTGTTTATTGACAAAGTGGCCAAATAAATTGAAATGTCATAGATAAATAGAGTCAAATTCATTAAGCACAAATATTTTTAGTAACTAATACAGATATTTTTTTGGTAGCCATATTTGCAGAAATAGGCTTGCTTCTCTCAAGGAATCAGGATATCATTAACTCTGAACTCTTAGGAAAAAATATTTTAGTCTTTTGATAATTATGAAGGACTCAGCAAATTCACAATTTTCAGTTTTTATTTATTATCCCATATTCTTTTCCGGTTGTCCTCAAATAACTTTTTGGTCAAGAACAAAAAAAAAATTAGTAAATATACTAAAATGATTTTTTTTGAAATGTGTAGACAGTGGTTATTGCATTGAAAAATGATGTACAGTATTTCAAAGTTTAGTAGAACTGTATTTTACAAATGCTTTAGAAGTAATTAAAACTATGAAAATAAAATGAAATGAATGAATTATGTTGCAATGATGCTTATTTTTTCAATATTCATGTTTTACTTAGTTGAGTTTTTCCATATAAATGAATTAAATTCTCCTTAAATACTATTTTTTTATATTTAGAATTTTTGTGAAGAATTTACATAATCTTGTGTATTTTTCCATGCTATGTAAAATATAGAGTATTGAATATATTATGTCAGATCTTTTCTTGATTATTTGGTATTTATTGTTATGAATTTTACTCAGTATAATTTATTGAGTGCCTTTTGTGTGTAAGGTGCTATTTAGGTGCTAAAGCTTCAAGAGCTTGGAGACTTCAGGGTTAGGAAAGAGAAACTTCCCATTTAAAGGTCAGATATTAGAGCAAGGCATGAAAAAAACACTGTGGAAACCGAGAGGAGGGCCTGGCTGACTAACTCTTTCTGGGGATATTAGTGAAGCTGTCACAAAGAAACAACTCTTTAAATGTCATGAAAGAGTATAGGTATAGGAGGTGGAAGGACAAGCTTAGTGAAAGGCCTGGGTCATGAACTATGTGTGCTCAAGTGATTAGGGAAAGCTAAGTATGACGAGAGCAAAATGTTTGTATGGCTTAGTGTCAAAAGATGAGATTGTGTATCCTTTCGGTTTTGTCAATAAAACTAGCAACAACAAATATAATTCTTATTATTTAATGAAACAATAGTAATCCTTATCACTTAAAGAATTAATAATAAAAACAAAGATGGTCACAACTCCAAACCATTGACCATCAGTTGAACACTGTAAAAAGAATTAAGATATCATAGCTAGAATATGCCAGTCACTAAATATGCATTATTATTTTCAGTGTTAGTGAAATATGGACCCATATGAAAAAAGAAGCTAAGAGATGATTCATGTCTTCTTAGATGCTGGGATGGTGATGTCTCTAAAAGTAAATGCTACACCTCTGAAAGATTTCTTTAACACTCTTAGCTTATGGCAACGAGACATGAGGAGTAAAAGGAGACTGTGGGGCAGGGGTGAAGGAGGGAGGATAAACAACGCCGGGAGATTCAACGTAAGGAGAGTGCAGTTTAAGGACCTTCTCTGAGTGTGATCTCTTAAATTCTGAAAAACAAGGTGAGACGTGCCCCAAGGCAGAGGACAGCAGAGGTCTGGCAGGATGTTCCCAACTAAGAAAATGGCACTGTAGTTGTGAGTCTTTCCAGGCAGCTCACTCTTTTGTGCTAGTCCTACATGTGTCCAAATAGCCAAACAGATGCCCAGACGGAGCAGACCCTATTCAAAGACACAAAGATAAAAAATAAACAGGAAAGAACCCACGCAGGATCTATAAATACAGACAGAAAAATAAAAGGAAGAAAGGAACATAAGCAGAAGGCATATTGAAGTTCAAAGGTAGTGTTTTTATTATCTAGTTTTGAAAGTGATAAACAGATCTTATAAGCAGATCTTATTAATGTTGCTTGGATATATATGTTGAGATTAAACTTTAGGGTAGGAAGCATTGTTTGCTAGTTGTTCTTCAGGTGTTAACTAATAGTCTGCATTTTTATGTGTTAACAAGACAAGTCCTGTCTAAATTGGGACTTCACTCTCTCGTCCATTTCAAACCTCCACTGTTTTCTATCTCCAGTAGAGGCCAGACCTCCTTGTAGTTCCACAGAGAAAGAGGGTGTGGTCTGTCCTTGCTCTCTTTTCTACCTGTTCTTCTACTCCCTCATCCTCACTTCACTGCATTCATTCACCTCCAGCATCAAGGCAGGGAGAGGCCTAAGAGAAAATGGTGCCATTGTTATTTGGCTTTAGGCCCTCTGTCTGACAGATGCATTATTGTTACCTTTCTTTCGTGGGAACTTTTTGTACATTTTTTTTGAGAACCCTACCCACCCTACGTGGGGCCTTTGATATTCTAGTTCTTGATGTACTGACCTCCACAAGCTTCTCATGGTTCTTGCTCAACAGCTGTTGCAATGGCATATGCCATGCTCTTTCTTTCGTTTTTGGTTTTGTTACCATAGCAGATTATTATCCTGGAGGGGGTCCTTTAAAAATGGATCAAGCCTGGCTAACTTCCAGAGAGTCCATTTTTTTTGCGGGGGTGGGGGGGGGGATTGTGCATATTCATGCCCCTCGGCCAAGCTTTTGAAATTCAATCCTCTCTCTCCTTTTGCAGTCTTATCTGTCTCTTGTTCAGCAATCAGGAGCAATTCTTGCCAACTTCTTACTTTTCATTCTACCAGGCAAAAGACAAGCTCTAATCTTTGTATATCGCCCCTATACCCTCTCAGGATTTTTTCATACTGTCTCCTCAGTAGCAGCAGGACACAGGCCTATTTATTAGCTTCTGCACTCAGCAAACATCCAGTCTGTGGATGAGCCTTTCCTCTGGGAGGCGCTTCACTATCTCTTAGAGCTTTCTCACACCCACCCCCTGGCTTGGAGGGCACCCCTTTATTCTTTGAAGATAGGAAGGAAGGGGAACCACCACCTTAGCACTTTATTTCTACTAGGCCTACAATTCTCTCATAAAAAGACCTATAGTTCTCATATGTAAATTGTAGAGTCCACTTTTTAGCAATTCCAGCATTAATAGTCAATCTTTTAGTCTTAGAAGATATATTCATTTTCTACTGTGACTGCCACAAATTACCACAGATTTAGTGTCTTCAAAAAACACAAATATGTTGCCTTATCGTTCTTTAGGTCAGAAATCTGACACATGTCTCACTGGGCTAAGATCAAAGTCTGGGCAGAATTGTGTTTTTTTTTTCTGGAAGCTCAAGGAGAGAATCTACTTTCTTGCATTTTCTAGCTTCTAGAAGAAAGCACATTTCTTGGCTCATACACTTTCTTCCATCTTCAAGCCAGCAATGTTGTATCTCTCTGACTCTTTTTCTGTAGTATATTAGTCTGTTCAAGCTGCTATAACAAAATACCACAGACTGAGTGGCTTAAACATTAGAAATTTATTTTCCCACAGTTTTGGAAGCTATGAGTTCAAGATCGAGGAGCCCTCAGGTTTAGGGCCTCTTTTCCTGGCTTGTAGATAGCCACCTTTTTTTCTGTGTCCTCCCATGGTCTCCTCTCTGTCCATGCATAGAGGAAGAAGAAGGGAAATAGAGGGACGGTGGTGAGAAAGAAAGAGAGGGGGTGGGCAGGGGGAAAATAGGTAGGTAGGTAGGTATACAGACAGACAGACAGACAGACAGATGATAGACATATGTATAAGTATATATATCTTTGATATCTCTTCTTAAAAGGACACCAGTCCTATCAGATTAGAATTCTACCCTTAAGACTTCATTAATCTTAATTATTTCTCTCAAGGCCACATCTACAAATATAGTCACATTGGGTATTAGGGTTCAACATGAATTTTGGGAAACATGATTTAGCCCATAACTTGTAGTCATATCTCTTTCTGTGACTATTGCAAAGAAACATACTCTGTCTTTAAAGACTCCTGTGGTTGGATTAGGCCCACCGAGATCATCCAGGGTAATTTCTCCATCTCCAGATCCTTAACATAAATTACGTTTGCAAAGCCTCTTTTCCATGTAAAGTAACATATTCACAGGTTTTAGGGATGAAGATGTGGACATCTTTGGGGAGCCATTATTTTTCCTACTGCAGAGGAAATTTTAGGTTATGGGAAATGTCCAGTTGAACTTCTGTTACATTGGTTACCAATTTACAGTCCAAGGAATATTATTCTGAGATTTGTCAATTTCATGATTTCTGAACATTGAATTTCATTTTATCCATTATAAAAGTAATACTTGTTAGAGGAGATGTTATTAGGTTTGGGGCCTTAAAGTTTGCAATATATTAAGCTATGTGTCTATTTAATAGTTGTGCCTTTTTTATAATTCAGAAACATTTTTGAGATGTACAATTAATCCACTAAAAGCACCCCCTACAGAAAACAAATAACTTCAAATGAGAGTTATATCAAGGGACAATGTCCTTTCTTGAATTGCATTCAAGAGAATGCAATTTAGGAACAGATGTGAAAGTTTGCTATTCTTATTAAAACTAAGTTCCAGTATGTACTAAACTGTAGAGCAGAGAATATGAAAGGCAGAGTAGGAAAACATTTTCTGCCAATGTACTCAGCAAAACTTAAGGATAAAGAATTTGGTGAAAAAATAGAAGAAAACATCTTGATCTATAGGAGTGCTTAATGGGTCCAATATATAAATTATTAAAACAACACATATGTAGATAAGTGACAGTCCCAATTAATCACCCACTTAAGAGCAATTAATAGTAAAAGGAGAAAGTTAACTGAACTACATATTTTTATAATTACATGGCAGGCTTAATTCTCTGTTGTCTGTTTGGGAATATGTGTTTAAAGCTGGCTTTGCATTTTTTTAGAAGGAAATTGGAGGGTGCCAGAAAGACCTCCCAAAAATATCTCCATCACCTAGATCCTAAAATTAATGCCTAAAATTCCACTATTATGTAGTTGCTCTTGTTGGATTAAAGGCTTACTCTCTCCTGGGACTCTTAAAAGAAACATATTGCCACTAATATCTTTACCTGAATTTGAGTAGATTGCTGACTTCTTTTATATCAAAACAATATTACATATTTACAAGAGAAGGACATCTTCAAGGGGAAATGATATAAAAAGGAGAGCTGGAAATTACTTACAACTTGGCCTTTGTTCATCAAAAATCTTTGACGGAAAGCTTTTTTAGAAAAAGAGTTTATTGAGCCATACTGTAGCCAGAAAAAGGACCAGGTCTGGGACATAATGTCTAAACTACCAGTAGCAGAGTTAGATGGAAAAGAGGAACCTGTCCATTGTCCTAGAACTGATGGAGCTCTTTCAAGGATGTAAGTTGTTTTCAAAGAATTTACTTTGGCTATAGATAAGGAAGGCAGGAAAAGGTGAAGTGCAGGAAGTTTTAGGGTGGGTGCATGGTCCAAAGAAAAAATATTTACTGCTTTTGATTAGGTATGGGCAATGGTCCAGAGAGTTCATGCACTAGCAAGTTGAGGTAGTGTTTGGTGTTTAGCTGTTTTTTTTAGATAGCCACCTGAAAGTTGATTCAAAGTTTCAACTTAACATTCAGGAATATGTGCAGTCTTTTATTAGTTGGTGCACAGCTATTAACTTGTTAATGATCCCTGTCTCTACTACTCCAGGGTTGATTCTCCACGTGAACAAATATTCAGCTTCACTTTGGGGCTCAGGCTGATTAACTGGCCAGTTCCTAATACTTGCCTTCAAGGTTGTTCTGGATACTGCCTGACAGTTATTGTGAAAGAGAAATAGAGAGCACAAAGATGGGTACATGGTGTGTTTTATGGGTAAGGCATTGAAGTGGGACATATTTTCACTGTCACACCATTAGTCACTTAGTAGCCACCTAGATTATTGGATCAACTGTTGTGTATCGCAGTGCTTGTATTCAAGTAACTGTTATAGTATAGCTTAATGATATATCACAATACCTATGTCATTTTCCTCATCTCACTTCATCTCATCATGTAGGCATTGTATCATCCCACATCGTCACAAGCAGAATGGTGAATAAAGTACAAAAAAGATTTTTTGAGAGAGATCACATTCACATAACTCACAGTATATTAAGATTGTTCTATTATTGGTTATTGTTATGCCTAATTTATAAATTCAAGTTTATCATAGATATGCACATATAAGAAAAACATAATAGCTGTAGAATTTGGTATTATCTGCAGTTTCAGGCATCCTCTGGGAGCTCTTAATATATTCCCTGCTGATAAGATGGGACTACTGTACCATACTTTATTTCGCTGGAGCCTGGGGAAATGCAATACAGTTGGGCCCTCATGGATCCAGTGACTATGAAAGAAATGACGAGAGTTTGGCAAATCACCAGCGGTGTCAGCTCCATTTGTTGTTCTTTCCTTCTTCATTCTCTGTGATCCAGAGACACTGAGTTTTAGTTCCTTGACTGTTCTTTCTTCCTGAGGGTTCTGCAGATGACATACTCTCTGTTTCATATGCCTTTAATCTTTTCACTAGGTAAAAATTACTATTCAGAGCTAGGGATGTTTTATGTTCCTGAGAAAGTTGTCTCCTTTGTAACACTAGGAGAACTTGTAGTAACTTACTCAATGGCTATCATGCTAGAGTGTAGGATTCAAGAGTAAGGAAATTCTCTGTCTTATTCTCCACTAAATCCCCAGTATCTGGCATTTGGCATATTCTTCGTAAATATTTCTCGACTGTATATATGGATTGATGAACTGATGAATGGGTCAGTGCAAATATAGGTAAATTTAGAGATAAATGGGAAATAAACTGATATAGCCCCAATATGACACCTTTAGTTTTCTCTATGAATGATATCTGCAAAAGCAGGGTAGAGGGTTGCAGAAAGAAAAATTGAGAAGATTTGTACAATTTTTGGTAGCTATAAAGAAAAATGATAAAGGGAAATTATGGAAAAAAGGAAAAATAATTGTCTAACAATGTTGAATATTTAATTGTGGTTGAAGAACTATAGTTCTGTAGTAGTGAATAACCATTGTGATTTTCTCCAGCATTATTTACTTTTAGAGAAGATGCATTTTGGAGATGATAATGGTTAATGATGGCTATGATATATTGATTCAAGTATGAGCTTAGCACTTTACATGCAATTTTTCATGTAATGCTTTTAACCACTTCCCTGTTTTATGGATGAGGGAACTGAAGATCAGAACTTTAAGTAAACAACTTAAGGACATACAACTGTCAATCAGAAGAGTTTTGATTTGTACCTGTCTATCAGGCTTCCAGGACAGAGGTTTACAAAGTAGACTAATAGAGGTGTGAGTGCGACAAGAAATTAATGGTCCTGTGAGAGCATACTCGAAGTGCTGGTGCTTGGGGTCAGTATGAGAAAGAAGGCATAGGGTCTCAATGATGTTTAGTGGTAAGAGATGTAAAAATAGGTGTGTGAATTATATTTTCAAATCTAAGATGAGAAAATAAATTTGGGAAGATGACACCATCCAGAATATAGAACTTAAGAGTGTTCTGTCAGAGAGGAATGGGAGTGAAGTTTGTTAGATGGCTGTCCACATGGACATTGTCATTCAGAATAATGACAGGAATCAGTAAAGACTATAATCCAGATATCAAAATTCCCAATAAATGTGGCATAAAAAGTGAGAAGTCAATTGATGACAGTGATGAAGATGAGGAGCACAATTTTTAGGGGTTCAAATGAGGAGTGATTTTGGATGAGTATCAGATGTAATGAGAATGAAACAATGAGAATAGATAATGAGGAGAAATATAAACATATCTCATTACTATAAAATACAAGGAAATTAACAGCCTATTTTGAGGACTTTTTGAAGAAAAATATATCATTAGAGGAGAGCCAGATTATAGTCAGGGCCAAGAGGTGGAGGGAATAGTCAAGATGTTATGTATCACAGAGAAGTTTCTTTGAAATAGGACGAGATTCTGCATAGTTCCAGTAAAAAGAGGTAGAAGTAGAATCAGCAAGAGATTGATAGTTCTGGGAAGGAGAAGATATAAATTACATGGATGGTTTACAATGTGGATTACAGATCAAGGGCACTAGAAAGGCAAGCAATACAGAGGAAGATGGGATGTATTTGAAAGTAACTAGGCTCAGAGTTCCGGCTGGGGCTTGATAGCAAGTTCTTTCGTTGCTGCAAATTCAGATCCAAGCATTTTAAGGGAGCTGAAGAAAAAGAGGTGAATTACAAAATAATGTTAAGGGCTACTGAGTGAGAAGAAACTTTGATAAAATTACAAATTGAAGTTTATCAAAGTGGAATAGACTTTAAAAGGGCATGATAATTTTGAGGGAAAAATAAGAAAACTAATACGACCTCTTTGTTTTAAATTTATCTTTTGTGTTACTCACTGACTTTGTAGTGATGAAGATGCCTTAATATTCTTCTTAGCTTGACTAAACTTTAGATAAGCTTCTTCCAGTCTCTAGGTCCCTCCCTCTCGCCCATGGCCCTCACAGAATCCACTGGTTTCTGCAGGAGTATATGATTAGTATGTTTCAATAATTTCATAGGTTGACAGGGAGGTGAATCTGTTTGGTTGAGGACCAGGTAGGGTCCTGATAGAGGAATTGGTAAGAGAACTAGTCAGATCGGGAACCCTTCCCACTGGGTAGGAGCATTTCTGGCAAGAGCAGGGAAACTCACAGCTAGAATGTTGGGACCCTGTGATGCTCAAAGTGGTCAAGGCAATGCTTGAAATTTTAGATCTTATATACGGAGTGGGGGAGGGGGAGAAAATCCTTGTATTATGTCAAGCTTCATATATATTCTATCAAGTTCCTTTTGGCCATACTATATTTGAGATGCCTCTGTGAAGATTTCATCTAAGTGGACATGTCACCTTGGATATACATATCTAGAACGGTTAGAGGTCAGAATCAAAGGCAATGATTTAGGAGACATGGAGATTTAAAACCATGGGCCTAAATGAGAGAGTATATAGATAGAGAAGAGCGAGGGGCCCAGGACACAGCTTTGGATACATTTCCACATTGAGAGAAGGAGCATTGAGGACACTAGCAACAGTTGCTGGTGAAAATAGAAAGAAAACCAGGAGGGTGAAGAGTCATGAGCCAAGAAAAGAATTTTGAGAAGAAAGTGATCATCTGTGACAAATGTTCTTGAGTTGTCTTGTAAGATAGATGATCATTGGGTTTACAATATGTGACCTCGACAAGAGAGTCTATGTGGAATCATGGGAAATGGAGAAGATTAGACATTCTTTGTTGGAGTTCAGTGAAACCAGTGGTGTCTACTGGTCTCCAACTTCTAGCTCTTGATTAATGGCAACAAAAATAAGAATTCCCTATAGAATCTAAGGCACGTGGATATAGTAAATAAGCAGATTCTTCTTCTGTAAGAAATTAGCCTCATACCTCTTTCAGAGGCCAGTGTAGGAACTTGTAGGGTATTTCTTGCCTAACAAGATAAGTATTTGTCACCTGAGAAGTCACAATAGGCCAAGATACAGCAACCACCACACAGCCTTGCCTTCCTCTTACATCACACTCCCTCAATGCCTGTGTTGGAGCCTTGCTAACCTTTTAGTTTCACAAGACAATATCCTGCTTCAGAGTATTTGCTTTCATTTTTATCTCTGCATGAAAAATCATCTCCTATTTCTCTAGATAATCTCAATCAGGATCACTTTAGGTTTCTGTTTAAATGTATTTCTCAGGAAATCTCTTTTGGTCTCTCAAATTAGGTTATATTTCCCTGCTATGCATTCTTGCTGTGAATTTTTCCTTTACAACTCTTCCATGGAAATAATTAAATTCATATTTATGTAATTATTTGGGTGCTGTTTTCTTGACTTGACTATAAATTCTATGGAGTCTTGGTTTCTATTTTGTTCTTAATATTTCAAGTGCTTGGCACAAGTCCTGGTGTGAATGTGTGTGAATAATAAATATTTTAATTGTTCTTTTCTCAGTCATAAGTGGAAATAGAAGGAATTTATTCAACAATAAAGATAAAGATAAACCCATTCCAACTGTTTTTTTTTTTTTCATTTTACTTTGTGCCTAGGATAGCTTATTGGAATAATTTTGTTTAAATTACTGGTATTGATGAACTTATCATTGCCTCTGTGATCAAATTTACCCTTTCAAAATGTATTCAAAGTTTGAACTGTAATATTGATTTAAAAATAGTAATTCCAAGAAGTTGTGCCCTAGTTAATACATAGTTCTCTATCAAAGTTATTCTATTATGTATCATCTATTTATTTATCTATCTATCTCTCCATCTATCATCTGCCTATCCATTCATGCATCCATCTATCATCTGTCATTCTCTATTTTTAGTTTTGTATTGCATATATATGTTAAATGTTAATAAATGAGAAATTTGAAAAGATTTTGAACTGAGATAAGAACAATTTTTTTCCAGATAGAGGTGCTCCCCCCAGTCTTTTCCCATGGTACTTTAAAGATATACTCTTTAATCATTGTTTTATATTGTAGTAAAATTATTTATTCACAAATATAACTGGGGCTTAGAATTTTGAGGATTCAACAAGGATAGATGGTATATTAGTCAAAAGTGTCTTAGCTATAGATAAGAATTGTTGAACAAGGGAAAACAGATAAAGAAAACCAATAAAAGAAAATAACTATATAACAACCCTTGTTCTGATTCCATGTTTATCAATCCCATGTTTTTCCATGTAGGAAACTAATATGCTCGTTTGACAACATTCTGAAATTTTCTCCAGTTTCTGTGAGCTTTGCTAATATTATTTAACTGTCCTGATTTGGAGTCAACCCTGGGATAGCCTCAGGCTTAGAATAAGAACCAGGATTTATTTTAATGATAAGAAGAATTCATCAGGATAACTAGACCTCATGAAATGTCTTAGTATCTAACTGGTCAGGTTCTTCTCTGAAAACACTACATATTTTGAAATGTGTGGAGTGTGTGGAGGTTCATCAACTTCAAAACTACACATGAAATGTATAATATCAACATTTTAATGATTAAAATATCAGAATGTGTCAGAATTATTTGTTTTCTAAGGTTATTATCAGAGTCAGAGACAGACATATTTAGCGTTTACTTTACCAAGTTCATGTGGGTCAGTTTTATAAATTCTAGTCAAAGGCATAGGTACCTTCTAGCATTAAACTACATGGGTTCAAAGACTAGTTTCACCAGCAGCAAATTGTGTGATTTGGGCAAGATGCTTAAAATCTCTGTTTTAATTTCTTTATTACATTAACTTCTTTATGAAATTAATAAATAAATATAGGGACAATACTCTACTTCATAGGGTTGTATAAAAAATTAATAAGCCATACAGGACTTTAAAAATATAAACTAAGTGCTTATATTGGTAATAAGGAGGGTGAGGCTAATTGAAAATGGTAATGAATTTTATTGTTGAAGTAAATGTGTTAACTTTAAAAAATCTCTTACTAAACTGGATATGATTTTCTCTTGCCTTCACACAAATGTTTTCTGTTGAAAACAGAAAAAAATAAAAGAAAGAAAGTGAGCAATCTCTAAGTCTACATGGAAAGGAAATCCTTGTGTCCTCATTATAATACTATGAACTATTGTGAATGTTCTATGCCATAAGAGTCTATATTCTCTGAAGATGATTATAGTGATAAAATGAAACATTATAATTATTTCAACTCTATTCTGAAAAATTAAATTTCATGTTATACTGAGGAGGAGTATTATCAGTGCAATTATATAATGTTTAGAGATTTTTAGTTACTTATACCTTTGTCCAAAAAACATCCTTAATTATCTGTTCTTCTGTTATTATATGAGGTAGGTCAGCTACATTTTATACTTGACTGTGATCCCTATAGACTCTAACAGGCATAGAAGAGAAATGGCTGATTCATATTTGCAGAAGTTCCTTTGATTTCTGAGAGAAATCAGGCGGTGAAATCTATGAGAAGTTAAGTCATGGAGAGGAAGCAGCCCTCTCTTTGCACTTAAGATGAAGTAGGTTTTTCAATATGAGAACAGCTAGTATGTGTACTTTAGTTGTTATAGTCAAGGTCAAAAGAACTTTCAAAGCTCTTGCTTGATTTTGGTTCACTATAATTTGGAGCTCCAAATCTGCAAAAAGGCTTACCATAATTCAAAGGCAAGGGAGAATACTTCCTATAAAATATTTCCTGTATGCATATTTACAAATCTGGGAACCAATTTTTCTAAAATATTTGTCTATATTAAAAGTTTAATTCTTAAACATTTACATAAGACATTAAAATATTCGTTAAATGCCTAAGAAAATACAGTACCTTTCAGTGTGTAAGAGTAAGTGATTGAATTATAGACCAGGATATTAAAGAAAACTTCTGCATAATTGGCAAAAAATAAATGTAATGATTATTATGTATACTTATACTCAAAAGGAGTTTTTATTATTTTGTTTTAATATCCATAGTCAACAGTAAAGGAAGCTAATGATATCACATTTTTCAATTTGAGCCTATATGTGTGTTTGTGATACATGTCTTTTCAGATATGACAGTTATTAAAATCAGATATTGGTATACTCCACTGCCAGGAGAGGAGGTATAGACACTACTTTCCCCTAGAATTTTATCATTGCTAAAGACCAGTGCCTGCTGTGTGCTTCCCATTCTTCATTTTTCAAATTTGAGTTTGTAATTATATTTTTTTCTGTCCCTTTTCCAGCATTGTATATTGTATAATGGGATAGGACAAATGACCTTTCATTTTAGAATATATATTGCAAATCCATGAGCAACCTTTTTCAGGTCAGACAGAGAGGGCTGAAACACCACCTGGATATTGTGATTTTTGAGTTGGATGTAGTAACTGGATGCCATAATTGGATGCCATTTTGTGACATCTATGATGGGGTGTGTGAGGGTATATGCTGCCCTCCCACAGTGCAAAGTTGTTGCTGAGAAGTGGCTGCTCACCTGAGGTCTCTATTTCTCTGGCTCTTTGGCATTTTCGTTGTGTCATGTGTCTAGTTCTTGTCAGTGGAATACAATTAGGTGCACCCAAACTTTTCTCTTCACATTTTGATTCAAGAAAACACACTCACATTGGAAGCTAGGTTTTGAAGATATTGAACCTATAGAGAGAAAGAGCTCAGTTCATTGACTCAGAGCTGAAGAATTGTAGTCTCTAAAAGCAGGAATTTGATCTTTGGACTATGTGTGAAAAATAAACTTTCAGATATTATATATTTTTGGCATCATACATTTAATTGATCATTATTTGAACATGCAAATATATATTAGGTATTTAAAAGTCGAATTCTCAAAAAAAATTACTTAACCTTTATTATTTGATGACTTTGAATTGACCACATATATCTGCGAGGACTACTTTCAATTTTCATCTTTAAATGAATAGCGCATCTGATTTTTAAAATTATCGCTCAATTTCTTATTGAGATATTTAAGCTGTTCACTTGAGTAAGTTTATCATGGACCTATGTTTTCCAGACTATCACCTTGTTTTTTAAATTGTAGGACTAAGGAATCATTTGTCCCTCATGTTCTTAAAACATTTGCTTTTTCAGACAACTATCTCTGCCATTCCCACAGTTAGTATTGCAGACCCACCTTGAGATAATGTAAAGGTAAGATATAGCAGATGCTGAGTTGGCCAAGGGTAGGGAGGGGAGGATGGGATGGATGAGATACAAAACGAAAGGATAAGGTGGGATGAGATGGAATTCCTGGGTAGTCGCAGGGTCCCCTTTAGTGAGTATAGAGATAAATTTCATGTTTTGGGACCACATTAGCCTGGATGACTATTCTTAAGTAAAGTAACAATGTTATTCTTACCTGTACTTGCAGAGCTTTGAAATGAAAGGGTAAAGAGTATGGCTAGGGGACTTATGCTCGTCTTTTTATGCCTTTATTGTGTAAGCAAAAGAAGTTTAATTTTCACCAAATCTCTTCATTCTTTAGTAATTAGCCATCCTTGTCAAGATTTTCATTTTAGCATCAATTTAGTATGTAAAATTGTCTTTAAAATGCCTGGGTTCTTTTTCTAGTACTCAACATTTTTGAGTCAGTTTATCTTGCTTAAAACTCTCATACTACTCTTTACTGATCCTAGGTCCCCACTAGACTCACTGTTCCATTTGGTTTCTCCTTGCCTTGTTTAGGTTTTCAGTGGCTTCTTGCGTGCTCCGAACTGCCTATTTTGAAATCAATTTATTTAACTGTGCATCCTGCAAACTATCTCCACTCACTACACTTGCATATCTGAGTTTTAATGGTGCTCTGCTAAATAAAGAGTCATATACTTCTGTGGTCTGCCTTTTAGGAACACAAAGTTGAAGCTCTCAATGTTTTAGTACTTTTCTTAGCCTGGTTCATTAACACATGCTGAAAGGTTAAATTAAATAAAATGCACTTGTCCTCTTAGGCCACCTAGGACTGCCCACACAGATCCACTCTTAGGATATTTGGGAGGTTGGAGGAAGAGTCAACAATTGAGACTTCTGCTACAGAGGAAAATTCCGATTTAGAATGTGGAACAATATTCTGATGCCTTTTCATTCATATGCTAGGATCATTTTCTACAGCCTTTCCAATACATTTTAGAATGAACTGTGGGCATCTTATTATACACTGAAAAAAAATTTCATTGGTAATAAAATATAAAGTTAATTAAAAGAGGTCTTTACCTTGTCCTGAAATCTTAGACCAGGCAGAGGTTCAGGTTCTTTAGAAGGAGACTGGGCTATTTGTCATTGCTTATTTGGCTTGTCAGTCACAGGAGTGCCATTTTAATTTATACAGTGCCTTTATGAATGTGACATTATATCTAGACAGTAATTATGTTAATTTCTCCTAATTGTGATATCATCTACCTATTAAAAGCCAAATATATGAACCTTTAAAAACCCATAGCTATTGTTTTCATGTTTTCAAGACATGGTAAGAATAACCTTGGAAAAATGAAGACATTTCCTGTGAATAAGTTAAAACAGAAAGCTTTGCTCTTTTTCTCGGAATAATGCTCTTTAAAATTTTTATTAACCAAGCAGTACATGCTTATTAAGGAAAATGTGGTTAATACACACAAAAAAGGAAAATTGTAAATTGTGCTTCTATTAACTAAAGACATCTTTGTAACATTTAGATATTTTCTTTACTCAAGGCACCTGAAACACACATTTGCCATTCTTACTCAATACTCAGCACCTGTTTGGGGAATTTCTACCTTATAAGGCAGATCCTGTGTCCTATTTTAGAAGCATAAAATTCAGTACTTATTTTCAGCCAGCCTTGGAGCTAAGGTCAAGCACACAGCCTAGACTTCACCAATCTAATGCAGCCATCCTGGGCTTTAGATTGAAAGCTAGTGAAGCAAAGCAGCAGAGATGCAGGAGAACCTCTTCTGATAAGGGTGGTGCAGTGGTGGCCCCAACATCCAATTTCCAGAGGCTGAAGCAGCAGCAGTACCAGCAGCAGCACTGGGTGCCTAGTTTTGGTGATGAAAGTTTTGCAAGTGAGAGTGATTATGTCCGACATTTCTAGTGACAGTTTGGTTACTTCAATGGCTCTAGGATGTTATTTTATAAATTGCCCTGCATGGCTCCTAATGTATCTTATAAAATTCCTTTGAGATTACTTAAGTTAGTTTCTATTGCTTACAAATAAAAACATTAAATCAGGGAATTATTTTTTATTTTATGTTTGGAATCATATTTTTAACTTGCTTTTGAGTCTGAGGTAATTCTACCTATAGGCTAGGATTTTTCTGAAGGAAATTCTTATGTTCAATTTCAGGGTCTTTTGGGTTCCTAGACTCAATTCCAACATGTGTGTGTCGAGGGCCTTCCCACACAATACCAGGCAATTCTTGGACACTGTCAAGGTGTCCGAGAATTCAACTCGATTCAACTCAGTTCTGACATTACCTACTTAGAGAAAACATCAAATTCCACAGGTAAGGATAATCAGTCCTACAAGACTGCCACCCCTAAATCCCCCTTTAGACACCAGTTGAAAGTCCAGTTTGTATCCTGTGCTTCTGACCCACTGGCTATAGACTGGAGATTCCAATGATCCCTCCAACTCAGAATGCCAATGGCGAGTCCAGGTCATTATCTGTATGTCTGAGCAATTGGTTATAAATCAGAGATTCCCATGACCTCTTCCTTGGGTTCAGTTACCTTGTTAGAGTTGCTCTCAGAACTCAGAGAAATATTTAACTTACTAGATCATCAGTTTATTATGAAAGGATATAACTCAGGAACAGCCAGATGGAAGAGATACATAGAGCAAGGTGTGGGGAAAGGGCGTGGAGCTTCCCTGTCTTCTCCAGATGTGCTACTCTCTGCACACCTCCACATCTTCACCAATCCAGAAGCTCTCCAAACCCAATCCTGTTAAGTTTTAATGGAGGTTTCATTACGCAGCCATAATTGATTAAATCATTGGCCATTGCAATTGACTGAACCTCTAGCCTCATTCCTGTCCTAGGAGGTCAGGGGTTGGGAAGGAAAGTTTCAGCCTTCTAACCATATGGTTGGCAGGTGGGGCCCCAAAGTCACATCATTAACATAACAAAAGACATCTTTATTTCTGTCTTCACTTAGGAAATTCCAAAGACTTCAGGAGCTCTGTTCTCCTAAATAGGGATGAATACCAAACATATATTTCTTACAAATCACAATATTACATGGTTATTTCCATGATAAGGACAAACATTATAAAGAAATTCAGTTGCATTTGTAGAAGAGAAATCAATCCTTCCACAATTTGGAAGTTCCTTACTAAGGTTTTTTTGACTAATTGTTTTACTTGCTGATTTAATGTCCCCCCGCTCCTTTGGTCTCTTTTAATTTGATTCCTTCCCTTCCTCCGCCACTTCCACCCCCGACCTATGGATGATGCCATTTCCCCTTAAGAACTGGATCTCTGAAGGCGGGGTGTCTCCTCCTACACACTTGTGGTGTGCACCCGGAGCCTGGTGCACCTGGGGTATGGTCTGTGGCTCCACTTGGGGAGTGAACCCAAGACCTTCTGCGTGTAAAGCAGACGTGCTAACCACTACACTGTGGAGCCACCCCCCTAATATTTTTAAAAACAGTTTTATTGATGTATAATTTACACCTGTTTAAAGTGTACAATTCAATGTATTTAGTATAGTTACAGTTGTATAGCCAGCATAATAATCTGATTTTAGAACATCCTCATCCCCCGGGAGAAAAACCTGATACCCATTAGCAGTGACTACCGCCTTCTGCTCCTTCCTCTCCCCTCCAGCAGTAGGCAACCAGGCAAAAGCAAATCTACTTCCTTTCTCTATAAATTTATTTATTCTGTTTGTTTCATATGATCGAACTCATATAATATGTGGTCTTTTGTGATTGGTTTCTTTCACTTAGCATAGTGGTTTTGAGGTTCATCCATGTTTGTAGCATAATTCAATGTTTCATTTAATTTTACAGATTGCCAAATAGTATTTTATTAAAATACCATGTTTTGTTTATTCATTTATCACTCAATAGGTATTTGGGTTGATTCTACTTTTTGGCTATTATGAATAATACTGTTATGAATAACTGTGTGTAAGTTTTGTGTGGACATATCATTTCTTTTGGGTAGATACCTAGTTGTGAAATGGCTGGGTTTTATGGTATTTTTAGCATTTTGAAGAATTGCCAAACTGTTTTCCATTGCAGCTGCACTATTTTACACTCAATTCAATTTTAATTTATCCACATTCAGTTCATTCAATTTCTTGTCAAAATGTGCCATTGTCTGTCTTTTGATTTTTGCCATCCTAGTGGATGTAAAGTGGTACCTCATTGTGGTTTTGATTTGCATTTCCCTAATGACTGATAATGTTGAACACCTTTTCATATGCTTATTGGCCATTTTCACATCTTCAGAGAAATGTCTATTCAAACTCACTGTCCATTTTAAAACTGGGTTGTTTATCTTTCTGTTGCTGCGTTGTAGAATTTTTTAATATATTCCAAATGTTAAACTCTTATCAGACAATGATTTGTAAATATTTTCTCCCATTCTGTACGTTATCGTTTCACTTTCTTGGTATGTCATTTGATGTACAAAAAATTTTAATTTTGTTGTTTACTTTATCTGTTTTTTTCTTTGTTGCTCATTTTTTAGTGTCATATCTAAGAAATCACTCCTAATTCCAGTGTCATGAAGATTTAGCTTTATGTATTCTTCTAAGAGTTTTGTGCTTTTAATGGTTATATTTCAATTGTTTATGCATTTTGAGTTAATTTTTGTATATGATATTTCTTTTGAATGTGGAAATCCCATTCTCCCAGCTCTATTTTTTAAAAATTCTCCTTTTTTCCTTATTGCATGGTCTTAGCACTCTTGTCAAAAATCAGTTGGCCATAGATGTATAAGTTTATTTCTGGACTCTTAATTCTATTTTGTTGGTCCAAGAATATGTCTATTCTTATGCCAGTACAATACTATTTTAATTATAGATTTATACTAAGTTTTGAAATTATGATATATGTGTGGAGCCCTTCAATTTCATTCTCCTTTTTCAAGATTGTTTTATTGATGTGGGTCTCTTGCAATTCCACATGGATTTGAGGATTGGCATTTCCATTTGTGCAAAAAAAGACTTTATAATTTTGATAGGGATTGCATTGACTCTTTAGATTGCTTTGTACAGTATTGACATCTTAACTATATTAAATTTTCTAATCCATGAACATAAGATGTCTTTTCATTTATTTGTTTTCTTTTAACTTCTTTCAGCATTGTTTTGTAGTTTTCAGTGTATGAGGTTCTCACTTCATTAATGTGCTGTTGGATTCAGTTTGCTAGAAATCTATTGCAAACTTTTATATCTATATTCATAAGGGACATTGGTCAGTAATTTTCTTTTCTTGTAATGTCTTTATTTGACTTTGGTATCATTTTCATGCTCATCTTATAGAATGAACCAGGAAGTATTTACAGTGAAGCCATTTTGTCCTAGTATTCTCTTTGGTGGGTATTTTTTTTTTTTTTTTTTACTGATTTCATCTTTTAACTTGCTATAGGTATGTTGTGATTTCTATTACTTCTTGAATAAGTTTAGGTAATTTGTGTATTTTGAGGAACTTGTCATTTTAACTAAATTTTTCAATTCATTAGTTTGCAGTTTGTGGTATTCTATTATAATCTTTTTAATTTATGTAAGGTTGATGTTAATGTCCCCATTTTAACTTCTGATGTTGGTTATTTGTATATTTTCTCTGTTTTTTCTTTGATAGTCTACCTAAAAGTTGTCAAATTTGTTAATCATTTCAAAGAACAAACTTTTGGTTTTATTGATTCTCTCTGTTGTTTTTCTATTCTCTGTTTCATTTATCTCTACTCTAATCTTTATTATTTCCTTCTTCTTTGTAGTTTTGGGTTTAGTTTGTTCTTTTTCTAGGTCCTCAGTGTGTAAAGTTGGGTAATTCATTAAAAGTATATATGTTTATACCTATGAATTTTCCTCTGAGCACTGCATTCCTTGCATCACATAAATTTGAAAGGTATTTTTCTTTTTTCATCTCAATTATTTTCTAATTTTCCTTGATTCTCTAATTTCTTCTTTGATCTTTTAGTTGTTTAATTTCCATACATTTGTGGATTTTCTAGTTTTCCTTCTGTTATTGATTCTTAGCTTCATTATATCATTGTTGGAAAATATATTTGTATGGTTTTAATCTCTTTAAATTTTGAGACTCATTTTGTGGTATAACATATAGCCTATTCTGGAGAGTATTCTATGTACACTTAAGAATGTGTACTCTGTTGTTGTCAAATGGAGGGTTTTATATAGATATGTTAGGTCTAGTTGGTTTATAGTGTTTTTCAAGTTTTCTATTTCTGTATTGATGATCTATGTAGATGTTCTGTCCTTATTGAAAATAGGGTATTGAAACCTCCAACTTTAATTGAATGACTGTTTATTTTTCCCTTAATTTCTGTCAATTTTTAATTCATATATTTTGATGCTCTGTTTTTAGATTCTCATACATTTATAGTTATGTCTTCTGATGAGTGAGCCTTTATCAATAAATAAAGTCCTTGTCTCTTGTAACAATTTTGATTTAAAGAGTATTTTGGTTAGCATAAGTATGAAATATACTTTTTCATATTGAGTCATTTATGATTATATTTAGGATTTATTTTTCTTTTTCTTAGGCTTTCAATATTTTGATTTTGACATTTCTGGGTCTGTATTTCCTTTTGTTTATACTACTTGGAGTTCATTAATCTGTAGTTAACTTTTTTTTTTAATTTGGGAAGTTTTTAGTGATTATTTCTTCAAAAATATTTTTGGAGCTTATCTCTCTTCTCTCTTTCTGGTACTCCCCTTATGTGTATATTGTTGTTCTTCATGGTATCTTACCTTTCTCTGAGACTATTAATTCTTCTTTTTTGTCTCTATGTTCCTTAGATTTAAATTTAGTTCAATTTTCATTCTGTAAGGTTTTCAGTGTAGATATTAGTAGGAATACCACTACATGCCCTTCCCCAGTCACTGTAGTAATTAATAATGACACAATGAATAAATGCAGCTGCCAAACCAGGAAAAAAGGCAATGTCGGTGGATCCATGGATCCCAGTGAGCATGGGAGAGAACAGCAGAAAAAGTAAGGAGGGCCACATCATGAAGCCATGAGAGGGTTTGAAGCACAGGGGTGAGATAATGTGATGCTGTTTTAAAATGACCACTCTGGTTGCTTTTTTTGAGAATCTATTTTAGCTTGGATCAGATTTCTAGCAGCAGCTATAGTATGAATCGGTAGAATGTTATATATCTTTTAAGAACCTAGGGATTTCCTAATATTCTGAATGTGTGGTGGGCCTGTGAAATATCCTGCTTTGTTCTCTCTTTCTCTTTTTATGATAAATTAGTGGAACAGGGTAGGGAATGTTTGTCCTATATCTAAGTAGAGTTGAGGACCTGGATCAGAGAGAATGTCCTTGTAACTGGTGGAAATGGATAGGCAATGTGGGTCATTGTCGAGACATAAAATGGAATTGTCCCTGGGCATTCTTCCTCAGAGCACAGGAGAAAAGGCACTGAGAGATCAGTCAACGGGGCTGCTGAAAATTTTGTGTTTTGTGTTTTTTGTGTTTTTCCTTTCTCATCTATTATCTTTTGAAGTTTAACATTCTTATTCTTCAACCTAAAAAGGCTGTATCTTTTCTAAGAAGTGAGTGTAGTTTCACATGTCCAAAGCCACCGCTTCTATTAATTGGCTATTGCTAACCCTTCACCTGCACAGTTTTCCCTAGTCAGAGCTGAGGGCCAGAAAGCAAATTCCGAGAACACTCAGCAATCCATGAGACTTTGTGGGGACTCTGAAAAGAGCCCAGGGCTATGTGATAAGAGGCTATAAGGCTACTTATGTCCCTCAAAGAGCTTTGGATGGGGGAAGAATGATATGGCTTAAAAAAAAAAAAAAAAAAAAAAGTTTCTCTGATGTTCTCCCTATGCACACAATGATCTAATGATGGTTTTGAACATTTATTTAATGTTTGGTGCTGTGGCATTCCTGCATTAGAGCATTCAGCACATCAGCACTTGAAAGTAATTACAAGTTTCTTTTCTTTCTTTCTTTCTTTCTTTTTTTATTGATGAGTTAAATGAGGCTCAGAGCAGAGAATCACTTCAGGTCCCCCAGCTGGCAGTTGGTGGAGCTCAGATATAAACTCAAGTTTGTCGGTGGATGTAGCCCTGATGCCATAGCTCTGAAACGCCACATTATATACTCAACTACATGCACTTTTGGCTCTATATTCCAATTCACCTGCTCCTGTTCTCTAAACAGAATATTCTTCTACATTTTGATACTTTTGCTCCCCATATATGCTTTATTTGTTTTTTTAATCAAGGTAACAGGAAAACTAGACCTTTTTTTTTTTTTGAGGAAAAATAAGGAAGGAAGTACAATTGGTTTGAGGGATGATTGGGTGAGTGTGTTTAGATAAGCTAGGATCCTACATAACATATGTTAGCCAGTAGGAAACTATTAGGAATGCTTTTATTTTTTAATATTATTTTTAATGTTTTTACAGAAAAAAGTGAAATCAAATCTGTCACATACTACCACAAATACAAAGGGTACAAATGTATTAAATCTATTCAGTATAATTACCACAACTTGAAAATGCTTTATTCACTAGCTACAAACTTTATATACATTTATTTGTTATATACACTGAATTTTTGCCAAGCTATTTTACAACACATAATTACTGACCTTGTACAGAACTACTGGACTTTATTTTCAATTTTTGCTTGGCCCTAAGGGAAATTTTTGCAATCTTATTATTCTACTTGGCTAGTGTCATGCTTGAGTTCCTTAACTTTTGGCACACTATCAACAATGAGTGGGAACTCAAATTGTTACTGTAAAAAGTGTGAGAAATTGTTATAATTCTCCTGCTTCTGTATTTGATAGAATAATTTACCAGACATAAATCAGAAGTTTTCTGATGAAATTCTGCATTAACAAAAATCAAATTCAAATTCTGAGCTGGCCAACATTGCTTTTTCACATTTATTTTGTGCTTCTGAGGTTTGATACTAAGGTTTTTAGCATTCTTCTGTGTGCTTTGTAAGGGCGGAGTTCACTTGAAATTCACAGGATTTCTTTATAAGAGATTGGCAGGATCTGGAAAAGAATATGAAATTGGCTTCTGGGTCAGAAATGTCACTGTCATGAGGTTGGGAGACGGAATAATGCAGCATCATAATGAGCTAGCTAAAAAAAAAAGATGTTAGATTGGATTCCATAATAATTATGTTTGCTTTAATTTTTTTCCCATGCAAGCAATTTCAAAATCACTTTGTCCAGATGCAAAATAATGAAAATACAATGTTTATCATTATTTTTGTCTTTCAAAAAGAGAATGTTTAAAAGGATGCAAGTCTTTTTAACTCTTTCAGATTTCTCTCAAAATTGTTGTATTTTTTTTCTGCTGATCAAATTGTATCCCCCAAAGCCCTAGAACATTAAAACAAATCTGCCTACTATTTTTAGCCAGTGTTTGCCTTCAAACAATGAAAAAGATTCAGTGAGTTTTTACATCAGAGGGTAGAGTGAATTTTGAACACAAATTCTTCCAAACCCTGACAAATATGACAACATTGACATAGCTATATTTAAAGTGACTCCTACTGAAGCTGACTTCCAGGTGTAGTATTATGTAATTCTCAGTGACGAAATTCATAAAAAGGGATAAAATATTATCTCTTTCATATTGCATTCATTGATTTTATTGTTATTATTTTTCAAATTTTGAATTTATAAAATTCTGTTTTTTAAGTCTTGATTTAAGAGTCATGAGTATTGAGTGAATGATGTTAGTTTTTCCCAAAGAGTATTAAAAAAATACCATCTGGACCTCAGGTATTTCTGTCATTTAGAAGGATGATACTAAGTAAGCAAAACAACCACAAATCTACTAAAAAAAGAAAAAAAAAACGAAAAGAAAACAAACAAAACAGCTGATTGGCTCAATTTGTTCCTTAAATGTCTTAGCAAATTATACTGAATTTCTCTAACATCTTTGAAGGCCAGGAGTTGTTTTTCAAATGTATTTGTTAGTGGCTGACTATATTGAATTTGAGGGCCAGACTTCACATTTGCAATCTACAGTTGAATATGGTTCCATAGAACTAGAACATTCATTAATGCCAGTCCCATATTCATTTGTAAATTTGAGAAGATAATCTTTGCTTTAAAATATTAGGTTTTTTTCTCGACACCTTAATGAACATTTAAGAACATTATATTCAGTGATTAGATACTAGGTACTAAATAATATATTAACTTATCTAAAGCATGCACACCAACTTGATAGACTTTATTAAACTATTTGTGTCAACTCTGTAATGACCACTTACTATTTCAGCATTCTATTTTGAATTTAACTCTTTGAATTTATTACATACATTAAAATGATTGTGTTTGAACAATCGGATGTGTTTGTCTGTATGTGTCTGTTCATTGGTGAAATCAGAAGAAATTCAGCTTAAAGACGTGGTAGCGTTGTTTAGACTTGTAACACTTTGTAACAAGTAAATATTTCTGGCTTTGGGTCTAAATAAAGAGGAGAATTGGAAAATTTAATGTCTTGTCAGTAATAGACCATAATTTGCTCTTGAATAATTGCTTTTATATCTTGTTCTTCAAAAAATATTAGTTGGTTCTATATTGATGAAGTCATAACAATCTGGTAAAGTGTTACAGGTAATTATTTTAGCTGATAGTTTTAAAAATCCAATGAAATATTTTAAAAGGGAGTTTGTGCTGTACATCCACATTCTCAGAAGGATTCTGCTCTCTTGAGCAGGACTGACAGTCTCTCTAATTCAAGGAAAGATGATTTATAAGCACTGAAATCTGGGAGATAAATTCTAACTTAATGGTATACCTTATTTTGTTATGGCTCTCAGAAATGTGTCAGTATATTTCTTCTTGTAGTAAAACACATGCTTCTGTAGGACCATTAGCGCATTCCTTTCTGGGAGTACTTCTGAAATAGCTAAGCAAACAAGAAGAAAGCTGTCTCTGTGGGAAGGTGTGTTTTATACTCTTGTTTGCTTAGTTATCAAAGAATAAATTTAAAGCCTGTTTTATTTTTTGAGAGCGGCAAATATCCTAATAGTATTTTTGTTATATTTATGTGTTACCTTTCTCAATTAAAGCGTAGCTGCTTAAACATTGCCCTTTTGTTTCTGGAGCATATGTAGGACAGGACTGACACATGTCAGGAGAATTGGGGCCCATGCCGGCACCATGGTGGCCTCACACTACTCTTTTCACTTCAGGAAACAGATTTAGGAATACTCATCCACGGAGGTGTAGGGTGAGCTTATGAAACTTGAAGTTGTGGAGGCAGATTTGGAATTCCTGTGAGAGCAGCCATTGAAGCTTGGGTCTCTTGGAGTTGCTCTCTTCTTTCGACTGGATTTGGTATTGTCGGAGTCACTGGGCTCAAACACCACTGTCATGGATTCCATTCTGGTCACAGTGTACAGGCTGCTCTGCCGAGTTGGGCGAAACCTGGTGGTCTTGAGCTCCAGCTCATCATAGCTAGAAACTTCAATGAAAGGACACCAGCGAAATGCTCTCTTGAAGCCAGCTCGAAATCTAAGGAAAGGCAGACCACAGGAAGAAAAACTCATGTTTTCAAGAGGAAATTTCTTTCAAGTGCCACAGAAAGCCCTATTTATTTAAGGCACTAAAACCAACTCAGTTTTTGAATTTGATTTTCTAATCAAACTCTTAGAATTTATGCCACAGTATTATTACTGGTCTTTTAAGTTCTCATTTGAATTGAATCTTAATTTCCCACCAAATAGTAAAAACACAGCATCGGGTAATCAATATGCCAAAGAAACAGTGTACATTTCTCCAATAATTTCACACATTTGTATAAATGTAATTGAATTAGGCTTGCTGCTTAAAATATTTAAAAATTACATATTTCAAATCAGCTTCTTTCAGATACAATTACATATTTATAAATTAAAGTCTTATTTAATGTTAGAATTAATTGTTAATCTTGATGGTTTTTATGTAACCACATATGAAAATGCAAAAATCTTGGCTTTGTAAACCATTAAATGAAATTGATTTAAAAACAGATGTACAGCTTGTGGAGTGGCTGAATTGACACATGGCTTATGTAATTAATGAAAAAAAAGTAAGAATTAAGTATTTATCAAACTTAAGGCACAATGCAGTAGAGGCTTGACTGGGAAGAGTTTACGATTCAGCTCCTGCAGTTATTTACATGAAGTTCCATTTCTACGTGTACTCAAAATAGCTCAAAACATATTCCTTTATCAACCCTATGAAATTTAACCCTACCTTTCCATGAGCCAACTTACAACTAAGGTGTTTTCAATCTGGAAACCACATTTTAGATTTTTTTTATTAGTCTTGAAAGTAAACATAACTAGTCCTTTAAAAAAAAACTTCACTTTACAAATAGCTTTTCCCTGACCACTTTGATTTCTTCACATCCAGTTGCCAGGGAGGCTGTGCCCTCTCTTACTAACCTTGTTATGCAGGAAGGCAGCTTATAATTCCCCTTGTCCTTACATTGCTTCTGACCCTCACAGCAACAACTTCTATTTTGAAGTCTACTTACAAAACATCTTTTTTAATGGAGCACACTCCCATATGCCATCATCTGTGCATTTCTGTGAAGTGTCTTCATTTCTCTGAGGACGTGAGCACATTTTTAACTCACTTCCTTCAATCATGAGGACAATTTCTTTTTCTTTGACAGATAAAATTGTGAAGGGTTTGGAGGGAGAATTTGACCCATTAAAAAAATTGCCCAGTTAGAAACTCTTAAGAACACTGCCTTAAGGATGTAATTGTTAAAATGGGGTATTTCATAATGTACGGGGGAATCTAGAAAAATAGACAACTGTGCTTTTCTCAGTGAATTTCTCAATTTTCCCTTCCTTTTGCATTTGAAATTTGCACCAGAAAACTGGAACAACATTATATGCTTCCAGCGAAGCCAGGAGTGACAAGAAGCTTGCATTTGCTAATTTTGTTTTTACCTCTTATTCAGACAGCAGTAGATGATGGGGTTATACATAGTCGAGCTCATTGCCAGCCAAAAGCTAGCCAGGTAGACCTGCTGGATGTATTTCCACCTATTTAGTTGTTGATATATTGCAGTGAGAATGAAGTAAATATGATAGGGGAGCCAGCAGATGGCAAATGTCACCACAACAATAATCATCATTTTTACAACCTAGAAGAAAAGAAGGAAAAGGTCATTTTTGGAAAATTTAAAAGTCATTAAACATATTAGTTGCAATAGCTTACTGCAAATCATATTTTCCTGCCATACAGTTAAATATATGGCATGCTTAAGGAATAGTCAATATATTTTTTAAAATGATGACAGTTGCCTAAGGTAAGTCTCAAGAAAGCATACCTGTGCCACCATTTCATCTTTATCTAACCCATGTTAATGTGTGGCACTGACTCAAACAGAAACAAGTATATTTTAATTGGCCAGAAGAAAAGTGTTTATAAAATTCCAAAGAGCCTGGGGGAGAAAGAAGAATGAGTTAAGGTTTGGCTGTACTCACCTGCAGTGTTAAACAGCAGAGACATTGTATCTAGAGAAACTGTTGAGTCACTTTGAGGGTGTAAGGACTGGGTGGTTCCTCATCATTTATTATAACCTGACTATAGCATAAGACTATTCAGATTTGTTTACTCTAATACCATGCTCACTGGGCAATCTTCTGAATATTAAGTTGGTTTCTTGTGTAAACTCACATTGAAAAAAGTTTCTCTGGATGGTGATTATGATGTTCACATTAGTCTGAGGAAACATCACTAACTTTAAATTCATAAAAAAGCAATCAGTTTACATAGCTGCTTTTTACAGTAGCTCCTATGAGTTTGGTAAGCAGGGATCATTTCCTCTGTTTCCACACTTTTGAACCAAAATATTCTAGAAACCCTAGTCAAAGTAGAATGTCAACCTCTATTTCTCCTCCAGTAGGCCTTGAATTCCTAAAAGGCAGAAGGAATGTCATAAATATGTTCATATTCCCAGCAGCTAGCATAGTCCTTATATAGCTGGAGGTAAATAATTAGATATAGAATAAATGAATAATGAATGACAGTATATAATTTGTAACAGGAAGTTGAATGGGAGAATGCTTTGTGTGTCTCTAAATGGATTAAAATATGTTCCATTGTCTGTCAATGAGAAAGGTGGACTTGAAGTTATTGAACACTAAGCAACTTGGCTTTGTGTGTAAAAGGAAATAATATCCTATGATTACCTCATTTAATATTTCTCATTATCAATCTGTCTACTAAATTTGTTCATACTTTTTTGGGGAGTTTAGAAATAGTAGAACACTTAGAATAACATATCAGAACACAAATCATAGAGTCTCTACGTAAATGGCCTGTGTGGCACCTTAGACTTATGAAAACACATTATTTATGTGTTTATTCGACTTGTCATTTGACTGCAAGCTGGAGACTCAGATGAAAATTGGCAAGGTTAAAGGTCATAGAGACATGATTCTAGAAATAGACAAAGCATGAAATGGATTAAAGTGGAAGGCGAAGCTATCCCCAGGGCCTAATCACTGTACCATCCAGGTGACTAATACTGAACTGATAGAAATTGGCCACCAGAGCTGAAAATACAGGTCATAGCTCATAGAATGTCATCATTGGCCATACCATGGAAAGTTTTTTGATTTTCTCAGGACCCTTTAAATTGTGTCTTTTTCTGAAGAACTGCATTTAGATTTCTGCATTTTATCTCTATTTCTTATTCATATATATTGGTGGAACATAAGCCATATTTTATTATAATTTGTATGTATATGGTGTTTTACATATTTAACAATTTAATTAATTTTCAATTGCATTTTAGGAAACAGGCAAAGATCAAAAGATTTGACGACTATAATTCATGGAACAAAGTTAAAGCCTGGAAACCTCAGATTCTTATGTCTGCTTTTCTGCTTACAGTTAATAGCATTCATTGAATATCTATGGCATCTAGAAAACAGTATAGAGAACAGTAATGAATAGAGGATCAATTCCTTATTCTGAATAAGTTTACAATATAATAAAAAATGTTTTACAAAAAGTGCATAGAAATGTGGTGAATATAAATGTGTGTAAATACAATTGAAAATAAAATTTATGAGAGTTTACTAGTTTCTCATAATGAAGAATGACTTAATGCATGATAACTGTAGGCCCAGCCAGATAGACTGAATGAAATGAATTCTGTTCACTTTTTCTTCTTGAATATGTGAACATCATTCTCTCCCTTGAACACTGAAGTCAAGCTCCTGTCCCCCTTGTTCTTACTGGCTCCTCCCTCTAGAACACTCTTCCCATAGTTATTCCCACTGGCTAACACCTTCATCTCCTTCAAGCCTTTGCACAATTCTCACTTTTTCTATGAATCCTGTTCTGACCAACCTATTTAAAATTACAATCTGTCCTTCTAGCCCTCCCCAAACCCCTTAGCTTGCTTTTTGGTTTCAGTTTATTTGTTATGTTTGTTCTTTACTTTGTGTCTCCTTATGCTCAAATATAAAAGAGAAAGAATTTTCTGCTTATTTTGTTTACTGATATATTTCAGCCTATAGACTGGACTTCATACATAATAGGTGCTCATAATTTCTTTGAATAAATAAAAGTAAATACAAAAAGAAAGAAATGAAAAGATGTCCATGGTTTTACTCTGTCATTATTTGCTGGTCTCATTTGTCTTCCAAGTTTAAAATAGGCACAGAGATATAAAATGAGCCTGGTATTTACTGCAATTTCCATTTTTTAGGCAAACAAATTCAGGTAAAGAGTACGAGTGCACAAACAATATAACCAGTATGTTATTTGGGGTGCATGAAAGCATAAGCATTAAATTTCATTATCAAATTGCTCTTGTTAAGGAAACAAAAAAATATAACAATGTACAAGGTGCAGGCTACTGTGTTAAATGCAATATCAGCAAATGTACCTAAAAGCTTATTTGAATATTTTTATACAGACTGACCACAAACTCTCTATGCATGAACTTGTTTTCCAATGATAGTTGAAGAGTTGCAACAGCTATCTGAGTCTTTTAAAGTAATTTACAACCATCAATGTGGGAAAATGCCCAGAATGTGGGGAAAATCAAATGAACGTAGAGAAGTCACTAAATTAAAATGCATCAAAACAGAGGTATTAGATAACTTATTATTCACATATATACAGGCTTATGGAGCTTGTTGCAAAACGTTTAGTGACTTATTTGAAGACTTTTAGAAAAAATCTAAAATACCCTGAAAGAAAGATCTTTTATAGAAATGTGTTGTAGTCAAGCATGTTTCTGCTTCCTTTAGTCCAGACATGGGCACATGCATTTTTCATCTTGTGTCTCCAGAACTTAGCATAGTTCTTGACAAATTTGATAAATACTGGTTGACTGTGGATATCTGATTTTCCCATCCATTTTACAAACAGTTTAAATGCAAGAACCATTATTTACCTTTGTCTTACCATTGTTTTGCCCTATCATGCACATAATAAAAATGGAAAAATATTATTTAAGTGAATAAAAAAATGCTTTTGAATATTTTATACTTAAAATCGTTATTATTGCCTTTGGCATTTGTATTTAGCAGGATGTTTGGAAAGAATAGCTATTTGAGCCATTTGATGGTACAGCCTTGGGAAAAAAGTACAATTGACTTACTTAGTCTATTATACACTTAGATTAAAATTATTCTATAATAACGGATTTTTTTTTTTCTAAAGAAATCAAAGCTTTAGAGTCTAGAGATACAGTGTGGAATTAAAAAAGAAAGAATATTATCTGTTTTTACATCACATCCTATTATAGAGACAGTATTAAATAATAAATACACAAATATATAAGTAATTACAAATATGATAAATTCTATAGAGAAAAAAATCACATCTAGATATTTAGAATACAATGAAAGGTCTCTTTGAGGAAGCAACATTAAAGCTGAAATCTGGAGAAAGTACAGGCAGAAGAATGAAGGACACATCAATTGTAGGCCCTGGTAATAGTGTGAGTGAAGGCTAAGAAGTGGGAGAGAGTTTAATGCATTCAAGCAACTGAGTGCAAGTGTCACTGGAACACAGAGTAAGAGTGGCAACGTTGCCCAATTATATTGGCAGAGTAGTTGGTAGCATGGTTCTATAGGACCTTGTAGTTTATTTTCAGAGTTTGCAATTTCAGTCATTTATTTTCTTAAATATATTCGGAAACCATTAAGAAATTATAAGCAGATTGCATGAGTTGATTCACATGTTGGGTTTTGAGTGGATAATGAATTTGAGAACAAGTATAGATCTGGGGAAATCAGTGGAGAGGTTTGTTTCAGTGAGTCTGTTGATCAGTGATAGCTTCTTAGAGTATGTCAATGGAGATGGAGAGAATTAGAAAGATGAGAGATATATTTAAGGAGGAGAATCATTAGGATTTAGTGACGTATCAAACAAGGATGAGAGAGAAAGGGAGGTTTTAAAAATGACTTCAGAATTCGACATCCAGGTGAACAGAAGTACCATTTACTGATATTTGGACGACTGTAGGAAAAATATACTTTTATGGATATGAATACCTAAGCTCAGAGTCCAGTTTTATACATTATAACTTTAAAATATCTGAGAAATACCAAAGCAAGTATGCAGCTGATTATAAAAACTTAGAGCTCATAGAGGAAGTATTGATTTAGAATATACATTTTAGAGTCAGTGATCTATAGATGTAATTTAATGTCATGGGATAAATGAAATTACTTAGAGAATGAAGAGTGAGAAGTGGCCCAAAACAAGCCCAGGTAACTCAGACATTTTGAAGGTAGACAGAGGCAAAGAGTTGGAAAGGATATGAGGAAAAAGCAAAGATTTGGTAAGAAAATGACTAGAATGTGGTCAGAAAAGTTAATAAAAGTGTTTTTGTTTTGTTTATTTTTTTCTCCTCCAAGAGGGAGGATTGTCTATCCTGTAGAATGATGCTCCAAGTTTTAGCCACATAAAAAATTATAGTTTCCTTAAAGATGAGCGATGAACTGAATAAGAACAGTTCCAGTGGAGTTGTGAAGGCAAAATACAAATTAACAAGGTTAAAGGTGACTGGGATGTGGAGAAAGCATTATAAACAACTCTCTTGGTTGTTTCTGTTGGCTATGGTGCAGGGATATAGGTTAGAAGTTGAGGAGTGGGGTGGAGATGGGAGATCAAAAGATAATTTTCTCAAATTACACATACTAGAAGATGCATGAATGCCATTGGAATAGACCTATAGGTCATCAAGCACAACTAAATGCTTAAGTTTTCTGAGAGTGTATGAGCAAATGAAACCCACAAACTTTTGAGATATGGGACATTTCCTTATTGTAACAGGAGGAAAAAATGTAGATGGTATATACAGGTGAGTTTGTGGGTTACTTGGTGAGAAATCTAGAGTAATTTCATTTGGTGGCTCCTATTTTCTTAATGACCAGTGCTTAGTATGCATAGGAAAGTAGCTAACACATAGTAAATGCTCAATAAATATTATGTATGAAGCAACGTCATAAGCTGAATTGATGAAGAATGGATTGAATGATCAGAAAACAATGTATATCCTGTAGATATACACATATATATAGATCTATGTCTATATAATCATATAAATATATCTACATATATAAAAATATATAAATATAAATATATGTATATAAAATTCACACAATTAATAAAGGCTAAGATGTCCTATGATCTGCCATCTGCAAGTTGGAGACCAAGGAAAGATGGTGGAGAAAATAGATGTCCCAATTCAAGCAGTCAGTCAGGGAACAAGTGTAACCTTCATCTACTTTTCTGTTCTATTAAGGTTCAGATCGGATGATGCTCACCTACACTGGGGAGGGTTATCTGCTTTACTTAGTCCACCAATATCAATGCTAATATCTTCCAAAAACCCCCTCACAGACACATCCAGAAATAATGTGTAATCAGCTATCTGGGCATCCCATGGCCAGGTCAAGTTGACACATAAAATTAACTGTTACAATTGCATAGTCTTCATTACGCTATTGATTTTTTTTGATATGCTACTAACAGAGAAAGATAGATACACATCTGTATAATTTATTGCATTCCATCTTCATGGTGGCTACAGAAACTATTTCCATACACACAAACTTATTTTTGAAAAGTGTGATATTATGTCAATGTAGATTTATTTATACCTTAAGGCAAGTATAAGTCTAAATATATATTCTAGAAGCATATGTTTTCTTCCTTTAATAGCTGCTATGGTAAAAAGAAAGAAATTGTAAGAAATAACTCAGAGAGTGATAACAACATTTAGGTATATTTAGTTTTATAAGACTGTTTGGAAAAGAGAATAATAAATAAATAACACCTCAAAAAGTAAAAGCAAGGGGCAAAATTAAGTTGCATCCTAAGGCAGTAGGGAAACTAAAACTTGTTTGGGACCTGTTATGCACAAGGTGCTGTGCCAAATGCATTGTCACTTTAATGGATGCAATTTGTACACTTTAATTTATGTACAATTATTATAATTTAATTAATCCAATTTGTATAAATTAATGCAATTTGGAGGTGCCAAGAGAAATCTGTTTCAATTACGGTTAGAAGTCTAGTAGCTACATATTTTTTTTCTACTAGAGAGCGATGTCAAGATGTAGAAGAGGCTGATTCTGGAGATTAAGATAAATAAAACATCTGTACAAGTAAATTCTTGGTTATTCAAGTATCTCTAACCTAGACCACTCCTCTAACATTCATTACTTTTTCATTCATGATCTTTAGGTGTTTTGTATGTTTGTGTTTTGATATATTCCTTTATTTCTTAATGGTGATATCTATTTTGACAATTGGAGTTTTATATGCTAAAAATTATTTAAGTCGCATGAGCTTCAGGCTACAATTAAGTGATCTTATGTTTTGTATTTTGGTTTACAAAGTACAGCTCTAGGTGCTCTGCTTCTTTGTCTTGTTTCTAGCATTTGGTTTCCCTAAGGTTTGTTTTATTTTATTTTTTTTCAACTCCAGTCTCTGTTCATCCTTGCCCATAAAGATAAACTGAAAGTGTTCTTTTCAGTGCTACAAAGCTGCACATCGTAAAGGAAAAGCAGCCTCCTCTCCTGTTAGCCAGCTATGTTTCCCCAGAGGGAGGCAGAAGGGCGGTCTGCCTGATATGTACTTGGTGAGAGTATTAATACCCTAATAGTCTCAGGAATAAGGAAAGGAGTAAAACCCTGAGCGTTTCTCTCCTGACTATAACACCCTCTGGGCTTCACATACTACTCTGAGCTCTGCCCGCTCTCTTATCACAGCTGCTGCTTTATTCTGGAGAATTAGCCAAGTAGCAGACAAGAAAGCGAAACTTCAGAACTCTTTCAGGCCACCATCTTCCCAAAGATGATCTATGCAA
Organism: Eidolon dupreanum; assembly: GCA_028627145.1. NCBI lineage: Eukaryota > Metazoa > Chordata > Mammalia > Chiroptera > Pteropodidae > Eidolon > Eidolon dupreanum. The sequence continues at coordinate 65,122,077 of CM053513.1, forward strand.
ATGTCTCAAAGACATCTCAGAATTTTATGTTTAAAAAAGGTCCTTCCCCTCCCCATCCATCACCCCCCAAAGCTATTATTTCTGTGAAAAATCTACCTTACTAAGTGGCACCACCACCAATCCAGTATCTGAAGCTAGACATTTATTTCTTCCCATTCCCTCATTTTCATTGCACCATTTAATCCCTGGGCAAATCTTATTGGCTAAGTCACCAAAATATGTCTTAAGTCTTTTCAAGGCTTGTCGTCTCTATTGCTATAACCCCTGAGAAGGCATCGTTATCTTTCTCCTGGATTAATGCAATAACCACCTAATTGGACTTTGTTTCCAAATAGCAGCTAGAATTGTTTTTTAAAAATATGCCAAATACATTAACTTTCCATTTAAAATGATTTCCTCATTATATCTGGAATAAAACCAAATCTTCTTATTGTGGCTCAGAACTTCTGCTGTATTTTGTTACTCCTGTTCTATTCTCCAGTCTCACCATCCATATTCCCTTTAGTTCTTTATGCTCCAGCACTTTTACTTTTTTTTCCGATTCTTCAATGTATCACTTTCCTGTCCTATACTTTGCTCATGCTGTCTTTCCTGCCTGGGTTACTCATCCCAGCTCTTTGTGTGCCTTACTTGTTCTCACCAATAAGAGCTCAGCTAGAATGTCATCTTCTCCAACAGGTATTTTCTACCACCCTGTTTAAAGGTGACTCTCATTGCAGTTATTCTTTTTCATATTACTCTATTTCCTTTAGCATCCACAGAACAATTTGTCCTTATTTTGTTCAGCTAGAGGTGTCTCTGCACTACTTGAATACAAATTCTATGAGGGCCTTGGACATTTCAATTTTGTTTATCATTATATCTCCAGAGTTTAGAAGAATACATACATCACATGATGGCTCTCCTTTAAATAAATGAGTAAATAAATACCTGAATGGGATAGTTAGGGGTAATTCATAACGGAATCATTGACTTTCTCATACATGATATGGGCTATGATATCTTGGATAAAATACATCTTCAACTCCATACAGGCTACTGAGAGAGTGTTATCGACTTTCTCTTAAGATTCTCTTTATATTGCAAAACTAATGAATAATATATGGATAATCCTGCACTGTGTAAAAGTGGTCTATAGCATCATTTATATTTTTAATATAATATCATAGGTAGTGCTGGTGATAATAGGCTTCATGTAGGCAAAACGCTTATTAGTATCGCGATATAGATGTTGTGATAGGTGAATGCATGAAGAGCCAAGAGGTAGGAATTCTATCTAGTCACAGCTTTGTTAGCAAACTATCTGTGTGATCTTATACAAATTATTTAACCTCCTTAAGCCTTAGTTTTCTCATATGTAAAGTGAGATTAATCTCACAGCATTGTAATGAAGCTTCTTTAAAGTAATGCTTTTAAGCATCTGGGAAAAACTGTCAAAACTATAATTATATTTTAATAGCTAATAATAAAATAATAATGGCCTTAACTTACACTGCTGTAACAACATGCCATAGACTGGCTTAAATAACAGACATTTATTTTCTCACAATTCTGGAAGTTGGAAGTCTGAGATCAAGGTGCTGGCATGGTTGGTTTCTGGTGAGGTTCTACTTCTTGGTTTGTAGGCAGCCACCATCTTGCTATATGCTCACATGACCTCCTCTTTATGCACTCATGGAGAGAAGGAGTGAGTGAGCTCTCTGGTGTCTCTTTTATCAAGGACACTAATCCTATTGAATCAGGGACCCATTCTTAGGACTGCATTTAACCTTAATTATTTCCTTATAGGCCCTATTTTCAAACACAGTCATATTATTAGAGGTTAGAGCATCAGCATATGAATTTTGGGGAACACAATTCAGTCACCAGCAATAATAAATGTAAGATTATAACTTCAAATCTTTGTTTATGAATGTATTTAGTTCTATTAATTTCTAGACTTTCGCTTTGAGTTAATTACTTGATATTTTCCGGAAAGTAAATGTTTTTCTTTTGATATTAGTTTTAATATTTATATTAATATATTATAATTCTCTCCCAAATTGAGAGAGATAGAAAAATCACAACTTATTTAGAGAGTTGCTGAGATGAATTATTTCCATGATGTTTTAAAGTATAGGTTTTATTAACTTGGTTCTGTTTAGCGTTGAATCAAAGAATTTAAATGGCTTATCAGATTGCTGATCAGTGATGTATGTTTAAGCACATAACGTGATGGAATAGCTATAAGCAAACCTTGAAGTCTTCATTGCACAGCAGTGTTTTGCAGTGTCCAGAGCACTAAACTCAGAGAATTTTGTTTAAATCTAGGCCTTGTTTGTAAATAGCTATGTAACCTTGGGAAAATTACTTAAATTTTCTGAACATTGATAGTCTGAGGAGTGAAAAAGCCATGAGAACACTCATCATGCAGGGGATTATGAGGATTAAACAGGAATGTGAATGCCAGACTCATACATACTCAGGGTGGGCTGAGATATTCATTTTCACTTCATTCCAAAGATCTGACTAACTCGTAAGCATATTGATATCATGACCTAGAGGGATTATAAATATGCCTTTATAAAGGAAAAAGAAGGCTATGGTGATGTGCTGAGGACAACGAATACAATGAAGATTATGTACAGGAAAGCCAAAAATTTCTGTCAAATTTTGTGACAGAGGGTGTGAAAAGACAGGAGTTTTAAAAACAACTCTTTTATTACAGTCCCTGCTATCCGTATGTGTGTGTGTGTGTGTGTGTGTGTGTGTGTGTGTGTGTGTGAGAGAGAGAGAGAGAGAGAGAGAGAGAGAGAGAGAGATTATGAATGATAAAGATAGAAAGATAGAAAGTGGGAGGTGGAGTCAAACCCATGTTTCCCATTGCACCTTAAAAAATAACAAGCCTAATTATTTTATAGTCACAATGGCTTTGTCGCTTCCCCAACATAGCATATTTCTATAAAATAACAGAATAATAAGTATTTCCTGAAAAGTTTTCTTATGGAAAAAACTATTAAGGTGATTACCAGAGGATGAAAAAATAATAAGTGTTCTGTTCTTGATATTTATTTTAGTTTTACAACTAGAAAATTATGTGAAACTTATTTAATGAAAAATTAAACAACAGAAAGACCATAAATGTTTTTAAAAATTACAAAATACTTAGACTCTAATGTCCATTTAATTGTTAACTGTAATATGTAGAGCAGAAAATTAATCCAAGGCATATAATCTCAGTATCTTTTTCTATTAGTATTTAAGATCTCAATTTGTTTGTGAAGTTCATCTGAGAAATAAAGACAATAACCTGTCTATATATTTACTCCGTTAGATGCATAAGTAAGTTCTGAGAAATTCCAGAAATATATTTAAAAACATCAGATTTAAGTCCTCCCATAATATGTCAGGAAAATTGGAGATGTTCCAGAAAATTAAATTTTATGGATTTAGTTCAATCAGTAATGCCAGAAATTAATGACTTATGCTTGAGGAAACTCCTAGACAGGGAATCAGAAAATATTAAATTATAAATGAAACGTTAGTAAATATCTCTGGGTCACTATGCAGCACAAAAAAATACAACCAAAGAAAAATGACAGAGCATATTATAAAGATCTTTCCAATATCAGAAATATCAGTGTATTATATAGTTTGTATATAATATATACATGTATATATACAGAGCATATTCTTTTGTATATAGTATATAGAGAGTAGTTTGTATATGTATACACATTTATATAGAAACATACATATATATATGTGTATATGTAGGTATTTTATAGGTATATGTGTTTTATGTATGTAAAAAAAGCACTGGAATTAGAGCTCACTGTACAGTCTTTCCTAGTAAAAATCTACAGTCTGGTAGTGAAAGTTTCCAGGAGACACCTCTTGAAATCTTATGGCTAGAAGATAGACTGGTGTGATTTTGATAGAGACCTGGCTTGTACTCTCAGACAAGTGAATGGAACAGACTCTTCTAGTTCTTCATGAAAACTTGTTTTAAAATAAAACTGTCTTGTTCAAGCTGGATTAACTGTGGCATATAAGCTTCTGGCCACCAATAATCGGTTTTCAATTTTCAGTGAAGCGCTGTGTATGAAGGGAATTGTTATCTCTTACTTGATCTGCTTTTTAATCAGTATGGGTAGCATTTGAAGGATCTGTTGTTTTTTTCTAATTAATATTGGAGTTCTTAGTTCCTTTGGTGTGCAACTACTATTCTGTTCATTATTTTCAGTTCTTTTTTAAAATATATTTATTTATTTATTTATTTATTTTTCAATTAGAGTTAACAATCATATTATTTTATATTAGTTTCAGGTATATAGCATGGTGGTTGGACATTTATATAATTTACCAAGTGATCTCACTGGTAAGTTTAGCATCCACCTGGCACCACACATAGTTTATTTTCAGTTCTTTTAGGATGCTCTTTTTCTTTACAGATTTAATATGTGAAGCATGTTTGTGTTTCTTTAAGGCATCAGTGACAATCGTTCTCATCTCGGCTTAGGTAGCTGTGTCAAAAGGATTTAGAAATTCCTATTTCAGAGATTTGTAAAATGCTGCCAGGACATGTTGACGAATGATGAAATAATGAAGCAGAAATAATCTGAGGATAAGACCTGAGAATCAAAAGGTAAGAGGTATTCACAATGTATTATTTTACCAGTTCTAAATATTTCCAAATAAAAACAGATTCAAGAGAGTTTTGGGAGAAATACAAATGATTTGAAAAATCCGTAAATTTGGAAATACACTGAATAAAACATATAGAAGTACAGACATACATAGTCCGTTTGTGATCAACTACCTAAGCAAAGTAATAGAGGAAAATCTCCCTGAAAACTTTTCAGAAATGAAACAAAATTGAAATCTGGGGCAAAAAGACATCTGAAAAGACTTAGAGCACTATAGTCATTAGAAGCAGGTACACAAAGGGTTTGTGCAACATGGTCTGACAGAAAACAACAACATTATTTTTCTATTTATAAGCTCTCCTGACTCGAAGGGGAGTGAAATTGTTTATACGAAAGATGTTCACTGAGATGAGTAATAGATGTAGGTGGGGATATGCAAGTTTAGAATTACTTAAATGATAAAAACAGTGCTATGGTTTGAATTGTATGAACAGTGCTAAATTTGTCTTGAAAAATACACACACACACACACACGCATACGCACATGCACACACACACACGCACGCACGCACGCACACAATTGCCTGAGAGCTGATGCGATATGAAATGCCAAAGGGGTTTTATGCTCTGAGAGGCAAATTCTCCCTTTCGACTAATCTACAAAATCCTCAGTAAATCTTACATTTTCCATTCAAGACACATGAAAAATGAAAGACTGTGGGTCCCAGGCCTGGCGGGTCCCTGGTCTGGCTGATCCAGGCTCACAGCTAGGAATAGGACCCCAGATTTAGAATGTTACATTAGTGTAGTAGAGTGCCTGAGCCTAAAATATGTAAACATATTTCAGCTTATTGTATCACACATAAGTGACTGAATGCCACTATTGTACACTGATATATATGGAGCCATGTGGTCCCCTGGGGAGCATAAGGGGAGCAGAAGAAGAGCAGAAACAGAAGCCTGCTCCCTGCAATAGACTGCACTTTCCCCAGCAGAACTGCGCTCCCCACAATAAAATTGGTGCCTGTTGTTTCAAACTCATGTCAGCCTCTTGTGCATTCTTCCAACCGGGCGTCTCACCACTGAAACCTTCCCTTCTCTATCAGCTCGGCACTGTCACTGTGATATATACGAAGTTAGTTAAAATCTGGGTCGCATAAATAGTGGAAAATGAAAACAGTAGATTACTGGGGACGGGCTATCTTAAAAAACAGAGGAGTAAGAATGAACCACTTATAGGGACAATGCTGGAGCAGGTAGATGTCATGCTAGGCACTTTAAAAGACTGTGCATTGTCTCTTGTTGCAAAGATTATATAAAGATGGAAAGGAAGTCTACGGCCATGCTATCCTGAACAAGCCCGATCCCGGCTGATCTCAGAAGCTAAGCAGATTCAGGCCTGGTTAGTATTTGGATATTTGGATAGGAGGTTACCTAGGAAGACCAGGTGCTGTAGGCATAAAAAAAAAAAAAAAAAAAAAAAAATGGAAAGGCGGAATAACTTTAAAAGGAACTGTTTTCTCTAAGATGGGAATAAAGAAAGAGGAGTAGAGGAGAAAGTGGAAATGAAAAGGGCTCAAAAGCAAACTGTCATCTAGGGAGGAGAAAAAGGAGTGAAATGTTCTAGTCAAACAAACAGAAAAATTTCTTCAGTTTTCTTTCAGTTGAAGGATAAGCCTGTTAAAATGAAGTGGAGGGAAGCACTATCCTAGTTTCTCACTTAGTAGCACTCACACTTGCTGAGGAAGGTGTATCTTCCTAACAGAGCAAAAATCCTCCTTGGTGGCAGGACACTACCAGAATCCATGAAATAATTTAATAAAGGTATCCATTTCTAAAAATCTTAAATAACGTCTTTGATATAGACTGAATTGTGTCCCCTTAAAATTCATTTGTTAGTCCTAACTCCCAAGTACTGCAGAATGTGACTGTATCCGGAAGTAGCTCCTTTAAAGAGTTGATTAAGTTACAATGAGGTCATATGAGTGGGCCTTGATTTAATGACTGGTGGCCTAATAAGAAGAGGAGATTAGGCTGCAGCAAAACATGGAGAAGACCACAGGAAGACACTGGAAAAAGAAAGCTATCTACCATACAAATTAGAGAGAGAGACTCTGTAAAAACCAACTCTGCCACTACCTTGATATAGGCTTCAGAACTGTGGGAAGATAAATTTCTGTTTTTAAGCCACTTAGTCTATAGTACTTTGTTATGGCATCTCTAACAAACTAATAGACTCTTCTTTTTTCCTTCCCTCCACCCCCATAACCTCATCCACTTCTTAATCATATGTGGCGGATATCATGAAACATAACTGACATTTCTGTTCTGTTACTGAACCTCGGTCGATCCATGGAGAGCCATATACTTACACATGTGCAATTTACATAGCTGTTCCTGTGGATGAAATGGCTAATTTATTCTAGTATCTTTTACTGGTTATTTCCACCACAGAGTGCCTTGACTATGTCAATCCCTGTGTCCTAGCTGTCAACCAAAGGGATACTAAGAAAGACAAGTCTGTTCTTCATGTATTATCTGGGTTTTTGGAAAGAAGTTTTGTTTTTAGAGGAAAGATTTACAGCAGATGTTACCAGTGAGGAGTGGGGGCAAAATGGGGGCTTGTGGAAACATGTTAGGCTAGTAAATATGCTATGGAGATTTGCAACACTTAATCCTAAGAGCACACTATGGAGTATATCAGATACTATCCATTATTCCGTTATCAGAACCTCTATATTAATGATTTTACTTGGCCAGGTAGTTTATATTTGATGTTAAAAAAGTTAGTCTTGCAAAATGTTAAAGTAGTTGTCTCCTCTGTAAAAGAAAGAAAGCATTTTTTTCCAGTACAGTTTAATGTTAAGGGAATTTGGAAATTTATAACGAGTAATATATGCATGATATAAACTCTTTTTACTTACTAGAATTTTTTTACTGGGATACTATAGCAAGAATTTATGTAATGGGGAGAGTCATATATTTTTCTTGTGGTAGGGTGGAGAAATATTTTTACTTAATGAAATAGGAAACTTTCAAGAACAGTTTAATTCATTCAGCAATAGATAAATAGATCTCATTTTTAGTCCTGAGAATATTAATATACTCCTGAAGATATTCTCTTTGTCCTGAAGATTCAGAGTTTCCTGTGTGTGTTGGGACTATGGACAGAGTACCAGGTTGGAACTCAGGAAGACAATTCCATAACTGTCTCTCTCTTTTAATGATTTTTGACCTTTTAGCAAGTCACATTGTATAACTGCACATTTTCTCATGTGTAAAATGAAAAAGTAGCTGATTCACAAAACCTTATTCTTTCATTCATTTATCCATTTACTATTCATCCACCCACCCATCCATCCATTCATCTGTCCATCCACCCAGAAGGCATTATGCCAGGCACTGAGGACGCAATGGTGAATAAAGCACATCTCTCGCTCAGTATTCTATTACAGATCTTAGAATTTTCCTGTGATAAAATGCCCCACGTTTCTTATGGACATTACCAAGCATCATTTTAATTTAACCTAATTTAAACTGCTTTATTTTTTCCTCTTCTAATTTTTTGTATATTCTAATAGTAGTTGAACTTATTTTTAAATGAGGTTTAATTGTAAACAAGATTATTAAACAATATATCAGTTTGGACATAAGTGAATATTTTATGTATTCACACACAGCCTTATTTAAAACTATTTAAGTTTACTTTAAATTCTACTCAAGCAAGGTGAAATAAGAGAATGTGGATAACACTTACAAATGGGCATTAGTCTTAGAACAGGGAAGAGACAAATTGTTTGTGGCAACTTACTTTATCAAATAAGAAGTGGAAAACATTGAAATAAATTCTGATGAGGCTCTTGTCAGCTACACTGAAAGCTGGATGAAAGCTCATGAACAAAGAAAATAATACTTGAAGAACAAAGACCAATCTATTTCCAGATAAGGGAGTCCATATAGAAAAATAAGAGATCACTATAGCATTAAATAAAAAATATAACAGTAGGTTATTCCATTATGAATGGATTATTCATAGATAATTGAAGGTGGTGAACTGTATCGTGAGTTACATGGACAATAGAATTTTCTTAAAATTTATATATCGAGTATACTTTGGAGAAAAATTGGAAAAGTGTTAGAATGCTGATATTATAAATTATTCCCATTTTTTTTACTTCTTTTATTGACATTATCTATAATGCACTGTAACTGTATAAAAGGATGTAGAAAGGCAATGGATTATTATTATTTTTAATAATCAAAAGGAAAGTTTATTAGAAAAGAAATAACACTTTACAGAGTGTGGTCTCCTCTCAGAGGCAAAGTCAGCAATGGATTATTTCTTTGACTTTAATGTTAACTTGGCATCCAAATCAGATTCTGTTTACTTGACACACAATTTAAAGCAAGTTAAATTATTTAATCCTTGGTTGCGTCATTAGTTAGATAAGTGCAATAATACTTCAGAGTGTTAAGGAGGCTACTAAATGAGATAGCAGATGTGTTTAGCAATGCTTAGGCATATGGTCTTATTATAATTAAGCACTGAGCATCTGAAGGAAATATCTCCAGATTTTATAATCCTAATGACCACTTGTTTCTAAATGAATAAAGTAACAGAGGTCCATGGTAGCTTATTTACTATGAATTTAAATGAAAAAATTTTGTCTTTAGTTGAATCATTTAAAAAATAGCCACGTGTGTTTTTTTAAGCTCATTAGGGTTTAGGTTAATTGTGTTTGCTCTATTTTTTGACCACGGATTTCCCAAAGTGGCTCATTGTGAATAAATAGAGTCTTTCAAAATAGAAATGAGAAAGTATGTAAATATGAGTCAGCACCAACCAATCACGATGCTGAATAAATAGCTACAAATGCATCTCCTTTTGACAAATGGTCAGAAGCTAAAAGACTACCCATTATTATTAACAGGCCATATAAATATGATGTAAAATGAAACAGGAATAGAAGACAAGTGGTATGTACTCTCTTTGAGAGCATAAAAAGAGCTGCATGGATTGTCAGCAATTCATCTTCAAAGGATATTTTATTAACCTGTTATGAACTGGTAACCTCTAGTAGAGAGAAACAATGCTATCAATAAATTTTCTGCATTGTTTGAAATGTTATTATAGAATTAGAAATAGTAAGTAGAAATAATGAAAGAAATAAAAATTGGCAGTCTGGCAACATCATTGTTCTCTGCTCTTCTATTTTGGGCTCCAGGTTGGGAGTAAGGAGATTAGGAAGGAGGAACACTGAGAGGTGAGCAGAGGGATTTGTTCTAATGATACCCAGTAGGTGGTGTGCCTATATTCACTATTATGTCATGCAGACGGTGTGATAGAATGTTCTTATAAAATTTCTAATCAGAGTATAGAATGGATTGATATAAATCTGTGGTCATAGATTACATAAGTGTGAAAGGCTTCCTGTAGTAATAATATCAGTTGTCATCTTCATCAGCATAAGTAAATGTTCCCTTTGCTGGAATATGCCTCCACATGCATGAAGACCATTTTAACCTTGCTGTACTCTCCTAAAGTGAATTCATATTCAACAAATTTGCTTTACTTTCCCACAGGCTCCTTATTCCCTGTTAATAGTGTCCTAATTTTCTCAGCAATTGAGTCCTTAAATAGTTTTCATTTTCTTTCCTTCAGTGTTCATATCTAATCAGTCACCACACTCTGATAATAATTTTATGTTTTTCACATCAATCCCTTGTTTTCTTATTTACCTTCTCTAGCTTCAATTTTCTTGCTTTAGTATCTCTAAAGTAAGATAATACCTTTTTTATTCATCCCAGAGCATTCTTGTGAGTGTGAAATAAAATAATATGTAGACTATGTGCTATAAAAGGTTATAGAATTGGGAAGTCTTTCACCATAGATTCTGAGCTACTTTCAAACTTCATCATTGCTTCCTTGCCTCACCATCTAGTGTACTGCTGCTGTGTGGTAATGAACTCAGAACAACTACATATAAAAAACATGACATTGCACTATAAGTTGATATTCTAAATATTAATGTTTCCTGTGAGTTTTTTTCATTTTCTATTGCATGAGTAGTCTTATGAAACACTTGCCTAAGCATATGTCAAAGAACATATTTTTTCTTTCCCTTATTGGGGACCAGGTTAGACCACTCCCAAATATGCCATACTGACAATTTTGAATTAAAGTTGCTTGAGAAGCAGCCTGTACAAAAGTACTGTATTAACACTCTTTTTTCTCCCTGAATATAGGAAATAAGTCTCCCCTATGAAAGGTGCCCTCCCTGCCCCTGGAGACTGAGAGAGGCATCCTTATCATCAAAGTCAGAGAATTCAGGGCCAAGAAGCTTGTATAAACAAACCTTTTTTTAAATTAATTAATTAATTAATTTATTTATACTAATTTATTACCCAAGCCCAAACTTTGCTTAGATCTTCATTAATAATCACCCAAACCTAGGTTTCTTTGTTCTGTCAAATCCTCATAAATTATTGTTTTTGTGTGTGTGTGTGAAAGATATAAAATCTGTTTGCTTTTTGGTCATTCTCTTGAGTATCAATATCATCTCTCACATGCATGAAACTAATTGGTTTTTCTCCTGTTAATCTGTCTCATGTCAATTTTATTGTTAGCCCAGCCGTAAGAACTCAAGAAGGGAAAGGGGAAAATTTCTCCCTCCCAACATTCCCAACTAGATAGGGCTAAGGGTAGGAGAAGAAGGAGGTGAAAGGGAGTTTGACATTGGAGAGAAAGAAGTATAGGAAGTGAAGTTTTACAAATTAGAGAAAGAATAAATTTTATTTTTGAATGGAGGGGGCTTCATGCTGAATAGACCTTAAGTGTGGGTCTTCCCATGCCTATCCTTACACAATCACTTGCAGACAATATAATATGGGTGACTGGTTACTTGTGTGGGGTCAAAAGGTATGAGGGAAAACTTTTGCTCTAACCAAAATCAGCAACATAGAACCCACTAGAGATTTTTTTATGAGATTGGCCCACTAATATTTCTTACCTGAAATGCATCCTCTTTTACAAGGTTTTATAGGTTTAAATATAATCACTGCTGCACAATGCCTGGTACACATCAGATGTTGAATAATTATTTGATGAATTTCTATCATGGAAATTTATAGTTGGAAGACAATTTAGTGGTACTCTTGTTCAATCTTCTCATTTTACAGATAAGAACTGAATCCAGGGAAAAGTGATTCAAACAATATACTGTTCTCTCTCTCTCTCTCTCTCTCTCTCTCTCTCTCTCTCTCTCTCAGGCACACGAAAAGTGTGCTCATTTGGCTTTGCAAATCTATATTTTTTCTAAATACAAGAAACAATTTTATTTATACATGTCTGCTGATATTTGGCAATGGCAATGTAATTATTGTGGAATTGTTTTAGTAGTGGCAGAACAATTAATCATATTAACTAAGGAGAATTTGTTAAGGAGATTTGTGTATTGTATTATTCAGTGTGTATTAAAGGGAAATTTAGAATGTGAAAACAAGTCATTTAAACTAAAGCAAGATAAATTATATATTAAGATGGTTTATAATTTTTAATAATCAAAAACAGATTTTATACGAAGGCACATTTTTACACATCTAAAATAGATGTCTCCTCACTTTGATAATTTCATACAGTCCCAGTTTACTGTTAATCATTTTTTAAGAATTAATTTTTAAGTTGATTGCTGATACTGAAAATAAATTTTAAGTCGATCATTGGTATTTTTAAGGAAATAAGTTTTCTTTAAAAATATTGTCAATTTTAGTTAGTTTAATAAACAAAAGCCTTTAAACTCAGAATACATCAACAAATAATACAATAATATAATTCAACTGTAGCACTGGTAATTAAACAAATAGAAAAATAAGTAAGAAAATTTTTTTTGTCTTATTTACTTCCCCAATCCCATCCTTGAGCTAAGTACAGAAATGATCAATATGATATAGAGATTATGAGCACATTCTCTAGAATCAGACTTTCTGGGTTCAAATCCTATCATTCAATAGACTAAACAGCTACTTAACTGTTTAATAACTCTTTATCTGTAAAATGAAAATAACAATAGTGCCTTTTTGCTGTGCTTGTCAGAATTCAACTGGCTAATCTATATAAAGCACTTAAATCAAGTATCTGACATATTAATAAGCACAATCAGTGTTAGTTGTTTTATAGAGCTATCACAGCATTATTCTTTTGGTCAGTGATTATAATTAGGCTTATTTTTGTCTCATGAAGAAAGAAGAGTAAGTAACTGCATACTTATGAGCTTTAGGTACCAGAAACTTTAGCACATACATTATCTTGATTAACACTCATCAAAAATTTTCAAGAAAATAAATAGTATTTCAATATTTAGCTACAAGTGGCTGGTAGCTACCACAATGGACAGTCCAGCTATGGACCATTTCCATTACTGCAGAAATTTCTATTGGATAACACTATTCTAGAGTAAGTCAAGATGTGTAATGGAATAATGAACAGGAAAATGTAATGGGTAAGAGAATGGCTAAGGGTAGCTGCCAGTTCTTTGTAGTTCAATGTAATGGAAAGAATAGTTGTCACGCATTCCACAGGACTAACTGGATTCCTCTTGCACAATTACCAGCTGCATGAGTTTGGGCAACTTTCACTTTGCCAGAGCTTCATTTTCCTAATTTGTTAAATGGAAGAAAACAATTTTCTCCAGGCCTACTTTCCCCGGATATTGTGAAGATCATTACAGAGAATATATGTGAAAGCACCTTGTGTAATACAAATAATACTCTGACATAAAATATTATTCTGAAACCTGGTTCTTTGAATTTGTTCTCTGAAAGAACACATCCCTAAAATCTTTCATCCAGGATTCACATCCAAGTTCTGCCACTTACTGTTTTGTAAGTTTGAGACTCAGTTTCCTTTTCTGTAAAACAAGAAAAATTCACAAAGATATTGTGAAAATTACATAATATATATGTGAAAGTTATTTGCAAACTATTACACTATAAAATGTAAGTTGATATCACGTTTAAAAAGATAAATGGTCAGTTTAAATAACTCTTTACTTTCTACCCACAGTGTTTTCTGATCTTCACAATGCTGGCATATATATTCACATAAATTGCCTGAAGTAATAGGTACCATTTACTGAGACCAGTTTTATGTGCTAGGCACTTTTTGAAGTACTTGACATGTATTGCCTCATTTGATTTCTATACATCACGTGAGTATGTATTATTATCTTAATTTCATTTTATATGAATTGTAACCTTTCTGAGGCTCAGATAGGTTTTATTGTCCAAGGTACGTGCCAGAGCCAGCACTTGAACTTGGCATACCTACTAACAGTTTGTTTCTAGTCGCTACATTCAATTGTCTGAATAATACAAAAGAATGCCATTTATTTATTCATTTATCAACCCATTCCATGTTTCTCTTACTGAAAATTTATTGTCCAGTTCCTTGAAAGTTAATAAATGTAATTTAATTCCACAAATAATTTTAACTAGATAAAATTATTTTTATAAATTTTGGATGTAAAAATAAACAAGAATATCTAAGAAAATTCTGGAAAAATAAAGAGTAAACAGTGTGGTGATAATGCATGAACAGCCAGATAAATTATAAGCACAGAATAGGAAGTACAGAGTCTCAAAAATATTTTGAGAATTTAGAAGAATGTGACAATTGTGAGATTTTAGGTGTTTAAAGATGAGTTAGTTACTCAGTGAATGGTGGAAGGTGAAACAATAATTGGTGGTAGGAAATACTGAGAACTGTAGCACTTGTTATAGATTTCATATGATAAGTTTCATTTTCCTGCCAGAAATATGCCATGATGCCTGAACCTGGCTCCAATATTCCCTGTACCTGTAATTGTGGAATGAGAAATTTTAAGGGGTAATCCATACAGAAAACATTTCAAGTGATTCCCAAGCACTCCCAAGGACTGCAGATATTTTCTTCTAAATTGCTATCCTTTCTCTGTTAAAAAAGGAATAAACACTTCACTTTTTAAGTACTATCAGCAAGCCATTAAGAAACATAGAAACTTTTTTTCTAGGCTTTTCAAAATGTTTCCTATCCATTGTCACACACACAGAGCAGGGAAAAGATGTAATTAAAAGGTTTAAAGCAGGTGGGAATTGCAGTCAATGAAAAACTCAAGTGTAAGAGCCACTGTTGATTGCAGGTTTTGTTTGGGGTTAGAAGTTAGTGAGAGGAAACAAACATCTGTTAGTTTTCTTTAAACTTTAGTGTTTTAATTAGAAATATTATTCATAATTATCATAAATCTCAGATGTTTTTTTGACTTTGTTTTGTTTTAGTTCTTTTCCTTTAGGACAATGAGGCTTTTTTAAAGACCCAACTGGAAAAATTTTCATACTATCCTGATGGGTTAAAATATTTATATAATTTTAGAAATATAAAAAACAGATATGCTCTAACAGTGTTCACTGATTCATCCGCTAACATACACACTTTTCTCAAAATATGTGAATGAAAATAGTTGGCAAATAATCATTAACTTCTATATATAAGTACTTACAATATTTGTTGTTCTTTATTGAGGAGTCAGTTTGTGACACATGACAGAAGCCTACAAAGATATTTTATGGTTCTTGACTTTTGTTTCCGTAGAAAATTTACTACTTTTTAAAATTTTGGTTTTATACCTGAATGATAATATACATTTTTAAAAGAAAGTAAATATATCGGACATGTATTTTTTTTAATGTGAAGGTACTTTAAAAGGGATATATGGTTTTATGATTAATAATATAAATAATAATGTTATTATGCAAATTATTGAGGAAAGATGCCTGAAAATGAGTGGCCATGTGTCATGGAGGCATGGAAATGAGGGAATGACATGGAGACAGGTAACTCACTGCGCTATATTCAAATTGGTACATCTACATAATGTATTAATATTTAAAGTCTAAGTCATATGGATAATATCAAGGTTTTGTTAAATCCAACAAAATAAGTGAAATACATAAAGAAATTGGTAATGGGGAAAGTGTCAGAAAGAAAAGTTCCAATTCATTCACAAAGCTAGCATCTCAGCAGATTCTCAATTACTCTGAACTTTTACCACTGCTGTTATTGCACAGTGAGCTCTCAGAAAAAAAATGTATATGTATTGTGATACTTTATTTGCAATAGTTGAGTGGTTAAAGGAAGATAACTTAATCAAAAATTCAGATTAATAGCATAAAATGTGATGTAAATATTAAAACAGAGAAGAAAATATGTTATCAAATTCTTGATTAATCTTGTTTTCATGAATATTTTCCAAGCGTATGAGAGTTTTAGGCTAAATCTGAAAAAATGAAAATAACATTTTCTTTTCCCCATTTGTGGTTGAGCTGTTGTTATTTTGATTAAATATAGTCACAGGAAAGTTATCATTTAAATTTCTTGTTAAACTAATACATAGAAAAAACAACCAACTTTAGACCACTTGGAAATCAATTTTACCTTAACGTAATTTATCTTGACTATAAATCTTGATAAAATCTACAGTTGTCTTAAATACAAATGCTTGATTAATTAAAGGGAATAAAATGAGAGTCACATATAAATGTGTGGACATGAGTTCTGCATTCATTTTTTTAGGTTCTTTATATTGAAAAAGGTAGAAAATGACAGGAGAGAGAGGGAATATCAACCGGAATTAAGTGTCTGCTGTGTAAAAGGCAGAGTGCTAGGTATTAGAACCACAGAATTTTAATTCCAGAGGTCCTTCCTTAAATCTCCACAATATTCAATAAACAAGACCTAATAAAGCTAAAGGGATGTGTCTAAGATCACACCTAGATAGGGCAAGAACTAGAATACAAATCACTGATGTCTAAGACCTCACTCTTTCCGATCAGCCAAGAGACTTGGACCGCACAGCATGTGCACGTGACACTGTGCTCTTAGTCTTCCTAGTTCCTAATTCAGTCATCAAATATTCTGTCTGTATCTATAGATTTATTATTCATAACACAGAATTGACATTCTTGTTATTGATCTATTCGAACAACTTAGTACTAAAGTAAGAGCTCTGTGTCATGCCCCTCAAACCCTCCATTTAGATGGACATCATTCTCTTCATCAGCATATGTTCAACCAATACTAATACTATTTATGACTAGTTCATTTTTCTTTACTTGATTTACAAGAATATCACAAGACTGCAATTTTTTTTTTTCTGATATCAGGCAAACTTTGTCCATATTATTTCCACAACAGAAACTTTTAATAAATAACCTTTGATGAATGAATTAAAATGGACCTGATCTGATATAACTGTTCTCTTTATTTTTGTTCTCTATCTAGCCCCATTTTATTTTTCTTATAGATGAATTCAATAATTATAATCATTTAAAATAGTAACTATATTTTATGTCCAGCTCATACATCTATTAATTAATATAATTTATTTTTTATCTTGCTGATCACTGGACTTCTAGTGTTTATGTTCTAAGTAGTTATTCCAAGATGCCAGTAGACTCATACACATATTTGGGGATATATTTTGTCATTGCCAAGAATTTTAATATCATTTATAGGAGAATGTCACTACTTTTTTTCATCCAAATTGCTGAGAAATTTGTCTTAATTTATGAGAATACTAGGAGAGATAGATAGCAAATTTTCTCTGTTTCCAAAGTGAATGAGTTTTAAATTATAGCTCTATGAATATGGTTATAGATAATTTTCTAACTTACGTAAGCATTACAAGGGCTTATGAGCTAATATGTGTGGTTTTCTTGCTTCTAGATCCTTAGAGAAACAGGATGATTTTGGAATGACTGAAAAAAATCAAAGCGCACATTTAATTTATTTTATCAAAACATTGTACTTATGCAATCTTTTAGTATCCTCTACTTATTTCCTCCTTATACTGTGTTTGATTTTAATTCAACACAGCATAATAGCAATAAGACAAGGGATTCATGAAATTTTAGGTTCTGATCATATCTATCATTCTAGAATAGATTTTAAAACTGCAAATGTACTTTAAATTAATCCTACGCGCTATATACAAATTTCCTGAAGATCTTTGACAAGAATATTAACCAATTACCACACACACAAGGCTTTGAGGATTGTGTGATATTAATTGATATTTCATATTGTGCTACTATCTGAAGATATTCTTTTTTAAAGAGCAGGAATTTTAAGTTAACCACTTTGTTATATTAAAGGCACATTATTATTTCAATATTCATATTTAAGTAGACATATTTATTTATTCATATTTAAGTAGACATATTTATTTATTCATATTTAAGTAGACATATTTAAAATCAATGGGTATGTAACAAACAGGATTTTAAAACCCAGAACATTTACTATAAATTAAGGGATATGTTTGATTTGTTAGAAAACATCAAAATGCTTTGAAATTATAAAATACATTATATAAGAACAAATTAATATGCTTTTAACATCTTTTTGAAAGACTAATTCTATATATGTGACTCAAATTTTGGACAATCCTACAGATTTTCTCCTAGAGTTTAGTAAACTGTTTGGAGCTACAGAGTTTTAATACTGATTTTTAGGTTGAATACTCAAATTTTAATGATAAAATATTTCTTGAGGTATTAACTTATTTCTCAAAACTAATATTTGGTCTGTTTAACTGGTGCTGGCTAGAACCACTGATATTAATTTCAAATGGCATATATACTTATGCAGGACATATGTAAAGATCAAGAGAAGGTGTTTAATCCTAATTTATCTGAAAGTTTCATATTAGTTTAATTTTTAGACATGCTACATTCTATATAACCTAGACATGTAATTTACTTCTACCAGCTATTTTTTAAAAAAAATTTAATCTATAAATTTTGAAATTAAGCACAATTTCTAAAGATGGTAAAAGAAAGAAATGGAAGCGATGTTTCTCAATAGAAAGATCTCAGTGACTTGACTAAAATTTCTTAAGCTTTTATTTTCTCTTGTTCATGTGTATTTGGGGGCTCAATCAACATTCACTATTCTTTTATTATTAGGAGGCTATCTCAGAATGATTTACGGAATTGTTTTTCCCAACAGTCAATGAATTTGCACTATTTTAACCAATACTCTGTTATTTACTTCTGAAGTCCAATTTGTAATATCAAAGATGAATTCTCCAGGACATAGAATTTAATTAAATAGCTCATCTAAGATAGGATTTATATCTGACCAAAGTAGTCATATTCAAATATGAATATAGCATGATTACTAGAAATAACTAATCCCAAACCATATCAGACAATATTTCAATTTAGATAAGAAAAATAAATTAAGAGAAGAGCTAGCTATATTTTGAAGTTAAAGTTTTGGACCTATAAGTGTTACTTCCAAGATACTTATGGTCATACCAATAAGTGACTGTGGAAGAAAACCAAGGACAAGGTGGTTTATTATAAGTCCATGATGTGAAAGTCATTTTCTATTATTTCAGCCCAGAATACAATCTGAGAGAAAGACATACAGACTGGAAATTTTAAATGTCTTACTTTTTAAAATTATTCTAGCAGGGTCACACTCTTGGTTTGAATTAATATTTATACATTGAAATTGTAGAGTAACGAAATCAAAGGGAAATATTTATGCCTAACTCTCATCAGCTATATGGGACAAAGGCAGAAATATTCCCTCTTGCTTTTGTTCCCTCTGGGACTTAACTCAAAAACAAAACAAAACAAAAACAAAACAAAAACAAAAAACACTCAGATTAAATTTTTATTTGTTACTAGAAAAAATATTACATATAGATGAAAAAAAAGAATCATAATCAATAATTACTGAACTGAATTTGGGAATGAACAGGAAAAAAAAATGTTAAGAAAAAGATGCCTAAACCGATAAAAAAGAGAAGAAAGACAGGAAACTAAGTAGGTAATATAAAGACAGAGATTATTCTGAAGTCCATAGAACATTAGTCATTTAATGTGATCATGCCTAAAATATAGCTATAATGTCCCCCCAAAAGAGTATCCTGCAATATAAGCAAGGTGTTTCAAAATGAGGGTTGAAATTACAAAAGAGAAAGAGAAACTGTTCATTTAAGATGACCATGTTATTGAAGTTCTCTTAGTTTTAGGATTCTTTTTTTTAGGTGCTAAAGGCATAGTTTGATTGTGCACGTCATTTTTAAGGTTTTTTTTTTTTAAGAGAAATAAAATTATTTGTATTACAGGCTGAAATAAGTAAATTGACATGAAAGAGATCATGTTCATTTTTTTTGTTTTGTTTTCAAATACTAGACATCATGATAAATTGTTAACCAAACATAAGTCTTGTATACCACAATTTGTCAATAACAGAGGAAGTGTTAATATTAAAAGAAGTCTTTTTTTTTACATTAGATTTTTAAAACCTGGTTGATTATCGTTAAGTGAGTGTTTGTAGGTATGTGGTTTTATAATTGTTGAATGTTTTAAGGGAATTGTCCATGTGGTTGGTAGTAGTTCTATATAAATAAATGAACCATAGATGGAATAAATAATTGGCATAATTAGGATGACTCTCTTATTCTTGGATAAACCTTTCCAATTTTAAGTACACATCAACTGGAGAGAGGAAGATGGAACAGATGAATAAAATTTCTTTTAACCCCACAAATTTATCAAAAATCTCTCACTGAGTCACATAATGGCAATTAGAAAAAATCTTAATAAAAAAAATTCTAATAAGATGTCAATAAAATAATTTTAGAGGTTTTCTAAATGTAAATGTTCAGAAACAGGCTTTAAGATGTCCCCCAATAAGTAGTGGAAGAGTATTAACAAAACTCTCATCTTTTAATCAGACACACATGATGGCTGTGTAGAAACGAGATTGAGATGGGAGGAGGGAGGCATAAATAAACTTTTAGGAAGTTAAAGCGCATACCATTCTTGGAATAAAGGAAGCTTCTGGAAGGTTATAGAGTACATCAGAGGCATTCTGTTCAATAAAGGGCAAAGATAGCTAGAATTGCAGAAATATAACTGGGACTCCATTTAACGTGAAATTTCAGAAGTTTCTGGTAGAGTCATTGAGAGTACTCTGCAAGCAGTAATGAAAAGTCTTTCTGTAAGGGACTATTCTATCACAGACTGATATTGATATTGCATATGGTCAGTGCCATACAGAAGACAAAAAGAAAGTAAAAGATAAAATTGATGGAAAGAAAGAAAACAAGACAAAAATAGAAGCAAAACATCAAATCACACCATATTAAAATGACATAAGTAGTTTTTTTCCCTCTGATGTGCCATAATTTACACAAATGCTAGGTAAATTATATGAAATAGTACCTTTCTTTTAGACTTTAGCTGCTCATGATACTTGTCACAGGTATCTCCTGGGATCTCCCCTCCCCAAAGAGTGATTCCAACGATGGTATATGTGATGCCCATGATGAGCAAGGGAAAACAGTACACCAGTATAATGACAATAATATGGTAACTGCAAGAAATAAGAAAAACACATGCTGAAGAGCATATTGGAATGAAATAGTGGGACTTTGAATTCATTACACTTTAAATCATAATTGAAAATGTGAAAGAATATTTCCACATCTCCTTTAAGCCTCATTTCATAAATCCATCAGAATATCATACAATTGTTACCTACAGTTGTCCAAATGTTACCAGCTAATCTCTGTCAATTTTTATACACATAGCTGAGCTGCAGTGCTCATTTAAACTTCATATGCCCCTTGCCTAGAGGTTCAGGCTGAATGCCTTTCCCCTACCTGATAATTGTTGAGCTAAGCTAATTAAATGTATCACCAGAGGAAAAGAGATATGACAGAAAACTAATCAACTGACATATTTTCTCCTATGTAAAACTAGTCTATATATCTCTGCAACATCAGTCACATTTGAAATAAACTGGTTTTCATCCAAATGAAAAAAATGTTATCAGATACTGTGAGCTACATTGGATCCACAAGCTATTTGACTATGATTTTAAGAATCAGATAAAGACATTTACATGCATTTTTTCAAAGTCATGATACATTTGATTCCATTATTAATTTGGCAAATAACATACAGACTAAATTATAGGATTTCATAGCTCTCAATCAAAATTACAAGGATGCACTTAAGGAGGAATAAGAGGGCAAGCGGTAATAGAACAGCCCAATTAGAATTTGTATAAACTTGTGTGTGGCTTCCACTGTCTTAGCAAGGCTTTAAAGTAATTAAAGAGTTTGATATGCTAGTTTTCTTAATACTCATGTCTTTTTTTATACAGGGAACTTTAAGCCTTCTCGCTTTCCCATTTCTTGATAGCTTATTAAATATTGACTTAAAGTCAATGGTGAAGTGATTTAGTCAACATATTGTTTAATTTTATTACTTTGATTAATTTTATTTTGTTATACAATTAAGACTTATTAATAATAATAGATAGAATACAGTATGCAGTTTAATAACTGCTGACAGCTTTTCCTTCAATAAGTACTTCTGAATGTTGTTCTTTAAAAATCTGAACTCTAGGTAGAGCAGATTTTGATAAAATGGCCGCTTAGTAGATGACTATTATATTCGTTATTTTTAAAGGGAAAATTGGTCACTAAATAATAATTATATTGAAATAAAATTTAAATGATCAGATTAGAAAGCAAAATGAAGACATTTGCATAATTTTTTTCCATTTGCTTTTCTTAAAGTGGATCCAAAGTATGAAATGCTAAATTCTATCATACAGCATTCCTATTTCCTTTCCAACCTAGTATTTAAGTTTCTTTAATGCTGAAACAAAAGAACACAACCAAGAATCTACCAGGACGCCCCTTCCCTTCAGCCAGGTTTCTTAAAAGAGCAATCAATACCTTTGGGCTTCAGTTCTACCCTTTTCCACTCATTTCTCAATCAGTAACAATCCTGCATTGCTTTCATCTCTAGTGAGCTTACTGTCACCTCCAGAAAACTCTCTAGAGCAACCCTATATGGAAGTCATCACATTTTTCCAACTAGAAACCTTTGCAACTTATAATAACTTATTGACCATACACTATATTACATTATTTTTATGTCTCTTTTCCCAAGTAAAATGTGAGCCCTTGAGGACAATTTGCATAATTGTTCCTCCCAGCCTATAGTTCCTTAAGTGTTCAATAAATTGAATTGAAAATCATAATTGAGAATTAACTTACGTGAAATGTTGCTTGGGACCTTCTGGCCATTGTACATAGCAAAGAGTACGGCCTGGCATGACTTTGGTTTTGGAGTAAAGACACTGAGGGAAGGCAAGTAGAAATGCTAGAATCCAGATACTTCCAATGACAATCTTAGTGGCTGTGGCAGACAGTCTGGGTTTCAAGGGATCAATAATGGCCATATACCTATATAAAAACAAACAAAATCATTTCGTCCATCTCTTGCTAGAGAAATTTAACAAGGAGTTTCAAAGGTGTTTCAATGGCCAGGGTTATCTCTCTTCTGGTAAACAAGTTGATAAGGATTTTGCTTGCATAGAGGCAGCATAGAATGATAATTTATGGTACAGTCTTAGGAATCAAGTCTTATTCTGTAATTTATTTAATCTCAGCTTCATTACTTTAAAAATAGAAATAAGAACACTCACTTCTTAGGGGTGGAGTAAAGAGCAATAGAAATAACGTAAATGAAAGATATTGATTATTTGATGCCGTGCCTCACACATTATCAGAATTTATACATGTCTGTTGAATGTAATTGGAAAGATGAGTAGTAAATGCTTAAAAATATTAATTCTATACCTCAAGACTTCCATTTTTTCTTCTCTATGTTTAACTTTTTTAAATAAAGTACTAGAGATAATATGGATAATATCTGCATGATTAACCATGATGAGAAAACCATGTAAAGAATATCGTCAATATTTTCATCTCAAAACATTAAGAGACAAATTCAAGATTCAGATAAGGGTGAAGAAATCAAATGTGGTTGAGGTTATACCTTTCTGTTACCTCCAAAACTGAATTAATACTGCATCATGAAAATCTTCATAATCTATGTAATTATATGCAATATAATTGTAATAAAAATATATTTGAGGCTCTAAAATACACAGTTACATATGATTTCTAGAGTGCAACCTTTGGGAAATTTTAAATTCTCTTAACAGATAACAAAAGTCTAAGAAAATCAAATTTCAGTTTTAATTGGGCAAATAAGGCTAATTGCCAAATTCTGGCAAATAAAATACAACAAATTATATTTTTGCATTTCTATCAATAAAACACATTATTTAAATTGTTTTTTTTTTTTTACCTTTGGTCATTTTATATTTCTCAAATGTATTTTCATTTACACAAAATTGTCAAAGGCAACATTTCATCAAAGAATATTACCTAAGTCATAAACATTTTAAACTTAAGAATAAATATTTCAAATTAAAGATAATTCATTAATTTGTTTATTTCTGTGTGTTTTTGTAATTAGGCAGAATTTGATCTTCAGTAGATATACTGAATTTATATACTATTCATAATATTAACTTCAGTTGTAATTTACTTAAAGAAAATATTCCTAATTTATTATGTATGACAGTTAATAGGTAAAAGTGAATGTTGCATGTAAAAACTATAAAAACAGTACCTTGGTTTAAGAAAATAAAGTGAGCCATAGAAAGAATGTAAAAGGCATATGTTTGAAGTTGAAAAGTATTTAAAATTCACCTCTCATGTTTATGTTGTTGAAGATAACAGTAGTAACATTTATTGATTGCTAACTGTGACCAGGCAATTTATTGCATACATTATATATATTTAATATCCAGAAATATTCAATCAATCAAATAATATTATTTCTATTTTGCAGAAAAGAAAACTGAGGCTTAAAGAAATAAGTAAATTGTTCAAAATGACCCAGCTAGTAGGAGCTGGAATTCTAACCCAGTTCTGCCAGTCTTCAAAGTCCATATAGAGATTATGGCTTTGAATATAACCATTCATGTAATGAATTATGGAAGAGAAGAAAAATATATAACATAAATGCTTTTCAAAGAATCAGAAGTTGAATTTTGCCTTATGAATTCAAAAGTATCTATGTGCAATATAAAAGAGAAATTAAATATATAACGGCAATAATCGTAGTTGGGCATTTCTCTTTTCATTGCTGCTGGTTATAACTCACTGTAGTATTTCTCATTGTATTGAATTGTTTTTTGGTTGTTTCTAGAGTTCAACTATAACACTTATCAATAGATTTTGTTTCACTGAACTGAATGTTTCTCAAATTCTATTATAACCTTTTGCCTTTTTGCTTGCTCTGGCACTTCTGAATGCAATTTGGATATTTAAAGAGTTGACTTTTTTGAGACTAAAAAGAGAAGTTGAGTGACATGAGCAGGGTTAGAGTCCTATACAGCTACTGTAGCACTGATAATTCAAAATAAATTGCAAATTTCTTATTGATTTTTTTAGCCATGAAATCTAATGATAAAGAAATTATTTCCTGACAGGTAGAATATTATATGGAAACAGTTTATATTATAGCTAACACTTTAGTAAAAGTAAAAATTTTGAAACTACAAGCTGATATTTTTGTCATTTCTGATCTGATCTACTACCTGTTCATTCAGCCAAACAGTTTTTTGAATGCCTAGTGTGATATTTCAGACGGTAGTGACACAACAACAGTGAAAGATGGCCTTCACAGAGCTTGCAGTCTGGTGAAGTAGATAGATACTAATCAAATAATCTCACCAATAACTGTAAAATTACATTATGATAAATGTTACGAAGGCAAGATATATGGTCATAGAAATGCATTTACTGGGAAATTGTGTTTAAATTGTGAATCAATCTTCCCTAATAAAAGCCATTCTGAGTTGAAAGTTGGAAGAGTGACTAGGCAAGGTGGCAGAGGGGTGAGGGTTGCAAAGATTTCTGGGAGGATAAACGACATGTGGAAAACTCCTATATTAATTGTGGGTTTTTATGGGTTGAATTGTGTCTCCCTAAAAAAGATATATTGAGCTTATTTGGAAATACAGATAATAAAGTTAAAATCAGGTCATTAGAGTGAGCGCTAATCGAATGACTGGCACAAAGAAAAATTTGAAAGCAGAGAGAAACACATGGGGAATGCCATACAGACATGGAGGATTAAATGATGCATTTACAAACCAAGGAATGCCAAAGACTGCCAGCAAATAACCAGAAGCTCAGAAGAAGAAAACAAGGATTTTCCTATAGGTTTCAGAGGCAGTGTGGTCCTTGCTAACATCTTGATTTCAGACTTCTAGCTTCCAGAACTGTGAGACAGATTTCTGTTGTTTTATGTCACCGTGGCAGTTCTAGGAAAGCAATATGATGGGTAAGGGTGGGAGAAGCATTACACATATGAGCAATTAAAGATTCTATAACTGAAACACAGAAAGTAAAGGGAAAGTAATTTGAGACAAAGTTGTAGTGCAGTTTTCAGATTTTTGGCTTTTAAAAAGTAATTGAAGTGATTCAATCAGGAAAAGAAAATAATGAGATTTTAGTCTGGGGAACAGGACTGGAAGAAGGAAAGAATGGAAGTAGAGAAGTAAGTTACCTGGCTTTTGTTTTAGTTACCATTGGAGACTGAATTACAGTTATGGTTTGAGGAAAATAAAAAAACTATATATAGATATATTGTGGAAAGGGAGAGCCAGTTGGCCAAAGAAGTAGGTAGAATTGCCAGGCACTGCTGCAGACCATTTTGGAATTGTTAATTAGGAATTCATTGCGGCATTAATATTTCCTTTTCTGAGATTCTCTCCAGCAGTAATAATTTGCTCAACAGCAGGCATGAAGAAGATTGATCCTAAGACTCACCCAGATAAACATCCCCTGGACCTGGAGACGAAACGATCAAATCTGAGATACAAACTCACTCAAATGATTGTCAGTATTTTATTTTCCCTTTAAAGAAATATTTATCTTTGATGTGATCACATTTGCTTTTCTTAAGTTTTTGCCTGAGCTTTTAACTACTATTCTTTCCTCACCCAACAAATTATCAAATATATTAGTCTCCTGAGTATGATAATTTCATAAGTGACAGTTAAGATTTGATCCTTTACTATACAAATTAACCTATCACCTGAACAAGTTTTAAAGTCACTTTTTGTTATCTTTTCTAGAAGCTGAAATTCTTAGAAACATCCATTGGAAACGCATATTTTTAATATTTTTACCAGTTTTCCTTTCCACTTTAATATTATATCATTTTACCACTTACTTTTTTTTTTTTGATATAATGAAGGGTACCTTTTCTCTGTATTTTGATGTCTTTAGCAAAGTAGAATTTTCTATATAAGTAAGGCTTTCTTATTTTGTAATTGTTTTTGATATCTCGTGTAATTCTTTCTTTTGATAGCACATTTATTAAGCTCAGTTTCTAGATCATTACATGCTTCTACAAGTTCTACATTTTTGGATTGAAGACAGAGTGAAGTCTTCAGATAATTAGTTGATTAATTAACCATGCAAAGAATATTTGCCTGAAACGATATGGATTTTACTGTTTTCCAATTTGCTTATGGCCACAGCGGTCAGTGTTTTAGTCTGTAAACCCCAAATATAAAATGCTGTCTGGCTATTGTCTGTGAAAAATAAAGATTAGTTGCAATAGCTGCTATTGGCCCATAAAATTTCAACTTCTGGCCTTTGGTGCTAAAGCATTTTCTGTTTTGACAAATCACTAGAAATATAATCATTTTTGAAATTGCACTTTTTTAGGCAGATTTTATTGTGTGCTTTTTCATAAGTGTTTTAAATGAACTTAATAATGAGTCTATTAATTATAAATATTATCTCAGTGAATTTTGAAATGAATGAGCATTTATGAAAAGAAACCTACATTCAAATGCAGTACATATACAATAGGAATTTCTAAATAAACCTACATTTACATGCATGCACATATATAATAGGAACTTGTTCATTTGCTCAATTTTTTTGATCTATGTAAATAAAATTTATGCACTGGAATTTAAGAAAAATTATATTAAAAATAAATTATCAGAATAGTGAAAGTATTTGACTTTCATCGTATATGCATTCAATTTAAATTTAGGAATTAGGAAATGGAAACAAAAAAAGGTAGAATAGCAATATTCATATCAGACAAAATAGACTTTAAGGTAAAGGCTGTAACAAGAGACAAAGATCACATTATATTCTACCATTTTTTAAAACTCTACATGTACCATAGGTGATCCTGTCACAATCCCTTGAGATGTTTAGCCTGTTCCCCATTTCCTCAGTAGGCTAATCTGTCCAGCCCAATCATTTGAGATTCTGCTGAAGAAAATTGTCCACTGTGATGTTATGAAGACATGTACTAGTAATTATAAGCATAAAATAGAAAATTTGACCTAATCTGAGGTATAGGTTGAAATAATGATAGAGATGTTATGTGTGGCCTCCTCCAAGGAAACAACATCAGATTAGAAGGATAAATGGGAATGAATTAGAGTGAAGATGGGATTAGAGAAGAAAGTGGAAGAGCAAATCCTGATGTTAGAGAAAGCATGAAGTATTTGAAGCACCAAAGAAGGCCAGCTTTTCTACAGCACGAAGGAGGAGGAAAAGCAGAGGTATCAGATGAGCTGGAAATTTGGTATAAAGCATGACTTCACATATATAATATATTCAATTTAGATTTAGATTTTTTTAAACAATAAACATAATAATTGCTAATACTTGTTAAATGTTTACTATATACCAGACATTATTCTAAGAGCTTCATATATAAATTATTTATCTTAAATTCTATTTATAGTAATTATAAAATGATTTATATAAAAATGCTACCTCATTGGTGAACATTGCATAAAATAATTTTTCCTTAAAATTTCAGACACAGATTTAAGTGGTTTTCTATATGGACAATATAAAATTTATTGTTAAAAAATTAATTTCTGCTACTTATTCTATCTTTGATTAATAATTTACAAATCAGAACACAATAGATTATCTTATTCTAAAGTTCTCCAACTGGAAAACTTCTACCCATCCTTTAACTTCCACTCAGATTATAGAATGTTTGTTGTGGATTCTTTCTCTTCTCTTCGTCCAAAGCTAGTTTTTACCTCTTACATGCTCTAACAGCATTATGTTCTTACTTTGATTTTAGCTCATGGAGATACTGATTTATTTTTCTTTGTGTTTTGTAACACCTAACAAAGTATATATAGTAGTCACCATGATTGTTGGATAGTGACTGCAAATGGTTGTTGAATATTTGGAGAGATGGATGAGTAAATAATTATTTACAAATGAGAACTTCAGCATGTATGCAGTTTTTAAAGAAATAGTTTTCTTAACTTTGCTAAATAAAAATAATAAATATAATGTAGAGTATGATTATGAGATTAAATGACATTAAATAACACAACATATACAAAGACTTTAATAATGTCATCTTAAACTATGTTGAATAAAAAGAAATCAACATGAGACCAAACAAACAAACAAACAAACAAACAAAACAAAACAGCTATAGGGAAGCTTTAGACAAAAACAAACAAAAATATAGCTTGGTTCTTAGGTACTTGTGATTGGTATGGGAAAAAAAAATCATTCCAAAAATCTGATGTGAGGATTAAAAAAACTTCTTTTTTTTTTTTTATAGTCCCTAGCTCTTTAACAGAAACCTATTCTACCAGGTAATATAGTATAGTTATTTCTCTAAATCTCTCCTTTTAAAATAATTTCAATTTCCTTTGTGGAAAGTAATGAGATATTCTATGCAATTTCTATAAGAGCAACTAGTTCTTAGTGATTCAATGATTAAATGGAAACATTCAATGTTACACTTGGAATCTCTAAATTTTGGGGGTGCAGTAGGAATTAATTCCCTTCAACTTTGTCTAATATGGGCCTACACCATATCCAACTCCTTTTGAAGTAAACAGAGGCATGTGGTAGTTTCACTATATTATCCTTAAACTCACAGAAGTGTTGGTACCCATCAAGCAATAAAATTTCCAAATCTTTGGATATTTAAGTTGTTGTGATGTAAATATTCATTTAATGGTGCAAATGGAGGAAAACAGACAATAGATAACTTCTAAACTTGGAAAATAAAGATGGGAAATATAGGCTTTTTCAAAAATATCTGATTTTTCTTTTTAATTATATATTTATGATATCTTATTAACATATTTTTAATTTAAGTACAAAATATTCAATGATAAGAAAATTTAAAAATTGCCTCCAGTTATTCATTAAGTCACACAATGAATATGTATATATGCAGTCATTATCCTAGATATTATGAATATAGTAGTAAACAAAACAGTAGTAAATCTTATGAAGAAAAATAAAACAGTAGATAAAAAAATGACACGTGGCTGTTTTAGATAGTAATCAGCTCATACACAAGATACACAGAGAAATGAAAAGGTAGCTATTCATTTCCTTGTAAGAATTGCTTCTCTGTCTTTTTACAACACACCGACAAAAGTAAGATAGTTTTATTTTAATAGTCTTTCTTCTTTGTGAGCCATAACTTCCAAGTCTTTCTGAACAACTATATGCCAACAAATTAGAAAATTTAAAATTGAAGAATTCATAAAAAGAATCAAACAACTGAAATGACTCAAGAATAAAAGAAAATCCAAATATATATAACAAGATGTAAAATTAATAATTAAAACTATTCCCACAAAAAAAGTCAAGTCAAGAATGTTTTACTGAAGAATTTGTCTAAACAATATTACTAATCCTTCACAAATTCTCCCAGTAGAAAAGGGAACACTTCTCATCTCATTATATAAGTTTAGTATTACTATGATATCAAAGCCAAAGGGGGTCAAATGGTACAAATTTCTAATTATGAAATAAATAAGTCCTGAGGCTATAATGTACACCCTGGTGACTATAGCTAATAAAACTGTATTGCAGTTTTGAAAATTCCTAAGAGAGTATATCTTAACAGTTTTTGTCACAAGAAAAAAGTTTTGTAACTGTGTATGGTGACAGATGTTAACTAGATATATTGTGGTGATCATTTTATAGTATATACAAATATCAAATCATTATATTTTAAACCTGAAACTATTATAATACTACATGTCATTATAATTCACTTAAAAAAAACCAAAGATACCATAAGGAAAGAAAATCACAGACAAATATCATTCACAGGTATAGATATAAAAATCCTAAACAAAATATTATCAAACAAAAATTTCAGAAACATACCAAAAATATTATCCAATATGAAAAAGTGGGATTTATTTCAGAAACTCAAAGTTAATTTAAAAATCAATAAATGTTATATATCATAGTAACAGAATAAAGAACAAAGACCACATGATCATACCAACAGAGGCAGAAAACTATTTGATAAAATTCAACATCTTTTCATAATAAAAACTCTCAATGCACTAGGAAGAGAAAGAAACTTTCTCAACTTAATGAAGTGTATTTATAAAAACTCTACAATTAACCTCATAATTAGTTGTTAAAGATCTTATTCTTCCCCCTGTAATCTGGAACAAGGCAAAGATACCCAACTTCATCACTTCCATTCAAAATTGTACTGAAGGTTCTAGACAGGGTAATCAATCAGGCAAAAATAAAAAATAAAATAAAAAATAAAGATATCAGATTGAAAAGGAAGAAGTAATATCGTCTTTACCAGCAGATGAGATGACCTTCCATATTGAAAATTCTAGGGAACCCCTTAAAACCAAAACCTATTAGAATTAATAAATAAGGTCATCAAAGTCACAGGATAAAATTTCAACTAATTGCATTTGTATATGCTAGCTATTAACCATCTGAAAATGAACTTTAAAAAGTCCATCCAATAGCACCAAAAAGAATAAAATACTTAAATAAATTTAATAAAAAATGAGACTGGCACAATGAAAATTATAAAGCTCTACTGAAAGAAATTAAAGATCTCAATAAATGGAGAGATGACCCATGTCTATGGGTTGGAAAACTCAATATCATTAAGCTGACAATACTTTTCAAATTGATTGAAAGAGTCAACACAATTCTTGTAAAAGTTCCTATCCTAATTCCAGAATTTAAAAACAAATCCTAAAAGGAATTTGGAAATACAATTATCCTAGAATAGTCAAAACAATTTTTAAAAATAAGAACAAAGATGAAGGACTTACATTCTACATTTCAAAACTTATTACCACACTACAGTGATTAAGATAGTATAGTAATGAGCATAATATTGTAATAACTATTCATGGTATAGATGAGTACTAAACTCATCAGGATGATCACTTCTTAAGTTGTATAAATGTCAAATCACAATGTTGTACACATGAAGCTAATATAATATTATATGCCAAATGTAATTAAAAAACAAAAATGAAAAGATAGTATAGTACTGGCATAAAAATAGACATATAGATCAATGAAACAAATATCTAGGGTCTGGAAATAAACACATTTATGTTCAATTGATTTTTGACAAAGGTGACAAGGCAATTCAATGGGGAAAGACTGCAGTCTTTTCAACAAATAGCACTGTGCAATTGGATATCTACATGATATATATGTCTATTTTTATTCCAGTACTATCCTTTTTTTAAATTTTGATTATAGATGACATCAATATTATAAATGAATTATACTGTTATCTTGTAACATACACAAAAATCATCTCCAAATAGATCATATATAAATGTTAGGTCTAAAAGTATAAAATTATCAGAAAAAAAAAATGTAGAACTAAACTTTTACAATCTTTGAGGTAGCTAATGTTTTTTTTAACAATTGACCACAAGAATACAAACACTAAGGGATAAAATGATATATATAGTACTCTATAAATATTTAGAATTTTACTCTTCAAATGCACAATGAAAAAAGTGAAGACAATTACAGGGAGAAAATACTTGCAAATATGTCCAATAAAGGACTTATGTCCAAAACATATAAAGTCTTGCAGTTTAATAAGACATATAATCCAATCTAAAAACAGAAAACAATTGAAGTCTATACAGAAGACTACACACTGTATGATTTCATTTATATCAAATTTCAGAAAAGTTAAATCTATAGTGGGAGAAAATAGTGTACTGATTGTCTAGGGCTGAGTGTGGAAAAGAAATGACTACAATTGAAAGTGTGAATTTTGGGGGCGGTGGTAATGGATATGTTTTAAAATTAGATTGTATTGATGGTTACATAACTAAAAACTTCCTAAATTCATTGACTCATATACTTAAAATGAGTGGTATGTAGTGGCATACAGATTATAATTCAGTAAGTCTTTTAAAATCTTAAAAGTAAGAAAATGAACAAACCAACTTAAAAAAAGGCAAATAGCTTGGATAACACTTCACCAAGGAAGAAATATTAATGAAAAACACATGAAAGATGTCCAACATAATTATACACTAGTGAAATGTGAATTAAAACCACAATGAGATACAATGACACACATTAGAATAGCTAAAATAAAAAAAATACTGACAATATCAATTGCTGGTGAGGATCTAAAATGAGTGGAAGTATCATGCACTGTTAATTGCTCAAAAACAAAAATGCCTGAAAAAGGTAGATGAACAAACTTTAGTACATCTATACAATGAAATACTCCAGCAATAAAAGAGAAAAAACTTTTGATACACTCAACAACTTAGATAAATTTCAGAGATATTATGGTGAATGAAAGTAGACAGTATCAAAGTTTACATATTGTATGATTGCATGATTATATTAATATGATATTTTTCCAAAATACCAGACCACATTGGTGGAAGATAAATTAGTGGTTCCCAAGTTTCAGGGAGAGGGTGTGCATACAAAGGTATAGTCTGAAGGAGTTTCTTAGTAGTGATAAAACTGTTTTGTATCCTGATTGTGGTAGCTGTTATATAAATCTATCCATGTGTTAAAAATCCTAGATCTGTACATCAATTAAAATCAGTTTTACTGTATGTTAATTTAAAAATAAAATGAAATTATATAGAAAATCTGAAAGACTCAACAAAATGACTCCTGGAACTAATAAGCCATTATAGCAAGGTTGCAGGATATAAGGTTAATGTACAAAAGTCAATCACTTTCCTATATACCATCAAGAAACATGTGGAATTTGGAATTAACTAGGAAAATTCAATATTGTTGAGATGCCAGTTTTCAATTTGATATATAGATTCAAGGCAATCCCACTCAAAATTTAGCAAGTTGTTTTGTGGATATCAAAAAGCTGATTTTATAATGAAGAGGCAAAATTTATAATGAAGAGGCAAAAGATCCACAATAGCCAACACAGTATTGAAGAAAAACAAATCTGAAGGACTGAACTACCCAACTACAAGATTTTCTATGAAGCTATAATAATAAAGACAGTGGTATTGGTGAAAGAATATACAAATAGATCAATGAAATGAAATAGAAAGCCCAGACATAGACCCATATAATAGAGTCAATTGATCTTCAATAAAGGAGCAAAAGCAGTACAATGGAGTAAAAAGAGTATTTTCAACAAATGGTGGTAGAACAATAGGACATTCACATGCAAAAAAACCCCCAAGAATCTAGATAGGGACCTACTTTTCACAAAAATATTAACTCAGATGGATTAAAAACATAAATGTAAAAAACAAAACTATAAAACTGCTAGAATATAACATATAAGAAAACCTACATGACTCTGGGTATGGTGATGCTTTTCTAGATATAACATCAAAGACACAATCCATAAAAAAAAAATAATTGATAAGCTGGAATTAATTTTATCTAAAAACTTCTGCTATGTAAAAGGCAATATCAGGAGAATGAGAAGGCAAGTCACAGACTGGGAGAAAATATTTGCAAAAGAACATGTCTGATAAGGGATCATATTCAAAATATAGAAAAACTCTTAAAACTCTACAGTAAGAAAACAAACAACTCAATTAAAAAGTGAGGTAACAACCTTAACAGCCACCTCACCAAAGAAGGTATACAGATGGCAAATAAGCATATGAAAAGATGCTCCACATGAAGTATCATCAGGCAAATGCAAATTAGAACAACAAGGAGATATCACTACACACCTATTAGAATAGCCAAATCCACAGTACTGGCAACACCAAATGCTGGAGAGAAACATGAAACAGTAAGAACTCTCATGTATTCCTAGTGGAAATGAAAAATGGTACAGACAATTTGGAAGACAATTTAACCACTTCTTATAAAACTAAACATATTCATACTGTATGATCCAGCAATTGTGCTCCATGGTATTTACCCAGTGGCATTAAAAATTTATATTCCCTTTTTATTTCTTCACTACAGTTTCATCTTTGCTGACAAGTTCCTCTTTTAATTAGCCATTCTGTCATTTGAGTTTATCACTGAAAGTCAATGAAGCAATGCAAATATGTGCTTTGCTGTCTGAGCATGAACAAATGATTAGTGACCAATCAGTAATAGATTTTGAAAAAGAGAATATGATTAATCACTGATTATGAAGTATGTCTGTTATTTGTGTAGTGAATCATAGAGTTAAGGGTTGCCAGCTAATTTTCTACTTTATGCAAATATTCACAGTTACTATAACATGGTTACGAAAATTTTAGCTATGCTGTTGAGGGAACTAGTGTTATATAATTCTTAGTAACTAAAATTTGTGCAAAGTGAGAAGTGCACATATAGAATGAGAAATCTGCTTATGCAAATATATGACATACAGTTAACCCTTGAACAACTTGAGGGTCGCGTTATTGACCACTCTCACAATAAAAACTGGCAGATCTATTTATAACTTAATGTGGCCCTCCCCATAAGTGGATTCCCAACTGTGGATCAAAAATACAGTTAGATCTTGAAAAACATGTGTTTGGACTGTGTGGATCCATTTAAAAGTAGATTTTTTAAAAAATTATCAAATTATAGTTGGTAGACAAATGTTGAATCATTATGTCGTACACCGGTATAAGTTTCCAGTGTACAAAATAATGATTCAACATTTATATACCTTATAATGTGATAACCACAATGAGTCTACTAACCATCTACGATCATGCAAAGTTATTACGATATTGACTATGTTCCCTGTGTTGTACACATATCTTGTGGCTTATTTGTTTTATAACTAGAAGTTTGTTTCCACCACTTTTTAGCTATCCCTCCAACCTCCTCCCCTCAGGCGACCATCAGTTTATTCTCTGTATCTATGAGCCTGTTTTGGTTTTGTTTTGTTTCTTATTCATTCATTTATTTTTTTTAGATTCTGTATATAAATGAAATCACTCAGTATTTGCCTTTTTCTGTTTGACTTATTTCACTTAGCATAAAAACAGATTTTAAAAATTCGTATGTAAATGGAACTGCACAGTATGAATCTGTGTTGTTCAAAGGTCAACTGTGTGTGTGTGTCTGTGTGTGTATAATCTTTAGCATATGCATTCTATTTGTTAGGTGCTAAAACTTTAAAACTGGCATCCTTTTATATGTTTCTAAGGAGACTTGTTTCTTTCTTGTTTCTTACATATATTCATCTTCAATGGTTCTATAATTGAATGGGGATTGCCAGTAATTTTTATACAGAAAAACATTTTAATCTATTATTTTTTAAAGTAATATTGGATCACACTATTTTTCTTTGATTCTGAAATACTACAGCCCTCCACATGAAATTTAGATTATGTACATCATTGCTGAAGAAATACTGAAAAAATTTTGATATAAGGAATAAAACATTTTAAGTTAATGGAGACATGATATATAGTTGAAAAGTTTTGAATTTATTTTACACCATATAGTTTGCTTTTTGGAAAAAACTACCTCCATATATCTATTCAACTAGAAGGTATGAAAATCAATAGACATGGTACTGTGACATCTTTTAAATTCAGTAAGTTATTTACCTGAATTGTGATTAATAATACTTATTTAAAATAAACACTCAATTTTGTGAGCATTTTGATTTCTTCAAAATTGTTTCTTATGCTAATTTGAAAATGTTCAAACTTTTTTTTTTATAGATTTAGCTTAATATGCTAATCATTTATTACCATGGATACTACCTATTATTTATTCATTCAGCTGAGACACAGGTCTAGGCTTGTTCTCATGGAACTAACAACCTATTAGGACAGACAGACAAAAAAATGAACAAGTGATGAACATTACAGATGAGCTAATTATATGGTATTTTAGAAGGTGATACATGTGATAAAGAAAAAATAAAGCAATTTAAAATAGAACAGTCAGGGTCTAGGAGTAATGCAGGCCTCCTGGAGGAAGAATGTTTCACACAGGTGTAAGATCCTGAGGTTGGAAACATGCCTAGGATACTGATGAAATAGAAGAGACCAGTGATGGTGGAACAGAGTGGTAGAGTGGAGAGTAGGGGGAAAGTCAGAGAGTAATAAATGACTGGTTACTATAAATTTTTGTAGACCATTGTAAGGACTTTGATTTTTATCCTGAAAACACTGCGGAGCCATTGGAGGATTTGTAGAAGGGATATATGCTCTGACTCATTATTAACAGGATTACTGCGGTTGTTGCATTGAGAATGAACTAAAGGGGTACAAGAGTAAAGGCAGGGAAACAATTTAGGCAAGGAAGGATGCTGACTTGGATGACTGAGATAGCAATAGGCATCTTAAGAAGTCATTAGAGTCTACATATATGTTCAAAGTGGAGGTGATTAGACCTGATGAAGGATTGTATATGGGGTATGAAAGAAGTGGAGTCAAGAATACTTCCAGGAGTTTTGACCTGAAGCTCAGATTGACCTCAGATTTTGACCTTGCAGGAGGAGTAAGTTTTGGAGGAATATCAGGAACTCAGTTTGGGATGTATAAAGTCTGAGATGTGTTAACAGATTTCCAAAGGGTGAAGTCATGTAAATTGTTGGATTTAGGACTCTGGAATACAGCTGAGGGGTTCAAGCTAGAGATATTAACTACAGTATCATTAGGGTATGGGCCAATATACTTTGTTTATACCATTGTTCTCCTTATCTATACAATGTTTAGCACTTAAAAGGAACTCTAATATCTGTTGAGTGAGAGACTACAAATATAGGGAGTCATTTGCTGATAAATGCTTAACCACAAATACTCAGGAAAAAA
Source organism: Eidolon dupreanum (assembly GCA_028627145.1). NCBI lineage: Eukaryota > Metazoa > Chordata > Mammalia > Chiroptera > Pteropodidae > Eidolon > Eidolon dupreanum. Next base: position 65,159,688 of record CM053513.1, read on the forward strand.
AATAAAAAGAATTTTTAGTGTTTGCAGATTTGTAGATGAAACTACTTCTATCATAATTTCAAGCTACCAAAGTAACATCACTGTATGCAAAGCTGGGAAGAAATGTGCACAATTGATTCCCTCTAGCCAGTAATAAACGAGCTTTACAATACAATTTAGCCCACTATTGCTTAGTTATATAATCATATACATATTTTCCTTATATGCATAAGAGAATTTTAAGTAACCTTGATACTTGGGCAGATGTGAAGTAAAAAAATATCTCATAGATGATAATATAAGCTCAAAATAGAGGATTTAAGTGAATATTTAAAGACACGTCACATACTAAACTAAGTAGTAGAAACACTGAGCTATTTCCTCATACTTTTAGGCAGGTTTCTAAATTTCTCCACATGGGTGAAATATCTTTATACAATTACTGGGAAAGATTTTACAGCCTACAAAATAATCTATTATAATGTTAACAGTACTCTCTTGTCAGAGTTGTCTTCGTGATTTCTAATGCAGCCCACAAAATGTGTTTAAAATGTTGCCATTAAACATCTACCACAAAAATATCTATATAAATTTTAATTTAGTTTTCCTTTTTGGAGTCCAAACTGTGTGGCATGTACCTCAGAGTCATTCTTGGTTCTTTAAAAGGTATTTATTTAACTAATCAACATTAAAAAATTATTGTAGTAGAATATACATAAGATTTACCATTTTAAATAATTTAAGTGTACTGTTCAATGGTATTAAGTAAATTCACATTGTTGTGCAACCATCACCACCATCTACCATCTACCAATTATTGTTTCATGTAAAAGAAGTGCATTTTGTTGTAGGTAGTTATAAAAAGAAAAGTATAAAAGAAAATAAAATTACCCAAAGTCTAACCATTCAGAGCATATCAAATCCATATCTACTTTATTGTACATATAGATATATACCTATATGTACAATATCAGACTGTTAAATCGATGGTCTAAACGTTCCTCTGGTGTTAGAGATCCTCTGAGTCTAAAGTGGGATTCAGACTGACTGTGTCTAATGAAGTGGTGGGGCTGCACACCCTAGTTGTCTATTTTGCAACATTTATTTAATTTAGCAGTGAGCAAGTTTCAATAAAAATTATTATGCTCAGAGTTATGAGGCATAGGGAAAAAGAGGTATGGACAATTCATCATTCTAGACAGATGATTTAGAGCTGAGCCCTGGGGAGAGAGAGTTTCAAGCACAAGATAAAAGAAAACTGGTCATTATGAAATTTTTGATGGAGCAAAGATCAGGGACAAGATCATTCTTCCAAATCTATTTGGAACAAATAAACATCACAAAAATTTCAAGCAGAAGGCAAAGTTTGTAACTTATGAGTTTTGCAGATTTGGATGCAATGTGTCCAAAACAACCTGAAGAAGCAGGTGGCTTCTTCATCCAGAGGAACTGTCATGCTCTGTACCAAATGTTGACATTGTTTTTTCTTCCTTCCTTCCTTCCTTCCTTCCTTCCTTCCTTCCTTCCTTCCTTCCTTCCTTCCTT
>CM053513.1:65161311-65293406 GCA_028627145.1 Eidolon dupreanum
AATGGTTTATAAGTAAAAGTCGTGAACTAAAAAAAAATGATATTCATGTTAATGTTACCACATTTATATATATATGTCTGGAGACTTGGAAGAATTGATGTTATATTCATATATGTGATTTTTAAATTTCTACATGAAATTTAAGTTTTAGATGCCTCATCATTTATTTAATCATTTTCCTGTATTAGGATTTTTAGTTGTTTTCAGTTCTTCAAATTTTGGTTTGCGGATTACCCTTGAACATGTTGGCAAATTGCAGTACTGAAAAAATTTTGACAATATATATCCAACTGTTAGGTTAAGCCATATGAAATATTAATTAGCATTATAAACTATAAAATTGGCAGTTTCATAAGGCTCAATATACCAATTACTTACCAATTTTTGGCAATTTTAATAAATTAAAAGTTATGTCTCATCACTTTAATTTTCATTTGTTTGGTTAATGAACTCTTATGGTTCATTTATTTAGCAATCTAGACTGTGTGCTTACAATGTTCAAGGCAGTATGATAGGCATAGAATACAAAGAGTACTAAGAAGAAAATAAAGCCTATCTTCATGGTATTTACAAGTCCATTAGAGGAAATTATTCGTCAAATATTCTTAAACATAAATATGAAATTTAATGTAAGAAAAATGCTATGTCAAACATGTTGCTAAGAGAATCTATGAAGGAATATCTAATTTAAATCAGGAGATTCAAGTAAAGTTTCCTTGTGAAAGTGACATTTGAGTTGCTATCTGAAAGAGGACTACATTTGACTAATGAGTAATTGGCAGAAGGGAATTGGAGACAGAAGGAAAACTGTATGTTCAAAGGATTTGTGGCAAAAAGATAGCATCATACATTCAAGGACTTGAGAGAGAATTGGAGTGGTTGGAACAAAGTTTGAGTCAGGTGAGGTAAGGCATTAGATGAAGTTGGGCAGGGATCAGTATAAAAAAGACATTATTATCTGGATTAAGAATAGTCTTCTCATAAGAATGAGAAAATATTGTAGGATTCTAAATAGGGGTACAGAAACATGTTCCTATACATGTTTTGAAGGCATCATTCTTTGTATCAACATATTAGGGTGGGTTAAGATTGGATATGGGGAAACCAATTGGAAGGCTATTGTAATAGGCCATGAGAGATATAAGGGAAGCTTGGACAAGGAAAGTGGGATAGACACAGAAACATGGTATTAGATTTTGGAGCTGTTTGAACAACTGGATGGATGTTTGTACTGTTTATTGATAAGGGGAACTCTGGAAGAGGAAAAGGTTTGGAAGTAAAATAATTATTTTGGTAATGTTTAAGGAGATTTTCAGACATCCAAGTGGGAATGTCAAATAGGTAATTAAATATATGTGGCCACAGTAAAAGAAGGTTTAGATATAGGATTTTAAATTGGTGAGCCATTTACTTTTTGAGTTTTAATTCAAATATATATATTACCAGATAAAAAATTAAAATAAAAATGGTTTAGGGTAAGATGAATCTCTATATTCTCATGTCAAATAATGTTCAAGATTTATAAGTTGTCAATAAATGTTTAATAATCTAGTGTGTGGAATTAAACATGACATAATATAAACATTACTTTAGTAATTAAAAGAAATATGTCTATCTTTATGCATGTGTATATTATAGTGTGTGTAAATATGATATATCACACATATATATGATATATCACAAAAATCAAGAAGAGTGTTGAAATGTGAACATGAAAATCATAGGTTTGCAAAATTTGAGGAGAAGGATAATTATGAATAAATGTAACTTTATAATATTTATGTTTTTGGATCTTTTTGCACTGTGTGTTCCTTACAATAAATGAGAGAGAAAAATACATTCAAATGAAAGACTGGTATAGAGGATGGTTCAGGATCAGAGAACGGAGACTAGAATGAGAATAATTTAGAGAGTTTTCCCACAATTTTGAGTTATCTGCTTCTCAAGCTATATCCAAAGTTCAGACGAGAAAAATACTTCTAGAGGAAATACATTTTATTCTTTCTTGAAGTGTACTCTTCATTAAACCAGACCATTTGGAAACTATGCCCAGATAAAGGTTTAGTACTCTGAGAACTTCATTCTGAACTTTGCTTTGACACATGCCTTTGGATGACTCAGAGGAACGCTAAAGAAACATCTATAGAAAACTTGATTTTGCATTTATGACAGTGTGGTGAGGACGCTGTCTTCTTTTTTACCCATAAAGTGTATTTCTTGAAACTTGAAAACCAGAAATTCTTTAGCTCTTAAGAAATGTGCATGCATTTTCTTATGAATAATGTAAACCTTATTTCAAATTACATTTCCTTTTTTTGTAATTTTATCAAGAATCTCAGAGACAGTTGAAATTCAACTTCATAAATGATTAGGAGTCTTTGACTTGAATGTTTATGTTTCAACTTTACCCTGGTCTTGTTTTTATTTTTACTTTTTACATATATAATATTTTCTCTAGTCTTAATTTTTGATTCATTTATATTTGTTTACTTTATTGTATGGATAATTATGTATCTTTATAATTCAGAAGTAAACCAGCTTGATAATAGACAAAAATGGGAACTCTTTATTCAAAAGTAAAAAATGAAGCTAGGGATTTGAATGAGATAACTTGGGGAGAGAGATTTAGCGTTGTAGAACCTATGCATTTAACCACTACACAGAAGCAAAGACTCAGAAATACAGTTATAGGAGATAGGCCAAGAGTGAAGAAAGGAATTAGAAAGTTGGAAGCCAAGAGGCAATAGCCACCTGTGAAGAATACTACTGAAAGGTCAAGAAAGTCAAGAACTCAAATGCCCAACACATTTAGACAGAGCATTGTGAAAGGAAGTCAGATTTGAGTGGCTTGAGGAGCACATAGCAGGTAAGAAAATGAAGATACAGAAAATAAGCCATTCATACTTTTATGTTTGTTAGACATATTTGGTTCTTTTGTGAACAAACTCTCTGTTTATATCTCTTTATATTAGTTATCTTTTTTAAGGTGTGTAAGAATATGTTATATTAATTAACCTGTTAAAAAATATTATGCTAGCTAAATATGCTGCACATTTTCTTTTTGACATATTTTTTTCCATTATGGTTAATGTAACCTTGATATCAACTGTAGTTCTGCTAGTTATATAAGAACCACTTTGGATTACATCTTACTCTGTGATGACCTTGCATTTCACCCATTCAAATAACATATAATTATTGCTTTCACTATGTGCTCATAAATAATTTTTATAAGAATCGCTATTATTTTAACAGAACTTTCACAGCTCACTACAGCAATTTGCATGTGGATGCAAATGGTGTATTTTAAAACCCTTGAATGAGAACTACAAATTGTAGAAAGAGCCAAAGATAATAAATTTGCTAAAAAGTAATCTTTTCCAAAATGTAAGTTTAAGTTACTATTTTGCAAAGAATGCAAAGATAAAGTAATAGATATTGGGCTAAACTCATTCTGTTTATCATGTGGCCTAAAAAATAAGTTAAGTCTTACTGTAACACAAATAAAAGCTATTAACTACATGACCAGTAGCTTCCTCTAAAGTATAGAGATATGAGAAGATTGGCTTTAGGCAATAGAATTAAAAAGTGGTGTAAAAAAAATTGTCCAAAGTGTTTATGTCCATAATATTTATAGCAATGATGTAAAATTTACTACAGTACTTTTAGATTGAGGCCTTACAATTTTTATAACTGTATATTTTTATTTGCCTATAATAAATTTCAAAATAAATAGAGGTTCAATGAATACTTTGCATAATAGTTAGCTTTATATAAAATAATTTTTTTAAAGAAATTAAAAAAATAAGAGTAGTGTGTAAGATAAATTTTTATCTATTTGGTTAAAAATGTAACTTAGTTCAGTTACATTAAATATTTCTTTTAATAATTAGAGTTTCTAACTTAATCTCAAAAATTTGCTTACAAAATGGAAAAACATTTTCTACTTACTAATATCTCCAAATACTGAGTGGTACATGTCATGAATGAATAAAAATGACAATACTTATATTAACTGTTCTATTAATAATTTTCTAACATTTACATTCTCAATTAAAATATACATAATATATTTGTAAAAAGTGCTATATATACAAGTAAAATATACAGCATAAACAAGTACTAAATTCTAATTTAATTAAAGGAATAACCGTCTAATTAAACATTGTAATCATCACTACTTCTTAGGGGCCATAATAGTGTAGAGGTTAAGAAGAGCATGGGCCTGGGAATGGAATGCAGCAATTTGAATTTGGCTCTACTGCATGATCCAAGGAAAGCTTAGCATCTTTTAGATAAATGTTATATTTAAATGCTACATTTTAACATGGCAAATTTAGGGAAGATGATGGAGAGAAAAAGTGACTCTTCATTGACAAATACTTCCACTGTGTGTATTTTGGGGTATTGGGGGGTGGTGAGGTAACCCTCCAGGCAAGAAGAAACTGTAGAAATAAAAGACGGTTTCCTGGCCAACAAAAACACAGCTTTGCAGGAATTATCAACAAAGCAAAAGGTAACACGTTTCAGGATAAGACCAAAATCTGTGACTTCACATTTAAATCTTTAGTAGAGTTATCAATATTATATGTACATAAAAGTGGACATAGAAAGCAAGCAATTCTATCAATGCAGAATGGAGCACCAAACATTTCAAGGAAAACTCAATGTCTTTTACTTGACAAAATGTATGACCCTTGGCTTGTGGTTCTCCATTTGTAAAATATAGATGTTCGTGAAGGGAGTATTTACAATTCTTTTCAGGTCTAAAATTTCTAAGGTCATAGGTGGTTGCAAGCATTTCAGTGCAGCTAAAGGGAAGCCAGATGTGCCTGAGTTGACGTGAAAGTAGGTTTCAGGCTCAGGATCTTTTGATTGTGGGCAGAGTGACAGAGTGAGTTGTATTCAGTTTTTCTTAAATGGGAATAGAAAACACTCACACTTCAATAAGCCAAGTGTTCACAAGGCAGTCTAAATGATGCATATTTTATCAGTAAGAACAAACTAAGGGTTAAGTAACCTTTATGGTTATTTCAATAGCACATTAATTATATAAGAAAATATAATTTCTGTGAGCATATACTGTTAACTATGTTCTGTATGTGGCAGGGAGTCCATGCAACCATAAACCAAGCTACCATGACTCATGTGAACTTCCTTAGAAGGGTCTACCTTGTAAACTTAAATCTATAATATAACTGCAAATACAAGTTTTTCCAGTTAATGTTTCATAAGACACAAATGCAGAAGGTTTCTGTATACTGGTGAACTACTGAGAGTTCTAATAACTTATATTTGCATAGTATTTGATTCTAAAAATTATCTTAAACAGGCTTTTCTCTATTTCTGTGTTTCTTTTTATCAATTGTCTGCTCAAATAAGAGTATTCCTTTAAGTAACAGATTTTAAAAAGATCTGAACTGAGTATACTTCAGATTTTATTGCAAACTGTATGCTCCATAAATTTTGTATCATTTTAGTAATTGAATGTTTTCTAGGAAAGAAGTAATAAAGTATTCGTTAATTTCAAATCAGTGAGTATAATGAAATGGCATTATATTAGCCATTAAAATAACTCAAAAGCCATTTCAGATTTTGTGTAAATTTTAGCAGAAAGTAATTGGAAAAATAAACACTTTCCTCTTACTTGAACTACCAATTTCACACATACTAAACTTTCATCAAATTTCACAATGCATCATTAACATTTCAAGATTGTGAGAATTTTATAACATGATATGCTAATGCCTCTCCTCCTGATCACAACATTAAAAATCGTGTGCTTACAAGAAATAAAAAAGACAAAAAGAAACCAAGGCAAAACAAAAAATAAGATACTCAAACCAAAGGAACATTCAATTCTACCTTGGTACAGAAAGCTTAGAAGCAATTTCACCTGTTTCCCAATTTGGAGTTGATTTTGTTGCTTCTTTTTATTTATTTTTGTCCCTACAAAAATGAAGGGGTGATACACATGTGGAAGATCAGAGATAAAGGGGAAAAGGATAAATGTCAGTTTCAGAAGCTGTAAAAAAATGTGATTTTGTGCTTATTTATCCTAGTTAGTGGCAAGTAACCAGTGTTCCTTCAGTTTAATCTTCTGGGTCTGATGTTCAAAAAAGCCTCTAAAGATTTATTGATAAATATTTCTGTGTTCACTATTTCAAAACAGTAAGGGTTAAAGGAATGATTTATAAATAAAGGAATGACTTATAAAAAGAATTCTTTTCCTATTTTTTTCTTATAATAGTGGCTTAATGTAATAAGAATTAATATTAAGCCTCAATTTATTTTGGAACAGACTTGTTAATGTCGAAAAAAAATACTCTTTTCTTCCACAAATGAGAATATTGAGATTTGAAGTTAAAGTGAAATCACTCCATGTATTCCACATGCAGTTGCCAATCATAAAACCGATACTGGAACCAATTGGTATGGTTATTTTTAGCATAATGTTGAATTAATGTGTAACCAGCTTTCAATAACAGGTGGAGATTTACCATTGTCGTGACACAGCATGCATATTTCATAATGTCAATATGAGAAAGAAAATGCACACAGAAACTTTTAAAATTTAAATAAGAGAACAAAAGTTGGAAGTCAATCGAGCTTCTTTTAATTGCTTAAGCATTTCAGAATCCCCACTATATATAGATGAGGAAAATCTAAAAAGATATCTTAAACAGTTATAAAGTAGTGTGTCTCATTTTTTAAACAATTATTCCCTGGGCTTTTTGTTGCACATTATCTGAAAGATTTGGATGCAGTCTTCCAGGCACAGGGTCTACCCAACTCATAGCCTCCGCAGATTACCAGAAGTGAAGTCTAACCTGAGACACTGTGGAAACTGCTAGCTAATGGCAATCTTTGGGACAGAACCTGTCATCCCTGATGGATGGATACTCCAAGACTGGGATGCCAAACCAGTATTGGCCATGGGGTAAGGATAGGGAATATGATGGGTGGGAATGAGTTCCAGAAGACCAGAGAGAAAAGGGAAGTGTGAAGGGTAGACTCATCGCCCATTTCTCTGAGAGAATAGTGACTGACCGAGAGACAGAAGGCCAAAAGGTACATTTTTGCATAGAACGTAAGCTTTGCCGCAGTTGTTTGAAGCCACATGAGAATTAAGTGTTTCTAGCTGACTTTCTCCTACTTGAAATGACAGATTTCTCCATTTCCTTCCTACCTTTTCTTCAGTCCCTGTAGATGTCCTTAACTGGGACCAGGGCTTAGCGTGGCTGTGCGGAGGCCATAGCAGCAAAAACTATTTCAGCCACTGAAGGACTACAAGTGAGTCAGTGACCTACTTTCTCCAGGAACTCTTTCCTAGTCCCTTTCTCTTTACCAAACCCACCTTGTCACCATCACCTTTGTAACCTTATTCCCCGCCCAGCTCTTCCTCCTGCCTCCCGCCTCTCCTTCTCACCTGTCCACAGCAATGGCTGTCATAGAGTAGATGCTGGCGAACACGGCTGTGATAGGGAAGAAATTCTGGAAGCGACAATAGTTAGCCCCGAAGTACCACTCGCTGTGAAGCGCGTAGATGAAGTTGACCAAGGTGTTGAAGGCTGCCATGGAGGCGTCGGAGAAAGCCAGGTTCACGAGGAAGTAGTTGGTGACGGTCCTCATGCGTTTGTGGGCCAGGATGATCCAGATGACTATGAGATTCCCTAAGACCGCCACGGCCACCACCACGCCGTACGCGAGCGACCAGAGCGCGATGCGCCAGGACGGTTGCACGAACTGGTTGGTGAGGTTGGCCCGCGGCTGCGAAGGCGCGGGGGAAGTCTCGGGCAGTCCCAGCGTGGAGGACGAGGCGGAGAGATCGCCAGCTTGGATGAGCTGTTGCAGCCACTCAGCCTCAGCCACTCCTACCGCTGCCCCAGAAGCGAGCGCCTCACTCAGGCTCCCGGCATCAACGCCCTCTCCTCCCGCGCCTGTCGTCCAGTTTGTGACCGAGGGCAGAGAGGCCATCGCCGCCAGTCTGCAGCCCTGGATCCGCTCACTCACCCGCCGCCAGCCCCAGTCAACTCCCCCGAAGTTCTTATTTGCCTCCTGGTCCCTTGGTTGCTGGGCAGTCCTCGGCTCCCACCCCCTGGAAGCGCTGCAGAGAAGGTACCGCTCCTCTTCTTCCTGAAGAAATGCTCTGAACCAGCAGGTGATGGAGAGCAAGGGCGCCACTTTGCCCTAGGAGTTTGCGACTTTGGCAGGCAGGATGAGACGATCCAGAAGAGAGATATTAGGAACTGCCCCCGCCGGAGATCTCCGGGTTGGCCTGGCACCGGCTGTGGAGCACTGAGGCTCGGGTGCTGCGGCGCGCTTTATAGTCTCTTATAGCCTCCTGCTTTGGTGACGTTGTGGGGGCCGCGGAGCTGACCAACCCCTTCGCAGACAACGATCGCATTCCTTTCCTCCACCCCACCCTTCAGATTTCATTCATTCTCTACTTGCTGCGGAGCAGCTGGAGCTTGAAGGGTGTACATCTCAAAGAAAGGGCTGCTCTTCCTCACACGTAATTAAAATCCTGCCGAGATTGATTTTCCTCTTTAACTTCAGAATATTTTGCTGAGGTCCTTGCTCTCAAACATTTACTGTGGGCTGTTCATTTCTAAACCAATGAAACTATTCACCGTTAAACTGAAGGCACGATCCCAGGAGCTTTTCCTGAGAGTGTGTGGGTGCAGCTTGCTGCGGGCTATAGTCATTTCGTTAGGTGTTACTGGCTTTTGGAATTTAAGTCAAATTTCTGCTTGCGTGTTCATGTTATCACTTTCAGATCCCTTTTCCTCTCTCTCTCACTTCCAAAGTCCCCTGTTTCCTCTCTTTCTCTAATCTCTATCACCATGAAAGACTATGGTTTCAGAGGCTTGGTTTAGGTTGGAATGCCATAACGCACAGAGAGTAAATTAGAAATCCCAAGAGGTGGGTTTGGGTTTTGTTTGTTTGTTTGTTTGTTTTTAAACACGACAAGACTTGAATTTCTCTATTATTCTGGGATTAACGTATCCTGTAAGCAATCTAAATACATACACTCTCTTATACAGCTTTGGACATTTGGCGCTTTGGTTTTCAGGGCCTGACCATGGGGACACACTGATGAGGATGAGCAACAATAGCGTTAGTTTCCTGGGTAAGCGGGCAAGCCTGACCTCTGAGCCTGGCTGGAGCATGTGAGCTGGAGTGCTCTGTGCAGTGCCAGCTCGAGGAAATGTCTGTGCTTAGACTGTAGATAGGCAATTTATCGGGATGTTCCAGAGGCCAAGCTCTCTTCTATTAGTTTCTTGGGGATAGATATGCAGGAATTTAGTGTTAAACATAACTTAGCAATCTCCTGAAAACACTTGAAAATTTTGAACCCCAGTTTTCACATTCGAAAATGAAAATTTTTTTAAAAGTCTAATTTGCAAGGTAATTATGGAGATGAGTAGTTTCAACAGAATTCCTTCAACAACACTAGGCAAGAGGGAGACCTCAGTAAATGTTAGCCACTTCAATCTTATCATGATGCATTTCATCAAAATGTTTTCAGGTAAAATGAATCAAAGTGTAACCAGAGAGCAACTGAGTCAGGGGCTTATGCTGCCTGTGCTGCTCAGCTAATAGACCAATGCAGAAGTTGGGCTATTAGAACAATGTTTATTGTCAGAGCACCTGTGATCTGAGAAGGCAACAGGTTAACATCTTCAAAAACTGCTCTACTTTCTCAGCCCAGCTTAGGGTATTTAAGGGGAAATCTGGGCATTATTCCAGAGGCTACATGATGGTTCCAGGGGTCTATTGTGCTTCCTGGGGCCTTTCCTCTGGTGACGTGGTCCTCCAGTGGTGTTAGCAACCAGGAGCAAAGATGGGAGTAGTCTGGAAAGAATGCTAGACCAGAAGGATTGTGGTCAGAAAGCCTAAGGGCATTAATCATAAGTTTCAGGGCAATTTTCTATGGCAGAAGGTGTTCCACGCTCTGGGTCAAGCTTCAGGGGACGATGTATTGTTAAGCTATAGGATAAAGAAAGGAGAAGCTGGGGACGCTGTGAGGCCTGTAGTACAGGGGTCCCAACCAGGCCTTTCCTCAAAAGCGAGTTTTACTTGTTTCAAAAGAAGTTAGCTTGTAATTTGTGAATATTTTGAATTCTTTAGTTTCCCCATTTAGAACATATGCTTTAAAAAACTCGCAATGATTATTTCACAAATGGATGTGCAGGGTGGCTTGTGATGAATAGTGTTTTCCTTTTTATAGTTTTTATGATGAAAACTATAGTGTATAGAGCTAAGTGTGAGGCAATCTGATAATTACATTTACAAAACCCTTCTGCAAAATAAACGCATGCTGAAAGTCATAATTATCAAGAGTTATTGTTTCCTATTTCTTCCCAGAGAGGCCTGTGAAAATATATGATAAATTATAAGTAAAGTTAATAGAGATTCCACACTCTCTGCTTACTAATTCTAAATTAAACCATTTTCTTTTGAAAACCAAATTATGTCTTTCTGCCAGTTTACCTTCCTGAAATTACTTGATTTACAAATGAAAACCTCTCTCTTCCCTAATGAAATCAAGGAACAATTAAAAAAAAAAACTTCATATAATACACACCACTTACCAAGATCTTGGTATGGATCATTCTGGTGGTTGATAATTAAGCATATTTTGATCAAATATTTTAAGTTGTAAAATTGCTTAGTTGTGTAGAAATCTATTAAATCTTGACTTACTTATCTATACAGAGTATAAGTTGTGATTCTATTTTCCTTGGACTTATATATGGGTAAAGGTGATATGACAAAAATAAGTGATAATGATAAAATTAGAACTAGTTAGAGTGCAAGGGCTTAAAAAAGGTCTTTCTTTTCAGAGGAAGAGAGGAATCCAGGTCAAGGTTTTCCTTTTAGATCTGCTTTACATAGAGAGAATCTCCCTGTATCCCTAAGCAGTAGTACTGAGTAGCTGTTATTCATTCATTGCTTCAGTCATCCTCAGATATGAATTGAGTATATTTCTTTCCAGGAGCTATGCCAAGTACTAGGGATGTGGCAATGAAACAACCAGATATGAACCCTGTCCTCCTGGAGCCTGTGGTCGAGCAGTATTTTTGACACTAAAGCAAGTATTATAAGTAGCAAGATAGGAAGTTACAGAAAAAAAAAAATAGGAGTGTGTAACTGAGTAGAAGGATGTTGTACTCACTGGAGTCTAGATTATGTCAGTTTCTCTTAAAAATTTCTTGGTGAGAATGAAATGAAGTGCCAAAAAACAGGCTTACCAGGAGCTTATACCTTAAAAAATGGGAAGGTTTAGGAGATATGGGAAGGTTTAGGAGATAAGGGAAGGTTAAGGAAGAGGGATCCTTGTTAAGAGAATTTGGGGAATAATCTGGCCATTATAGCTCCAGAATCTGAATCTGGTCTTATCTGAGTGCACCCTGATGGTTTCCTCATTCTTTCTTACCCTCTTTCTCTTACCATTAGAATCTAAAAGCCTTAAGCATGGACATTGAGGTCAGGAGCTGAGGGGCAGAGGAAATGGTAACAGACCAGGTGACTCTTAGAGAAGGATCCTATAATTTTGCATTTAAAAACTGAAGCAATTATTTTATTTTTTTGGATTGCAGACTAAAATTCTGATTATCCTTTCAATATATTTTTTATTATTTAAACCAAGGGCCTGTTCTTTCACTATGAGATCATCCAGAGGGAATTTTTGCCTTTTAATGACTCACTTTTATTTGTGCTATATTAATGTAGCCCAAAATTATCAGGACAAGAAACCACATATTGAGATATATGTAATGGAATAGAGATGAAGAGAAGAAGGAAGGTTATCCACATACCTCATGATTATATTTAATAGATAATGTAGGTTTATTGCCAAAAACATAAATTTATTGATCCTGTTGTAATGAAACAATAAAGAAAACACCATTATCAGCAACAAAGCATTTTTGTTGTAGGATAGCAGAGAGAGAAAAAAACAAAACAAAACAGGGAGTGTGTGTGAGCTTGCACCTACACAAATGTCTAAGGATGCTGGGAAGTAAGCTAAGCATGGTAAGTAGCTTAGGAGATGTTAATAGGTTTTAGATTATAGTGACTAAATCTTGGTCCGACTGTATGAGTGTAATATAAATTACAATCATTTATGTGAATCCTTGTATTTATTCTTAAAGACCAAAAAGTTTACCCATTTTATTATGCACAATAGATTACATTTCTCCTAAATTTTATTTGCGCTCAATGTTTTTTGCTAAGAATACATGCTAGTAATGTACCTAGTAATTTGTTAATAACTTATAATAATAAAATGGATACTGGTCATTACTTAATTAATTATTTTTTTCCTCTCTGACAACTCAAAGAAACAGTATGGCATATTTTATACTTGTATTTTTATTTTAACAAGGTTCTCCAAAATAAGCATAATAGCACAGAATTTCAGGTAGTGTTGCTGGCTGGTGGGGAAATTATTTTTGGAAAAAAAGAGCTTGTCAAAAGTCCAGATTTCTGTCTCTAAAACAACCTTCTATTTGACAGTTCTCCCACAATTTTAGTTTCAGTATGTTCATTGTTTCTCACTATGTTGACATTTTTTTTCTTTCTTACTAATTTCAGATCCTGATAGTCTACACTGTAACACTTGCTCTGTGTGTTTTCCCTTTATTATTTCGTTGTACTTGGTTTGCAATTTCCTTGGATCAATTCCACCCTCAGAGTTTTGGGCTTCTATAATGAGGCTACTGAGTATTGCTGGCAATCAATCAATGAATCAATGAATGAATGAATCAATCAGTAGATCAACCAACAATCAATATAGCTCCACTTGATTGTGTAGATAGATGCTCCTTAAAAATTCTTGTTCTCTACCAGACATCCTATCCATGTGGATCTGTGATTTGTTGCCATTTCCAAAAATGTCAACTATTCTTTTTTTCTTCCTTCTTAACCCTGCCTCTCATGATCAGCAAATTATGTTATCTCCGATTTATATGACAAAATTAAGACCATCAGCCAGGAATTTCACAATTCTCTGAATTTCATCCATCTTTTCATCATTTGTTATTATCTCTGTGAAATTGGTTTATCTTTTCCTAAAAGCTTTTTATTTTTTTTACATCTATGCTACTTGTTCTTTCAATCATTACTTATTTTCTCTCTCTTCAACATTTCATTCTTTTTTCCTTAGAAATGAATCATATCTAAGAATCTACATTAAATAGCCCTTTCCTGACCATGTTCCTTTTTAGTTAGCAGTTTTATCTTTCTTCTAGATGAGCTTCTTAAATAAAATATCTAAAGTCAATATTTCCATTTCCTCCTTCACAATATTCCTTGGTATTAAGTACTCAATTTTCTTCTGTCTTCTCAATTAACTGCATGTTAAACCCCATCGTTACTTTCCTTGACCTCTCTGTAGCATTAGCATTTGACATCTGTGTTCATTTCCTATGGCTGTCACAACACATTACCACAAACTGAGTGGCTTAAAACAACAGAAATTAATTTTCTCATAGTTTGGGAGGCTAAAAGTTTGGAATCAGGGTATGGGCAAGGTTTGATATTTCTAGAGGCTCTAAAGGAGAATCTGTTTCATGCCTGTCTTATAGTTTCCGTTGGTTGCTGCCAATCTTTCATGTTCATTTGCTTGTAGATGCATCACTCCAGTCTCTCCTTCTGTCATCACGTAATGTTTTCCCTGTGTGTCTTCACATCACCTTCCCTGTGTGTTTTTATGTGCCCAAATTACTCTCTTCTTATAAAGACAGATAAGTCATTGGATTAGGCCCAACCTCTAACCAGTATATCTCAGCTTCACTTGTAACATCTGCAAAAATCCTATTTCCAAATAAGATACCAGAGATTAAGACTTGAACATATATTTTTTGAGTGGGGTGGGGGACACAAAATTTCACTTACAACAGTTTGCCTTCTGGTACTCTGAAATTCATGTCCTTCTTACATGCAAAATATATTCAGTTCATTACAATATGTCCAAGTCAACCTATTCTAGCATCAACTCTAAGATCAAAATTTTATTTAAATATCAACTCAAAAAACCCCGAATCTCATCATCTAAATCATATAAATCAGGTATGTATGAGATTCTTGGTATAGTACATCTTTCCTCAAAATTCCTCTCCATCTATGGAACTTCAAAATTAGAAAACATATTATCCATTTCCAAAATACAATGATGGGACAGGCAAAGGATAGACATTCACATTCAGAAAGGGAGATAATAGAAGGGAGAAAGAAGTTACTGGCTTAAAACAAGTTTGCCACTCAGCAGAACAAAATTCATTAGATTTAAGTGCCTGAGTATTATTCTATGTGGCTTGATACTCTGACCTCTGGTTCTGTGGAGAGCCCACTCATCTGTGCCACCTCTGACCCTTTTTGGTGGCCCCTTCATCTTAGGCCGAATCGTTCTCACCCTGTTGGCCCAAAGAAGTGAAGTCCTACCCTCTAGAACCAAGCAGATGGCATCCTGCTGACCTCTCAACCATTCTCAGGGTTATTCTCCCCTTTCCTTGAAAGGACACCCATTTATATCTCTAGTAGCTATTTCCTTTTTCTTGCCTATAGAATTTCAGAAGTCCAACAGCCTTTCTTCATTTTATCCCGCCTCTGTTCTCCTTAGGCTGGAATAGTGGTTTCTGCTGAAATGGTTAATTGGATCAATGCATCACATGTCTAATCTTTCCAATAATAGTTTATTCAGCCACACTCTTGGCATTGTCTCCAGAACACAGCATTCTCATCTTTTGAACTATGGACAGGCTGAGAATTTTACAAATCTTTTCTCTTCCTCCTCCTCCTCTTCCTCCTCCTCCTCCTCCTTCTCCTCCTCTTTCTTCTCCTCCTCCTCCTCCATCTCCACCTCCTCCTCCTTCTTCGTCTTCCTTTTTTTTTTTTTTCTTTTTTGCTTAATGGTTCCTTCCTCAAGTTATCTCTTTCCTCTTGCATTTTACCACAGGCAAAGGAGAAACCAGGCCTCACCTTGCACACTTTGCTTAGAAATTTTCTCAGTTAAATATCCAAGTTCATCAGTTACAAATTTTATTTTCCACCCAAAAGCAAAATACAATTCAGCCAATTTTATAACAAAGATAATCTTTCTTCCAGTTTTCAATAACTGATTCCTTATTTCCTCCTCATATCTCACCTGAATCTCCTTTAATAACCATATATCTAGGAGTCTCTTAAAGCAATCTAGGTATTTTCTATTATGTGCCTCGGAATTCTTCTATTACCCAATTTCAAAGCCAATCCCACATTTTATTTGTTACAGCAACACCCTACTTCCCCACAATTTAATCTACAACATTATTATTTATTCTTTCATTCTTAACTTTCTCTCCCTCTGTGAGGCTGTAGAACAACTCTCTGCTGCTTCCTCCTTTCTTCCTACATCCAAACAATGTATTTTGAGACTTCCTTTCTCTGACTACCATTTATATTTGGGGTTTCTGGAGATTCCTGTCTTGATCCTTTTCTTTTTTTACTCTGTATACTCTCCCTGAGAGCTCTACTTCATGCAAATTCAAATCTTCACTACCTTTAGTCATGATGTGTACCAAATCTACCTTTCCACGCTCATATACTCAACTACCTATGGGATATCTTCCTTTAGATGCCATACAGTCACTTCAGACTCTACAAGATCCAAATTGAACTCAACTTTAAGATCTTAAACCCTTTTCTCCCCGTGTTAATAAGAATATAAATCTGGCTGAATAATTACTCAAACTAGAAACAGGAATTATTCTAGATTTCTTTGCATTCCTCTCTTTCTCCTTCACAAATCCAATCATTTACCAATTCTAGTAGAATAGATTCAGCATTCTTAGAAACTCTTATATCAATTTTCTTATTTCTTTTCCCACTGATACTTCCCTAGTGCAAATCTCTATTACTTCTGCTGTGGATTCTGTGACAGACTCTAATAGAATTCACTGATGAATACATCACTGTTGATTTTAGGCAGCACTGTAGTTAGCTATTCTTTACAATAGTTTATGGAGATCTTTCTAAATATATAATAGATCAATCATTCCCTTGCCAAAAATTTTTCTGTGGAAAGCAACAAGGTCCTTCAATATCGATCCCTGCGTTCCTCTTTAATTTTATCTTTTACTTCTCCTCGTAACGTCTCTTCTCTTTAACTATCTGAAACTACTGGCAATTCTTCCAACATATCCTAGTCTTTCATACTCCATGTCTTCCCGATTCTGGCCTCTCTTCCTGGAATACATTTCCCTTCCTAGTTCTTTACATTTCATCTTAATTATTTATTTTTTTTGGAGAAGCTTTTTATGATGGGGCAGTCCATTATAGTACCCTGTTTATGTCATTAGCTTGGTTCATTTCATATCATCCTATAATTATTGATTTACCTCTATGTCTCCTCCATTAAATTATAAGACATTTAAGAGATGAGTATGAGCTTTATTCAGTTGGCTTGCATAGGACCTATAACAAATGCATGTTAGCAGAATTACTAAATTCTTAGCAGATCATCTCTTCTTTCTATATGTAATATGAAATGAACAACCTTAAATTAGACACAGAATTTTTTAAGAGCACATTTGATTTTTCAAGTACAACCTTTTAGAAATAAAGTTTATTTTATTGGGCTTGTTATTTGTAGGTGAAATTTATGTTGTATTGCAAATGGTAATTTTAGAAGTTAATTTGTGTTTTGAATCATGTTAGGAAAAAATATTTTTATGTTTTATGTAGTAAAACACTCTAGTATGTTTTATGCTAGAAATAATATACTGGTCTTTCTCCCTTACCAAAAGACCTTGAGGTTAATACTATCTCTAGATTCACAGAAGGTCATATTAGATTTTATTTTTATAGTAGGTTTGTAATTACTTCAAGATGCTTACATATTCTTATGTACTTAACAGAATGGCAGAATTTTTATCTATTTATTAGATTTATACATACATACACACAGAGTATTTGAAAAACATATTTATTTCTTGTAACAAAATGCCATATTAAATATTTTTTAGATAAAGTATATAATTGAGAATGGCAATTTCTTTCTATTACTGGGTAACTTCACTAGAGCTATTTCTCTTACACTTTCTGATGACATATTAATAGAAAATAATATGTGTCCAAAATTGTTTATTTACTAGTTTTGCTAGTACCATAATCTATTCTTGTGTATATTTTCTAACAAATTTTAGGCAAAGAAATCCAATTCAGGTATTTATAGTTTACATTTCAAGCAGAGACTTTGAAAAGCTTTTCATATTCACTTAAGTGGGAAGGTTTTGCAAAATCTCTCTAAAGAAAAAGTATAAAATTCCATTATATTGATTAGAAATATAAGAAATTAAATCATTTGGAAGTATAGTTGGTTTCCCAGAATCTTCAAATAAATCACTTGTGGAAGAAAGACTATAAGTTCTTCAGAGGTTTCTGATACAGGATAAGAAAAATATATTAATTTTATATTACAATGATCTTTTCTTAAAATGTACTAATTTCAATAAAAAAGAAACTAAATTTTATCTTTTTTTTGTTTTGTTCATGATTTTCATTTTGTCTTGTAATCTAGTAATTACATTTATATCATGTTCAATGAGTTGTTATCCATATAGTTACTACTTTCTCTACTACTTCTATTTGGGATACAATGACCCATACAGCTTCGGTAAAAAAAATAGTGAGATCTTTGGAAAATAGAAAAAGTATTTTGAATATATAACTCATTTCTTTGGTGTAATTTTCCTTCTTTTTTTTTTTTGTAAGAAAGGAAGACAGAACAAATGTTCAAAAGTTTGGATATTTATGAACAGGTCTTTTTTATGGGCTTTAGTTGAAAAAAGGTTTGTTTTTTTTCACTGAGTCTTTTAAAAACTGGAGACCTCCAGTGGTGTAAAGAGAAGCTACTCAAATTCACTCAGTCAGAAAATATTTATTGAGTATCTATGATATGCTGATGCTGTTCTCGGATTAGGAATTATAAAGGATTTATACTTTGATGCAGCCTGACTATAGAGTTTTTCTAAGTACCTTTGTCTTGGGGACAGATACTACAAAAATATTTCACTAGCTACCCTTTAAAAATTTATTTTACATTTAATTTGATTAAAAATAACTACTATTTATGGAGCTTTTATTCTGCTAGGCACTATACTGACATAGATCTTACTTCATCCGTAAACAACACTGAAGAACCTGAGGTACCTATTTTACAGATGAGAAAACAGAGGCTATAAGAGGTTAAGTTGTCCAAGAGCACAGAGGTGATAAATGAAGAAAGAAACTTCACAGTATCAAGAAATGAAACTCCTTGCTATGTTTGAACAATTTCAATGATGAAAGTAGTATGAAAGGAGGTTTTTCAATTGGAGAATGACAGCTCATCTGTTGTATATAGCTATTACAAATCAAGCACTAGGTGGAAAGCAATGAGTAAAGAGACTATGAGTAAAGATACCATGATTTCTTCCCCACTTTAAAATAGTAAGCATTCTTAAAATCATAACCCTCAATGCTAGTGTAGAAATTATTAAAGCAGTAGAAATTAGTATGATATAAAGCAATATATATCAATAATTTTAATAATGATCTCACTCTTTGAGTCCAATAATTTCAATCCTAATGATTTGATCTAAGGAAGTAATCAGTAATTCAGACAAAAATTTGTGTACAAGAATGTATATTGCAGCTGTATTTAAGTGGTCAAAAATGTAAAAGGCATAAAAGTAAATAATTTTGGCATATCTAAAAAAGAATTCTGGCATTTTCAAAGTTATCCTTTGAAGAACACATTTCAAATGTTCTGAAATTAGAAGTAATTGCACAACATCGTGAATTGTACACTTTAAAATGATTAAAATGGTAGATTTTATGTTATGTGAATTTTATCTAAAAATTAAAAACAAAATTTTATGTTATGTGAATTTTACTTAAAAAAGAAAATCATTTCTAAAAAAAAATTCAGAAAGATTCATCATGTCACAATCAAAATTAATACAAAAGAATTGAGTCAAAATATATTCAAATGAAGTTACTAGACCACTGGACTCTTGCATACGGAAATAATATATGTAACAGGTAAAAAACAAATCACTTTAAAATTAATAAAATAATATGGTCTCAAAATTTCACACATTACCTGCTGAAAGAAAGTTGAGGAATTCTTAAAAATTCTTAGGGAAAGAAAAGTGTGTTTCAATAAATTTATCCCATTGATTAAATTCATTTTCAAGTATAAAGATAACAGAAAGACGTTTTCAAACATGCAGGGACTCAGGTATGTAGCACCGATGACTGTTTTATAGAAGACAATACTTCAAGAAACCAACAAACGCAAGCAAGCAAGCAAATAAACAAACAAACAGATAATCTCTTTGAAATTAAAACTCAGCCAGCAAAGGCAGACTGGAGTAACTATGCTTAAAAATTGAGACTATGGAGTAGAGCTGGGTGTGAGCCATGCTAATGACTCAGAGATGATTGACATCTTCACTAACAATGTTTCTAAATATACACGTGCCAACATAGTCACAAATTACATGGGGGTTAGCTACTACACTTTGTATGCAAGAGAAATATCACCTAAGTTGCCTTTGAGAATCTTTTATATCACACATAAAGTATAATATGTATACACACTATATTTCCTTCCTAAGCACTAAATAGCTAGTCCTTAGAATACATTGCTGGGGCTACAGTTAAGCATAAGATAAAATATTAGATTGTCTTGAGTACAGATTGCATGAGATGCACATTTTAAACGCTAGAATTATACTTATTTGTGCAAAGCATTTTCATGATGAGAGTTCAGAATGACTGTATTGAAGATTCATGTCTCTCATCTCTTCTTCTTCCTGGGGTTATGTTAAAACAGGAAAATGAGGAGTGTATTATCCAAACCACATAAATTATTTCTTTCTCTCCTTTTCCCCTATTCTCCTTACCTCCCTTCCTTTCCTTCTTTATTTCCTAGTATATTTATTAAAATTTTAGAAAATTAAATGCATGTATGATGTAAGAAAAAAACATATTCATTAAAAAATCATTTTAGTAACATTAGGGTTTGTTTACTTTTTTGCGTAAGTGGAGAAAGGGTTCTATTCAAGTAAATATGGGGTGGTAGGTCAGACATCTGTTGATTATCTGCAAACACCAGATTTTTCCATGTTGATTTCAAGAGATACAGGTGATATAATTAAGAGAAAAATTAATCTTTCAAAAGTCATTAAAGCATCTATTACTCTAAACTTAAGAACTGCTGAACTGGGGAAGGGGACAGTAATTGGATATTTCAGCTTCTTTTTAGTCCTCAAAATAAGAGCTCCTTGGAGAGCTCCTATCTGTTAATTGAATCAAATTTAATCAGTACAATTATAGGATTCCATGATTGGTATATAATTTCTGTGCTACACATTCATTTGCTGTCATTTAAAGGAGGAATTAGATGTTAGTATGGCGAAGAGGTGCTGATATCTTTATTTACATATGCTTCATTTATAGTTGGTATAATTTTTTATTGAATGATCACTCTGCATAAGTGCTATAATAATAGAAGTAAAGAAAAAATATGTAAAATTTGCTCATAATTGTGCATACACACTTATTTCCAAATGTTCTTGGTGATCTAAGATGATATCTATAATCAAATTAGTATTTGACTTGGTTAAATCTAAACATGGTTTAAGTTAAAAATTCAAATATATCTAACTCTCTGAGGAACAAGCTATATTCTAATTTTTATACTATAATATGTCAACTAGTGTAGGATTCTACAAAGTTACTAATCAAGAACTGAAAAGAAAGCATACACTGTTAATAAATGCATCTTTATTTATTTACAAATTATACATATTGCATGGTTGCACTAGTAAATTATGTACATGTAAAATATTCAAAAAATAAAAGAAAAGATGAGACCATTGACAATAGTTTTAAGAATATACATGTAGGATCTCAGTATGTATCTCTATTTTACACAAAGTAGCTTTAGTCATGGATATAAAAATTCTCCTTCCGTCCATAATTCTCTAAAAGTGATATTAATGATGCTGCATAGGCATTTCCCTCACACAATCTCTACAAATTTGCAGCGCTACAACTTCTATGGTTGCTTACACAGTTGAGAATCAGCAAGTGTGTGCAGAAATGTCTGTCTTAGCTTTTACGGTATTGATATACTCCCTCATTGATTGAAATATAGATATATTCCCTTTTTCTTCCAATGAAGTCCTATCCCCTTGGCTGGTGATCTTTGGAGTTCTTCAGTATCCCATCAACTAAGGAGATAACATTTTATACGAAAGAAACTGTAAGTGTTAGTTTGCATGTGATTGACCCTATGCTATGACTGGGAAGATGATGCATTTTAAAATTTTACTTTTATTTTATTCCAATTAAAATTCTTTCTTAAAATAATATATCCACTTATAAAATGTGTGGCTTCCCCAAACATTTTAATTTTTATAAAAAATGTCATATTACATACTTCACTGCAATTTGCTGTTTTTCATTAAAATGCATGGGACATTTCTAGTTTCATATACAGACATAATCAGTTATTCTATTTAGCAGGTACAGAAAATTTCAGTCATATATATGTACAGATATATATTTGGTGAGTGATATAATTATCTATCTACTTTTTTAATTTGCTATTTCTGGTATTTGTATTCTTTTGTAATAGAAATTTTAGCTTTGAAGGAAATAGTCCTAAAATTAAGCCCCAGGTGGAAAATTGTTTAAGTAAATACAAATTGCCAAGAAGTAGTCTGTTTATTGTCCCAAAATAGAGTAAATGTTTCAAATATTGTTTCATTTATGCTGTGCCAACGAAAAAAATAGAGACAAATTTGATACTTTCTAAAAGATAGTTTCATTATCATTACTATTTCATACATAGGTGCTTATGATATAAGGGAAAAGTGAGCATGCACTTGATTCTAAAAACACTAAAATGAATTTGACTTCATAAAAAAATAGTGTATCATAATTACTAATTCTTTTGTAATTACAGATGTTTTTTATACATACAACAAGTAAGAAAATTTGCGGGAGAATTTTTGTTATTATTGTGGAGAATGAAAATCTTGTTAAAAGCAGTGACCATCACTCTGAATTTGACACCAAAGGTAGCCAGTATTTAGGGAATGAGATACTGATTGTGTCTTGACTATCATAACTAAAAATGTGTGATTAATAATAACCAATTTGACAGAAGTCTTTAAATATAAGAGGCTAATTCACAATTTGACAGACCACATCTTCTTACATATGAGAAATGTGTATCTATTTTGCAATTCCCCATGATAGCATGTATGGAATGACAAGTAGATATAATGTGGCTTAATTTAATTAGGCTTTCATATTCATGCTATGTCTATTCAGACACATATATCCATTAATATTATTATATTTTTGCTTTATTTAAGCATATTATGATAGAATAAAATTATTTGCTCTTCTATGAGATAATTCCCATGTACAAATATAAAACTATAATATGTACATTTTAAATATATATATATATATATGTGTGTGTGTGTGTGTGTGTGTGTGTGTGTGTGTGTGAAATGGTTATATAGTAGTGTGTAGATATTATTATTCTTTTTTAAAGCTGCCAGTATCATAAATAAAGAAATTCATTATAAATTTGTTTTGGTTAATTTTTTGCTGATAAGCTTTTTATTTCTGTTTGTAAACTTGTGTGATCATTATTAAATGTAAAATATAAATTTGAGAATATGCCTATATTCTTCCTGAAGACAGAGAATTAATTTATAAAATTTAAAAATTTTTTCAGTAAGGAATGTAGAAGATAAGCAATGCACAATTAAGAGCTAAAATATATTCAGATGATTGCAGAGGCCAGAATTTCAAAACAGGACCCATAAAAATTGTTATATGTTTTATTATTCAAAATTGTTTATTAAGCCTCTGGTACCTCATAAAAATTTCTTTCTAATATAATGTGAGCAATATCTCTTTAATTTTTCTTTTCTTTTTTTTTTTTAACTAAAAGATTAACAATTTCACAGAAACTTGTACATATCAACAACTGTTTATGCATGGAATATTTGTATTCTGATTATTTTTGCTTCAAATCATGACAGAAAAATACATAAAAAATGTATTTTAAATGTATTTTGTGTGTTTAAATTCATAGCATAATGTGAATAAAAAGAAATAGTCCTTAATATTTTCTTAGGAAAATGAAATGAATATATAAAAGTCTTTTACTTCTTTGAATGATTTTTTTTAAAATCTGATAATATTTCTGTAATAATATTTTTGATCCATAGAATCGGAACTAAATAATATTTTGAAAAAAAATCATATTTCCACTAACTTACTAGACTAGCTATACTGAAGGGAGCCATCTGTCAAATAGTGAAGAAAATAAATAGTAATAAATGTTCTTGAAGCTGGAGTTCATCCTCTCAGAATGCATGTGCTCTTTGGCAATAGTTATAGCCAACTATATCTCCCCACTTTGTACAATATTTTAAAAACTATTTGTGTGTGATGGCTTCTATTGTAGTTATTATCCACCAAAGAGTCTGAATATAGCTTACTTATAGTTGAGAGATATTTTCTTATTAGTTTCAGAAGTACACCACAGAAAAACAATATAACAAGAACTATACCACAAAAAGCAAGATAGCAAGAAGAAACTGTGGTAATGACATCTGAACTTCCTCTATTTCTGCAAACTTAGGATTTTCAGTATGATTTTTGTGGATACATTGGATAATAAAACCTAAGTATAGCTTTACAGATTATATTTATATTTAATTGGTTTGGATCTGATGTTGGACACTGTATGTAGTTACAACCGCTATTGGGGGATTGAGGATAAATAGGATATTCTTTTTATGTAAGTGAATTTCTATGGTTGATGAAGTAAAAGAAAAACCTCAGAATTTGAGTGTAATTTATATTCTTAATTGTTCTAAACTATTTACTTTCTCACTGTTTTTTAACCAGAGAGAATTTCTCTGAAGAGTCAGCGGGAAAAAGTAGGAGAAAGTGAATTGAGGTTTTGTTTTCTCTCTCCAATAAAATTAGATTTTATATTTAGACATTTTATTTAAAGAAAGAATCTATCATTGGAAAACTTGAAAACAACTGCTCAGGAGGGCAGGGTAGTCTCAGATGAAAGGTTATAGTGACCAATTCCAGTGACAGGGTATCTTGATCAGGACGAGTAAGTAACAAAACCCATGGGTCAGAAGTACACATTAATTGGTCTGAATATACTAGAAAAACTAAAATGTTAATTTGCATTTTGGAGAGTTATATAAGCTCAAGTTGGATCAAACTTATTTTTCCTGGGAAGTAATTACAAGATGACGCTAATTAACTCTTTCTTGTAGGAAGATATTTA
The DNA here is from genome assembly GCA_028627145.1 of Eidolon dupreanum. NCBI lineage: Eukaryota > Metazoa > Chordata > Mammalia > Chiroptera > Pteropodidae > Eidolon > Eidolon dupreanum. The sequence continues at coordinate 65,185,688 of CM053513.1, forward strand.
ATAGTGTTATTTAGAAGTGCATCATAGGATAATTTTAAGATTTTTTTCCACTAAAATTTATTTGTCATTTTTTCCCAAAGCATTTAGATAAAAAAACAGATTACATGCAGTAGAACATCCACTGAAGAGTACTACAGATGTAAGATGGAACTCTCAGGTGTAGGAAGGCAGAGAACTTCAGCTAAACAAAAAATGATTTTGTTAACTGCCAAGTAGTCGGCATCTTGAATTGGAGAGTTTCTTAAACTAGAGAGAAACTTCAATAGATATCAATAGGCAGAACAAGCAAACAAAGAAAAAACAGTACTTAAAGGCTTTATTTTAAGCCAAAATTTAGGCAAACATTAAGACCCCAAGTCTGCAATGTCCAACACAGCAGCCACTATTCACACGTGGCTAGTGAGACCTTGAAATGTGGTCACTACAAACTGAGATGTGCATTAAGTGTAAAACACATACTAGACCTCTAACACCTACTATAAAAAAGTAAATAAAAATATCTCATTGATAATTTCACATTGATTACACATAGAAATGATAAGGACATACTGGTCATAGGTTATCTGTTTGTGAGATTATAAAAAGGATTAAAAAGCCCGCTTATAATTAATTTTATATACACACATAAGAAACTTTATAACTCAAACACTAAAATTTGGTTCAGTCATTTTCAACAAATATTATGCTATTTTTAATCTTCTTCATAAAAGGAATCATTTAGATATTGAACTGGCTGAAACCTACCTGATTATTAGAGCTAAAATTTTCAGGCCTAGAATAAAGTGAAAGATGTGAGTAATTTATCCTCAGATTTTAGTCAAAGTGAGATGCTTTTCTGTTTACAAGTTATCAAAATTTTAACGGCTAACAAAAGAGCAATATAAAGCACTTTTGTGTCTCTAGTTATTAATTAGATTTAACAAGTATTTTTAAAAATAATTATGCATATTGCACAGAATTTGTCTTTAAGGGAAGTATGTGATTGTTTGTTGAAGGCTGTACATGCTGTATTGGTTAAGAGGAAATAAAGTAAATCAGCCTTAATGTGAGGATTTATGTTCACGTCTTGGAGTTGGAATGTGTTTAATGTTTGTTGTAGTTATAGGTACTAGAGGCTTCAAATTCCTTTACTGTCCTTGTTTATGTCTTCTTTTTGTCCTAAAGGCTTTTCCAGGTATTTTTCCTAGACACTGTGTTTTATAGCTCTTTGGATCATAATTATTATTATTGTACTGGAGCCTCTTTGCTGTGATGGGGGAGGAAAAACCTTCTATAATCTTTTGATTAAATCTCAGTCTTTTAGTGGGTCTTTGCCTCTAGCTGTCACCTTCACAAGTGTTCTTCATTTTCTTTCAGTTTATAGCTTTATTTTTTATTTTTTATTTTTTTATTCTTGTTTCCTATTTCCTTCCCTGTCTGCAACATTCCTAATTTGTATCCTTTAAGCCCTCTCCCCTGTAGTTTTCCCTGTGAGACAGGAAAGCAGGAGAAGCTGAAGTGGGCAGGGATTTCCTTCACCCAGCTGAGCTAGGGTTTCAGAGTTGTTCAGGCAAAACTCTTTCCCCTGGAGAAGGATCTGGGAGTGTTTCACACTTCCTCTCCCCTGACAGGGCCACAAGGGTATCTTCCTTGGATCCTTACAATGAATACCTGGTAGGATTCTCTAAAACTGTATACTTACTCTCATGTTCATCCATCTTCAGTTTCCAAAGAGTCATCAAAATTACCAAATGTTCCTTCAGTATTATGGTTCTATATGCTTCTGCTCCAGAGAGACAAATCTTGATTGCTGTATCTCTCTGGATATACCTCTCTCTCCAGATTTTGGGATGGCATTTACCATAACACACCAATTCTCTGATGGGTCTAAACAAAGTCTTCAATTTTCGGTTTGTCCAACTATTTTTCATTGTGAAGATGGGAGTAAAGACTTCCAAGATGTTTATATGTCAGAGCTGAAACTACAAGTCTAAAAGACTTTTTAGAATGTATATTTCATGTATTTCTGCCATGTTTTTGTCTGCTAAGTAATGAACCTTGCTATTCTTTTTAAAGGAATATATATCAATATTGAAGTATTTCATAGTTTATTCAATAAAACATTGTCATGTATTAAAATGATTAAGTGAAATTAGAATAGATTATATTTCATATAGGATTATTAAAAAAAGAGCTGTCTTCCAGCAAGTTCTGGAAGTTTGTACAAAGAAGCAAGAAGGTTAAGAGCAAAGCAGGACTGACCACATAAACAAAGATTGTAATGGTCAACAGAAATTTATATCAAAACTTGGTGGATGAAGCCCAGCCTATTGAAGAACCAGTGTTTACTACTTATTCAATACAGAAATATCAATTTATGATGTCAGGCATTTTGATTTTTTAAAAATTGATATAATTTCAATTTTAATATATATTTACATTACTTCTAATCTACTAATTAATAATACACTTAGCCACTGGACTTAGTATATTCAGAATTTTTCATACAATGGTTTACATTAATATAAAGTGGGTTTTTGAAAGTAAATTAGTCTTTTCTAGGTTTTTGGAGAAAGAATGCTATTTTTAGCAATTGACATCCAGAAAATATCTTTTGTGAAGTGAGATATTTGTTTTGAATCAGGCCAAGCTGGCAAGATTTTTTTCTCTTACCTTTAAAATTATTTAAAGAGACACAAAAAGTAACGCTTAAAAGATATTTAACATAAAAATGGAAAAAATCATTCACTGATATTCTTTCAATGAAGCATCTTTATAGTTTTTACTGTTCTTTCCTTAATCTGGGATTTTGTAACTACTTATAATTTGGTTTCTTTTCATAATTTTGTACTTGCTATATTAGGAAAAATGGCTAATATATCAATAGCTATGTTCTAGCCTATATTAGAAGTTCTTACTCTTATATTTGTTATTATCAGTTTTCTTCCTTCTCTAAATACTAACTCTTGTAAGAAATTGGCAGACCATAATTGGTTCTAAAGGGGAAATTGAGACCAGCTGGGCATCAGTATGTTCTTTTCTGAAGTATATAGGGATTGTTAAAGCATATTACATATTTTTCAAGGCCCAATTGAGGGCCAGTCTCTTCCATAAGGCTATTTTTTGCTAGAGTAGATTTCAGTGATATCTACAACTCCTGATATTCATTTATGCTCATAGTTATATTCTTCAAAATTTGACATTAATTTGTTTGCTTTTTAATATGGTTTCTATTATTTTTACATTGTAATGCTAGATCTTTGTGGCCGATTATATTTACCAAGATAGCTACAGTAATATTTGTGAATATGTTCTTTGACAATACGACCTTGACATTCTGCTCAATTCTTTCCCTTGAATTCTGAGTAGGCTTGTGAGTCAATGACAACCAATGCAATGCAGTGGAAGTAATGCAGTGTGACTATAAAGACTACGTTAGAGAAGGTGATGAACTTGTCACCAAGATATTTGCTTTTGGAGCACTGAAATACTACTTAAGTTTGATTACTCTGAGGTAGCCACGTTGTGAGGAAGTTAAGCTGAGGTTTCATTAGACAGTCAGAATCAATTGTTAGACACAGGAATCAAGAAACCTTCAGCTGATTCCAACCCCAGGCTGTTGAGTCAAGGTCAGTTATCTAGTCTTCCCAGCAGAAGCAAACTGTAATTGTGCCCTGTCCAAATTTCTCATTAACAGAATCCATGAGAATAAAAAAAAAATTATTGTTTTAGATAACCAAATTTGAAGTTTTTGTTATACAGTAGTAGTAGTTTGAACACTCTTACATTATATAATAAGTTTTGGTGGGAAGGGTGAATGTATTACAATTCTTTTAGTCCTATGTAGTCCTCCATAGCTGACAAGGGAGGAAATTTGCTCTACACATCTCACAAGATTAATAATATACTTAGCCACTGGACTTAATATATTAAAAAATTTTCATATAATGGTTTTCTTTAATATAAACTGAAAGTAAATTAATCTTTTCTAGGTTTGTCTAGATTTGAAGTCTGATTGGCCCATAATTGTACATTGGTGAAGGTGCTGAATTAGACTATGCACACAGGTATGGAGTTCTCTTTCGTGGTGAAGGGCCCAGACTGCTGCCACATACCTAGCCATCTCACTTAACTTCTACTCTCTTCTTCAAAATTACTGATGAGATTCTGGTAAGTTTCAAAGATTCAGGTCAAGGACCTGAACGGAAAGAATTTCCTTTAATCCTCTATTTAGGCCAAAACTCTAGCCCATCTCTACATTATTCCTTAGATTAGGGTTTGACAGCCAAATCCAGCTAAGCTAGATTGTGCTTTGTTTTCTTTTGTCATTCATTATCCTGTATTTTCAACTCTCTTGACAGAAGGTGTGTAAGTGCCAGAGTTTGAGAAATATTGGTCAAATTCTACTTATTAATTCTAATTCCAAGAGCAGGCAGAGATGATCTATTCATTTCTAATTGGAGAATTCACAAAATACTACTTAATTAGTTGATTATCAACATCAAAGTGTATTACCTGGGAAAAATTGGTAATAATAACAAGAATGACAAAATAATAACTAGAATTTATTGAGAACTCCTTGTGCCAACTTCTTTCTAAATCCTTTGCATGTGCTCTATCTTTTAATAGTTCTATCAGACTTATGAGATAAATATTAGTTTATATTTTAGAGGACATATTTCTATTTTGGACATGAGAAAACTGAAAAAAACCAATAATTTGTTTTAGGTTGTACAACTAGTGAGCAGCAGCACCAGAATAAACCCAGCCTATTTGACCAAAAAAAATTACTTCCTCAACCTATAGCTTGCTGAACTTGGCAGTAGACTGCTTGGGAAAATTTGATTTTTTTTTGTTTTTTATTTACATATTCAAGCACATTCATGGTGACTAGAGTCTTATCCTTTTAGGAGACAAAACTGGGAGTAAAAACATTTTCATATTTGAAGTACTTTTATTACTGAAAGCTCACATTTAAAATTTTCAATACAAAGCATACGGAGAGTTTTACCATATAAATGAGTTTACCCAGACTAGGCTAAACATAAAACCAATTTATTTAACATAAGTTCAATTTTTTGATCCTTTAAATGATTATATCTTATAGTATGTGAACTGATGTTTCAATTCACTGGTATTAGTACCTTTGATTGACCTAGCAAAAAGATTTTATCTCAACCTAACTTCATCATAAAGATCATATTTATTCACATATGCCAAGCATAGAGTTGAAAGAATTTACACACAGAATGTAGAAATAAAGTGAGTTACTTGGAAGCAGATGATAACTATATCAAATACATAGTTATACACTGCAATAATGCAGTTAGCCATGATTAAATTTCTGATAGATTAAGTTGAAATGCCAAAGCAAAGATATGAAATTTTATATCGTGGTTCTTTTTCAACCGTATATATTGTAACATGCCACAATATGTTGACAACTGATTACAGAGGCTGTTTTATGTTATGTAGTTACTTTATTTATCTGATAAACTGATTTAAAATTGTCACTGAGCCTTAAGTAATACCATGTCAGAGACTATGAGAGACTTTAGTGTTATTTCTCTGCAATATGAAAATGTTTACAAGTTTTCTGTAAATTTTTTAACTGTGTGTATTCATAATAGACTCATTTGTTAAAGGATAACATGGTTTCTAGGAAAACTTGAGAAATGACTATTGCATGCATAATCAAAAGGAGAACTATTATTAGTGGAATACTTTGATTGTAAATAACATCATTTAGAGGAATTCATAGATATCTAAAGAAAAAAGCTAAAGTTACATATATAAATATTTCGAAGCAAAGTTTCAAAATAATAATATTGATATACACTTCCATAATAAAAACCAGGATGCACAATTATATACTTTTGTTAGAGTGATAAATTGGCATATATTTGCTTCATTTTAGAGGCTCCACATATGTAAGAGATTTTAAAAGTCCATAAACTGAAGGGTATTATTAAATTTAAATAACAGATACAATAAATGAAGATACTGGTTAGCAATACCTGTGAAGTTTCAACAAGAACATTTGCCTGAATAACCAATTTTATATTGAATTTTCTGCTCTCATTTTCTCTAGAATTGATAATATGGATATCATTTGGATTTTAAGTTCAAGGTAGGGGGTGAGACGGAAATGATTGTACCCCTTGATATGCATATGAGAATTGTCTTACTTTTAAAGTTGGAAGCTTTATTCCAGTTATGTTTGGACAATTAAAACAGACAACTCTTTCTCATCAATCTTCTCCAGTCTCTTCCCACTTCAATGCCCCTTTATTTCCTTAATGCTCTGTAAACTATAATTTTCTCTCCACTTGCATTATTCTGTGCATTATTCTCTTTTTTCTGTTTATTCATTCCATTTGCTCTCATCATACACACCTTTATTTACCTTTTCAAGTAATTCATTATAATAAAACAATCCTAGTACTATTTCATACATACTACTACAGCAAGGAAGAACATAATTATTTTTTATTATTGAATATGAACTAACAGCATGAACACAAAGGATTAGTGTTAATCATTAGAGATAGCCGGTGAAAGAAAAAGAAGCTTAGGACAGTGAAAGCATTCTGAATTGTAAACTGAGTAATATGTCTTTGGCCCTCTGATGTATTATCAATATTGGCCTATTGATAATATTGAATAAACAAAAAATAATTTAGTATAATAATTATAATAAATCATAATTTAAATAACTTAAAAATTTAATGAAGCTCTAGTTAATGCTCTATTAGGCATTGCTAAATTAGGAACTTTATCTTAATCTCCAATATGAAGTTATTGGCTTAATTACTCTTTTTTTTTACAGACATTGAATACAATTTAATAACTACAATGTTCTGACAGTGGAAGTTCTCTAGATCTCAGATTTTGACAGCAAGTTTTTATTGTTCCAAGAATAGACAAAAGGTAATAATGAAGAAGTCAGTATTGCTCAATTGTATCAATCCAGTGTGAGTCTCATAATGCATTCATTCATTAAAACATTATGTTCATTCAGCTGGTATTCATTAAATGTTTCTTGTGTGGTGTGGTAGAGACATAGTGGTGAGCAAGGCATAGCAATGCCTAGTGAAACAAGGAAGACAAGCATCCAGCAGGTAGTCAAATTGGGAGGATTATCACAGTGGATATGTAAGGTTGAATGGGGAGGGTAGTCTCCCATACAGCAGGTAAAATAAATTCCAGGTAAAATATCATGACTCTTGGCAAAGATTCTAAGAAAAGTTTTTTTTCTAAAATTTTTAAACAGAAAACAAGGTATTTTAAACTTAAGGTTATTTAAATGCTACAATACAGTGTCAAAATTACATGCATCGACGCTACCATATACTTAACATTATAATGCAAGAAGGCAGAAATTGTTTCTAAAAAATACTTCATAAGATTTATAAACCATTTTGAATTGATTTTATAATCATTTTATTCCTATTACAAAGGCTGTTTTTTTACAAGAAAAGTTTTGATTTTATTTCACTCTATGAGTTTTACTTTGATTTAACATAATAAAATTCATAAACCATGTTTTATAATGTTTTATATTTTATAATTTGAGAGAGGGTTTTGTGGGAGAAGATAAGTACATAGATTTAGTTACTAAATTATTTTTAAAGCCATTAATATTCTAAGAATTACTTCATGGTTATTTATATCCCTTGATAAACTGATAAAAAAAGATGATTTTATGATAATTAAAGTCATTGACAGCTGTATATCCAATATCCAACATGCCTACTCTCTTTACTAACAGAGTCCTATTTTGATTGCAACAACAATGACAACAATTGCCTCCTTTAAGTTAGGATAAGTTGTCAGTTTTGGTCAATGCAACTATAGTCAAAATCTTCTGGTGACTTCTGAAAAAGTTTTGGCATTTCATTCTTCCTGCCAGGAATTCAGATGAGAGGCTAAGGGTTGACTGGCCGTCTTGGTAACATAAAGTAATTATGAGACTGTTAGAGCAGAAGTTAGAATAAACCTAAGACGTTGATACATTATGGACCTACTGAAGCCACTACAGATGGGATTTCCGGTTTGTGAAAAATAGTGGTTAAATTCAGTCTACTTGACTCTCTTTTAAATGAAGCTGAACTCATGTAATGACTAAACAGTTTTGTCTACAGTCTATGTGTTACGTTCCAGTAGTTCTCAAGGAGGTTTTTTCAGCAAAAAATCCTTTTATATACAGAATAATTATTAATACACAAGTAAATAACAGTAAAACCAATTTGTAAAGTTATGACATTATCATGATATTTTTAAATTCAAATTCCCATTTTTTTCTACCATACTGTATTGCCTTCAGAAAAATCATTATGTAATAATGCATAGCACTTTCATTACTGTTTTGCTATGCTAGGCTTAAACTGTGTTACTAAAGGTTAACTAAGTGAAAATTCTAACTTCAAATAGGATGGGTTAGAAAAAAAAGCTATCAAAAGTAAGTAGTTTAAAGATAGTTCTCAAAAAAGAACTTACTGCTATTAAATTAAGAAAGAATTAGGCAAAAGGGAATTTTTTCTCTCTTTTTTTTTTTTTTGCCCATAAGAAATGGTGGTTGAGTAATTATTTCAATATATATTATCTGCTAGTTACTATATTAAAGAAAAAACCTGTGTGTTGTACCTAGCATATAGAGATCAAAATTCTTATTTTAGATACTGACAAGAGAAAATTTCTGAGATGTTCTAAATTAAATTGCACTAGCTGGAGAGGAAATGAGCTAAAAATAAGATGTTCATTGATTTATGATTTATTATCACAAATGACATTTATTTTCATTATTTTAAATGTACCCATATTCTCAATAGGTCAAATGATTACACACAGAGAGCTTTATGACATTTTTCAAAGGATCACAGATAAATAAAAATCTTTTTTTAAAATATAGAAGCAACATGGGTCATCATGAATCACATATTTGGACACAATTTCCACGGTTCTCTCAGTTATGACTCATCGTTGAAGCTGGAAATATTCCTATCTATTAAGATCAAACTGAATTATATAAAGACTGAAATAAAAAGCACACACATAAATAGATTTTAATGGATAGTTACGAGAGTATTCTAGTACTGGGTAATAACTAAAACAAGGGAAACTGGAACAAATATTTTGAGTGTCTACTATTTGACAGGCAGTATCCTAGGCAGACTGAATAAAATATTTAGCAGTGTAGATATAATCTTTGCTCTCCTATAGCTTATTGTTCAGTGGAACAAATAGGGTAGTAGCTCAGTTTTTTAGTAATTTACATGCATAATATGTAATCAAGGCCAAATTGTAATATGGGCATAATTAATTCCTCCTTTTTCTTTTTTATGGAAAAAAAATAGCTCAGGAGAAAAAAGGATTTAGACAATGACATAGAATTTGGAAAGGATCAAATATTAGTCAAAAAAGCCTGGAAATTAAGCCTACAAATCTACTACATTCTCTACATTACCATCTAATACTAAGCTTATATTACACTGAAATTTAATTATTTATATTTTACCCCATTGCAGTGTTTTCAGTTTCTAACAGAGTACTGTACATATTAACCAAATGATCTAAATCTTACTTTTAGGCTCTCTGGATCCTGATTTTGACATTTTTAAAAGAGGTAATAATAAAATTGTTATAAGGTTTTAATAAGAAATACATATAAAAGGCTTCATTATAGTACCTATAAGTGGTTGGTCATTAAATGATAGTTAGTTTGTGATTCACAGTGAGATTATAAACCCTTTGAAGATAGGAACTTGTTAGTTTTTTTTTTCAACATGAACACAGATACATCGTGAATGTAACAAGGGCTTTATTAACATGCGAGACTGATCATTTGGTGTTTAGAAAGACTAAGCAAACTTTCAAATAAATTTAAACAAATCACAATGTTCTTTCAATATTAAAATTCTATCATTAATAATCTGACAGATATAGAGTAAAACAGTGATAACCAATTATTTACTACTTACACCATCGAGGGGGAAAAAGGAAAATAGATATTATCATAAAGAGTACGAGAGTACTGGCACTCTCATTCTGATTGTGGTACTGTTAACGTAGCCATCATATGAAAAACCTTAAATGATGCATTTTTTTGATCCAACGATGACAGTTATAGGAGTTTATATTAAGTAGATTTTCAGAAATTCCATAAAATAATTAACATGTGAGAACGTTCATTATAACAACATATATAATAGTAATATTCTGGACATAACTATTAAACAGCTTATGGTTCTTCCATACAAGATATTAATATGTAGCCAATAAAAGAAATTATCTGAACAAATACTTAAAACCATGGGAATTTTTCAAATTTATTATTAAATTAAAAAGAATTACCGATTCAGCTGCCTAGGCACTATGGCGATCATGGCTGTATTTGTGTAAACCAAGAACTTCAACAAAAATATGTAACAATGAGAACCTATATTAGTTTCCTGTTGCTGCCATAATAAACTCCTACAAACAGAATTGCTTAAAGCAAAAGTTAAACTAACCTTATTTCTGGGAAAAATCTCATTAGTTATGGTTTATAATCCTTTGTATATGTTGCTGGATTTGTGTGCTAGTATTTTGTTGAAGATTTGTGTGTCAATATTTATAAGAGATATTGTTCTGTAGTTTGTTATATTTTTGTCTAGTTTTGGTTTCAGGGTAATACTGGCCTCATCAAGTGAGTTGTTAAGTGCATCTTATTCCTGTTTTTTTTTTTTTCTGGAAGAATTTCTCAATAATTGACATTAATTCTTAATTAAATAGTTGATAAAATTTACCCGTTAAACTGTTTGAGTTTGGACTCAACTTTATGGGATGGTTTTTAAATTAGTAATCCAATCTTTATTTGTGTAGTTTTTTTTTTTTCAGATTTTCTAGTTCTTTTTCAGTCAGTTTTCAGTAGTTTATCTTTTCTTTGTAAATTGCCCATTTCATTTTGGTTATCTGACTATACTATTATATAGTCATTCAGTGTTTCCTTATAATCTTTTCTGTTTCTGTTAAAGTGGTAATGATGTCTGCTCTTTAATTTTTTGATTTTGGTAATTTGAGTCTTCTCTTGTTATTCTTGGTCATTTTAGCTAAAGGATTGTGTTTTTTATTCATTCCGACAATCTAATTTTTTGTTAGAGTATTTCGACTAATTAACTTCTGAAGTGGTGATTGATATGATTATAAATCTACCATCTTGCTGTTTGTTTTCTATTTTTCTCATATGTTTTTGGATTATTATCTATACTTTTTTGTTGTTATTATAGTGATAGTAGAGTTCAGTATACAGTTTTATTGTTTAGTGGGTTAGAGTTTATAATACACCTTTAATTTATCCCATTAATTATCAAGTAATATTATTTCACCTCAGATTATTATAAAGAACTTAAAACATTGTATTTCTCTTTATTAAAGACTTTTTGCTACTGTTATACATTTTACTTCTATATAACTATAAACACCACAACATTTTGGTATTGTTTGGGTTTAAACAGTCAATATTTTTCTGGGTACTTATTTTGTTACTATTCCCAATACTCTTTATTTCATCGTGTAGATCCAGATTTGCACATGATATTATGCTATTTCTGCCCATAGGATTCCCTTTAACATTTCTGACAGTGTGAGTCTTCTAGTGATGAATTTTTCAGCCTTTTGTATATCTGAAAAGTTCTTTATTTTGTTTTTCTTTTGGAAATATATATTTTTTCTGGATATATATTTTTAGATTGACAGATTTTTTTTTTTCCAGAGCTTTATAGATGTTACCAAAACATATTGCTTGACATATTTTATGAGGATTCTGTCTTTTCTTTATCTTTGTTTCTTCTTATGTAATGGCTGTTTTTCTCTCTGGTTGTTTTAAACATTTTTTTCTTTATTCCTGATTTTGAGAAATGATATTGTATGCCTTGCAGTTTCCATTGTGTTTCTTATGATTAGAGTTCATTAAGCTTCTTGGATCTGTAGGATTATAGTTTCACTAAATTTGGTAAGTTTTTTTTTATCATTATTTCTTCTAATATTTTTTATGTCTCTTCTTTTCTCTTCACTGTCAGGGATTCCAATTACACATATGTTAGGCTTCTAGCAGTTGTTAATTTTTTAGGAGTTCTGTTTCTCTGTGTGTGTCATTTTGGATATTTTCTGTTGCTTTCTTCAAGTTTACTATTTTTTTTTTACAATATCTAATCTGTCATTAATCCTGACAGTATATTTTTTATTCTCAGACATTATAGTCTTTACCTCAGTGATTTGATATGCAACTTTAAAAAATATCTTTCAAGCATTTATTTAAAATTTCTCATCTTTATTTTTTTATCATATAAAATGCAGTTACAATAACTTTTAACTGTCTTTAACTGCTAATTCTGCCATCGTGTTAGTACTGAATTTGTTGATTGATTGATTTTTCTCATTTGAGATTATGTTTTCCTGTTATTTTGAATGTCTGATAATTTTTGATTGGTTATTACTATTGCGGGTTTTTGAGTGGTGGATAATTTTGCATTTCTACAGTTTTTGAGATTTGTTTGGGGAAGAAATTAAATATAGTTTGTTTGTTTCAGTAATGCTTTAATTATCTGATATGTTGGACCAGAGCAACTTTTAATCTAGGATGAATTACTCTCTACTATTGAGGCAAGACCCTTCCTCCTGAGTGCTCTGCCCAAGGCCAAATGAATTACGAAGGTTTTGAGTCTGGCTTATGGGAACAGACACTACCTATGACCCTTTGTGAGTCTGAGTACACAACCCTCTAATGATTTTAAGTGTTTTGTTTTTCCCCCTGGCATTAGTCCCTTGAATGCATATTCTGATCAGAACTCTGCTGAATATTTCCAGAAGATATTGTGCATAGAGCAGGGTTTCCTTTCAGTGAAACTTTCTTTTCTTGGTTTTCTCGGACCCTCAGGTCTATCTCCGGTAGTCAAGGAGACCACTGGTGGCACCATACTTCTTCCTCCTTCACCTATACTTGCAAACTCTCCCAAGGCAGGAAGCTGAGATAACTGTAGGGCTCATCTTGTTTGTTTCCTATATTTCTGGGATTTTTCCTTGATGTTCAGTGTCTTAAAAGCAATTGTTTTACTTATTTTTTCTTTTCTTTTTAGTTGATTCAATGGGAACCCTAAACCAGGCCCTACTCCTTCATGGCTAAAATAGATATCTCCTTATCTGAACCACCCACTACAATTTTTATTTGAGACTTTCTCACCTTCATCTCTAGCAGTTTGATTCAGATCTTGTTTTGTATTTTAGGCCTCTCCTTATATATTAAAATTTTCCTCTAAGTCTTGAATATATGGAATCCATTCATAACTGTTTTATTATCCTTGCATACTAATTCTATCACTTGAGTCATCTCTAAGTTAGATTTCGTCATCATGCATTGTATTTTCCTTCTTCCTTGCATGTCTGGTCATTTTCATTGGAAGCTATACATTCTGAACTTTGTTGGGTGCTGGATATTTTTGACTTTTATAAATATTGTTAAAGTTTAATTCTGCGATATGGCAAAGTTACTTAAAATACAGTTGCATTCTTTCAAGTCTTCCATTATAAGTTTCATATGTTTATTCTATGGGTAATTTTTCCATGTATTTATATGCATGTGTCAGTCAGTACCCAGCTGAATAACTCAGAATGCTCTTCTTCAGATTGTTAGAATTTTATCTCTGTGGATTTCTCTCCTCTTTTATACCTGTAAACTCTAACCATCTTGCTTTCCTGGGTTTGTAGCTCTTTCTCTCCAGCTCAGGGATACTAATAAACTCTGCCTGGTTTCCCTCTTCCTGCACCGTTGTCTGGAAACTTCCTCCAAGCAGTGAAATGGGTCAATATTACAGTTCATCTCCTTTGTTTTCCATCCCTCAGGGATCACTGTTTATTGTCACTTGATGTATAATGTCTTGAGCACTTCTCTTCTTCTGATTCCTGATCCTCCTTCTCCTCTTATTCTCTCTTCTTCCTTTCTTTTCATCTTCTTCTATGTTTTGGACTCTGTGAGTTATTACTAATCAATTTTCCCATTTCCCTTAACTGTCAAAAGAATTAGAGACAAGTCTGTGAGCCACTTCTTTAAAAGATTTATCAAAATCTTTTTAAGTTTTATGTCTAATTTTGGATATACTTATGTCTCTACTTTATTTACTGCTTTTTATTTTTACATTTGGATACATACTATTTTATTAGTATTGTATCTTTAAAACCGTAAACCTATCTGGAAAATGTTACAGGTGTAACTAATGAACTAAGAAGTATATAAATATATAATACAGTAAATTAATTGCTTCTCTTACTCTTTTCTGTCTTATTATTTTTGCTATTTATAAAAAGCATACCATTTTATTCTATGTGGAATTAGCCATAGTAGTTTTCCATAATAGTTTTCCATAATAGTAATTTGTATTCTTTTGTAAAGACTATTACGAACAAAGTTTAACTCATTTTCTATTTTCTGGTATTTGGCTGAATAAGGGATTGCAGCAAGGAGATTAAAATGATCTGCCATATTTCTCAATCACTCTGGCTGCTATGTTGATAATGGACTAAAGGGTGATAAAGATGGGGTCAGGATAAGTAGTCAGGTGGTTTTGCAACAATTCAGGTAAAATATGGTAGTGGCTTCAACCAGCATGGTAGCAGAAGTGATGAAAAATGGTTAAACACTTGACAGAACAGGTATAACAAGGAGATTTCCCACCTGAATGTGTGTGAGGTATGATAGAAAGAGTGAAAGATAACTTCAAGTTTTAGATCAGAGAAATTGAAGTTAATAAATTGTCATTAAGTGATGGGCAAACACTGAGGCAAATGGGCTTGAAAAAGTTAGGCCAGTATCTGAGTCTCAGGAGAATTGCTTTTGAAGTGCATTTCGATATCTGAGTGTAGATCACAAGTATGCTTTTAGATATAAGAGTCTGAGGTAAAAGAGAGACAAAAAGTTTGGAACTACAAATTTGAGGGTTTTCAGTATATGTAGACTGTTTAAGATCTTGGGATTGAATATGACAAAACGTGTGACTGCAGATAGAGAAACTATTCAAGGATTTTACTCTGAGGCACTCACTCTATCACTCACACATCAAGGAGGAAAGGGAAATAATCAAATGAAACTGAGAGAAAGTAGCAAAAAAAAAAAAAGGTGCATAGATATTGCAGTTTTCTATATGCCATGCAATGTTTATAAAGGAGGAAGAAATAATCAACCAAGTCATATGCTACTGATATATCATATATAAGAAAAAATAAAAAATCACACAAGAAAAAAATAGAGATAGATAATAGATAAATAGATGTACAAATAGATCATATATATATATATATATATATATATATATATATATAGATGATAGATAGATGATAGATAGATAGATAGATAGATAAACAGATTACACGTAAATAAATAGCTTTTTAAAAAGAATTTATTCGTGTTGTAGCTGAGTGGATAGGGTAAGCAGCTGGGGGAAGATGAAAGTGAAGCTTAGGAAAAAAGTTCAAACTAGAACCTGCAAAGATAAGTAGAACTCAGTAAAATCAATGAAACCCCACGCTCTCTCTCATGCTTCCAGCCTCTGCATCAGTGCTATAGGTGTACTCCAAGAGAAGCTGGCACCTCACGTACTAAGCAAGAACCTAATCAAGAAATCAAAGACTAAAGGAGGATCCAGAGGGAGCTGGAGTTGCTGCAAGAAAGTTAACATAGTGAACCAGCAGATGATTGACAACATGTATAAATTACCTCAATGCCTAATGCCTTGCTCTAACTTTTCCAGTGTCCAAAACAAATAACATGGCTGCCATGTCATTTCCACTTTCCAACTCTGGAGTAAAATATTTATCATGACCCACAACTCAGAACCAGGCAGGAAAGTAGTTTTAGTTTAACTAATTCGACACAATAAAAATACATCACAATTGAAAAGAGATTCAATGTAATGATGTGAATAAAACATTGATTAAATTTAAATTTATATGGAAAAAGTATAATTAGTGATGGAATATAGGCAATTCTGTCAAAGAATGTTACCCTATTAAGGGGAGCAAAAAAATGGAACAATGGTGGGAGGAGAAACAGGCAAGAAAGAATTTTTAAACTTTGGGTAAAATAGGAGCATATTAATGCATGTGATCCAATAAAGAGGGAAATTTTAGAGAAACATGAGACAGAAGGTAGAAATGCTGGTGAAATGCCTTTGAATTGGGAAGTGGGAATGAAATCTAATTCATAAGTGAAAAATTGACCTTCAATAGATCTATACTAACAGAAGAGAAGTCAAATTATGTAGGTACAAATCCAGGCAGGTAGGTGGATGCAGGGGTAGGAGCTGGTAGAAGTTCTCTTCTGATAGTTTCAATTTTCTTGCTAAATTACAAACTAATCATTTGATTAAAAGAAAGACTAGAGTAGATGTTTGTGAGGAGAGTAATAAAGAACCATCACTTCACAAGGGTGGGGAAGTAAGTGGACTGGAGAAATTATCGTTATCAGGTAACATGATAAGTCCTTTTGAGAATCATTGTCATAACTTAAAAATGAGACCAATTAGCATGCTTTTGTTGTTATCAAGAGTAGGCATATAAGGTCTGTGATCTACCAAATAGATTTGTAGGAATAAACATAATGATTCTATTATAGGAATATGGGTGAATTTAAATGAAGCAATATATATTTTGATAGAAACATGTTGTTTTTATTATTTTAATAGTAAATATATATGTGTATATATATCATTCTATAAAATATAGGAGCTTATGCTAAGGGAAAGTCCCTGAAGTTTTGAAATTGAATACATTTTTATTCGAAGAAAAATTTTACCATTTGCATTTGTGACCTAGAGAAAGACATTAATGCTTTCTAAGTTTTAGAATAAAACTACAAGTTTGAAGGAAAACTAGCCTTAAATGAGTGAGATAACCTTTGGTTCAATATCTATGAGAAACTCAATAACATTTTTCCTTATTATATAAAATAGAGAATTTTATAAAAAGCTATTACCAAATGGTTTCTGTATATATTAGCATGATAAAACTTGGAGAGATGAAGTGATATCTTTCCTCATGGGTTAAATTGAATGAGCTTCCATCACATTTTAGAATTTCTGTCCAGTGAATTAATAATTTCAAGAAAATTGTACTTTTTCTTGATGTCTTACAATTCAAGTTTGTAATAGTAAATATTATGCAGGAGAATTTAAGGAAGAGAACAATTTCAAAAATATTAATCAAAACTTTGCCTTAGGAGGCAGAAATGTATGTTTTTGTGAATATTCTTATATAGCCAATAATACTTTTAAAAATAAAACACATATCTAATGGATACCACTTTGCCTTTTTTTCTTCACTTTAATAAGCATTTGATTGAACTGAGTGAATCAAAATATATTTTTCTTTTATGTTGATATAGAATATTCTTTCTGCAATTCAGAGGTAGCATTTCTCCATTTGTGGAAAGTTTCATGAGAAAATGAAGAAACAATAAATGGTATAGAGTTCAAGAGATTCTATTTCTATACCCCGAGGAAAAGGAGATGCTGCAAAAACTGACCTTTAATTGGGAGCCTCCAGCAGAGAGACAAAACTCTCATGCTGGGCAAGGGCCAGCAAAGTCAAATAAGCACTTCAGACTATTAGAAGGAAAACAAAAACTGTCTTTCCATTACAAAAGTAACTAATAAGAGAAAAGGATATTAAATATTGGCTAAGCTCAAAACTGTATTTAGCAATTGTATAATTTCTGTCAAATATAAGTATAATCGTGTTGTGAGGTTATTTTTCTTTTTTCTAGCATTTTGCTCTAAAATAATTTTCACAATTGTCTATATTTGTTCTTCATAAAGATACATAAGAAGTAAAATGAATGTTAATAATAGCTAAAGACTGGGAGATACAAAGAGAAATACCCTATTTTTAGGTCCTTAAATGATACTGCATAAAATGATATGTGTGATTATTTAAAGTTGTATACTACAATCTATCAAAATGACAAAATGAAGTATTATAACTAATGAGCCAAGAAGAGATAAACATGAATAAAAATCAGTTTTAAAAGTAGGCAAGAAAAAGGGGAAAATAAACAAAAATAAACATGGCATAAAAATAAAACAAATAGCAACATGGCAATTTTAAACCCAATAATATCAATAATTATTTTAAATATAAATAAAACCACAATTCAAAGGTATAAACTATCAGGATGAAAAATTAAGACCCAAATATATTCTACCTACAAGTCTTATTTTAAATAAAAGACATAAGTTAAAAGTAAAATGTGACAGTTAGCATACAAAAATGAGTAGAACAGTGTCTTTCAAGAATACTTTAAGTAAATGATACCTCTTAAAAAGATGTCAGATTTTAGCTTTATCTTTCATAAGGTATAACTACACATGTGTAAGATATTTTTAGTAAGGGCAAATTATATTAACATAGGTGTCAAAACAATTGCTTAAAAATTTTAAATTAATTAACCAGACCAATTGCTTTGTCTGCATAAAGTTATGACTCATTGTATTTGTGGATATAATAATTGTTACAAGAAACTAAGATATTTAAATGTTGATTTTTAATTCTCTTTACCACATACATAACTATTTTGTTCTCAAGCAAGATAACTTAATATTTACTGAAAAATAATACCTTTTCTAGAATGGGTAGATGTTTAACAGATATATTACAGTCTTACCATTTAAAAATTTTATTTTTATCCTATGGTTAGTCTAGCTTAGAAGTTTAAAATTAAGCCTAATTATCAGATATTATAAAAAGCAGCTTGATCTGAAAACCACAAACCTAACTATTATTATAATTTTTATTATAAAATGACTTTATATAAGTTTGTAATTCAGGTCAATTATTTGAATTTCTGAAGGACATAAGCAGAATAGATTATTGATTATATTTTTGCTCTCTGAAGTTCTTATTCTAAAATCTAAAAAGCTGGAGAAGGGTGGTCTCAATATATTGAATTTGTAACACATTATGCTCTAGTGGATACAAACTTGAAATTAAAACTCAACTTGACATTTCTAAACTTTATTAAATTTACTATCAGTCAGAACATCTTTTAGAGCAGAACATTTTCATTGAGGCTATGGCAAAAAAATTTTGGTTTGGCATTTAAGGCTCGATTACTTTGGAAGGACATTTGTCCTTAGAGGTTGACTGAATCGTTCATATTCTGTACCCAAAGATATCATAGCTTAAAAAACTTAACTTCATTCTCATTCCTTGTTCTTTATTAAATACACTTCATTAAACTTATATTTCTGAAACAATAACTTCTTCTGAGATTACTTTTACTCTAGAAATATAGCAAATACTAATGTACTTAATTTAGAAATTAAGTGAGTGGCACCATGAGAACTCTCTTTTAGTGACTTCTTAAGACATGGGTACTATTCAAGCTTTCTTAGTAAAATAATTAGTCACTTGCTTGCATGTGTTCTATCAATAACATGACTAATTATACTGTTATTTCCATGGAAAGAATTTGGACTAATAAAAGCAAGGATTAGAAAGGCTAAAACATTAAATGTTCAGGGAATATATGGTTAGGAACTTTTCTTCATCTCAGATCTTTTGAAAAAGTTACTAGGCTTCTGAGAATTATTACATTTTTAATTTCAATTTTCTTTGAAAGCCGGGAAAACTTTTACAATGACTCTTCAAAAATAAATAACACCATCACATAAACTAAGTTTTATTAAGAAACATAGTTGATGTCCAAACTGAAAAATAAACCAGAATAAACTTCTTTTTCTGTAATGTGTATTCAATCCTGTTTCTTACAAACTTCCTTGACATTACTTCAGCTCCCAGTCCCATCTAACCTGCCACTATTAAAATGATCTCTCATCCTTGATACTGTCTTACAAAAAACACTCTGCACTTGCTCCATGGGGTCTTGCAAATCAGATTTGCCTCCTCTCTTTAGGTTTCTTTCTCCTTGGTAATACTTTACTCTTCACATTATTGCTTATGGAAGGAAATTTTTCTTTATTTCTTATCAAGAAATTATCTTTTTGTCATATTTATATATTTGATGTCAAATATTTTAAAACTTTTCTGTGCTATGGACCCCTTTGGCAGTCTGGGAAGCTTATATCCTTCCCTGAGAATAGTTTTCTTATATTAAGACTATTTTTTTTAAAAGAGAAGTTTTGGGTTCATGGCAAAATTGAGAAAAAGGTATAGAGATTTTCCATATACTCCCTGTCCTCACACTTGTAGAGCCAACCTGACTATTAATATCCCCCATCAGAGTGGTACATTTGTTATAATTGATGAATTTAGTGATGCATCATAATCACCCAAAGTCCCTAGTTTACATTAGGGTTCACTCTGATATCATATATTCTATGGGGTTGGACACAAGTATAATAACTTATGTATTTTTTTCTCACCTGAATTGTATAAACACCCAAATACCTCTCAAAGAATTCCTCTAGATTGGTGCCCACTGTAGATATAGTGGTGAGAAGGGAATCATAAAATATGATTGACACTTGGAAAGCCTGAAATTTCTTATGGATCTTAAAGAGTTAACAAATGATGCTTGAGAATGAAAGCTTATTTGACAGGTGAATGATATTTCCTCTTCACCCCTACCCTGGAAGTAAAGAATACTTAAAAGATGATGTCAAGATTAACTAGTAGTTTTTTTAAATGTTTGTCTTGCCTCCATTCTTCATTAGTCTTACTAATGAAGCAATGTCTTGCTAGCAGATTGGTAGTTTACCTTTGTTAGACATTTTCCCTTACCAGAGCAGTTTTTCCTCACTAGAAAGAAATGGAAAGGAATCTTGTGACACATTCTTTCAGTATACCTAGATGTATTATATCTCAGGCAAATTGCTTGTTTCAAGCCTGTCTAATCTTTAGAGCTAGAAATAGATCATTATTTTGACCACTGCTTTTTTAGAACCTACTCATTTGCAAAGTGTGCTCTATTATTTTTGTTCTTTCTGAAGAGAAATTGTTACCAAGACTCAAATATTTTGAATCTGCCTACCTGTGCACACTAGTCCAAAGAAATGCATAAGCAGAACTTTGCAATACAGAAAGAAAAATAGCTTGATATTAAACTGGTCAATCTGGAGGCAAGGAGGTAATGTTTGATATCCAACTCCCCGATGCCATGTAGGTTACAGATTACATAGGGCAAAATCACAAGATACTACAAGTGTAAGGGGTTTGGGGTCCTCTTGGGAGCTGATTGGTCAGAGGTGAGGTAAGGGTAATAAATCATTTCTTCAGGTTTTGAGGACAGTTCTGAGGTTTGTTCCTGTACCTCTCTGTTTTGTTTCATGGGAAAATAGTCAGGAGGTTGTTCCACCTTAGGGCTCATTAGCTGAAACATTACTTAAGTCAAGATGTTACCTATAGCCTGTCAGAGGTCCAGAACTTGATAAGTCTGGGCTACTGTCTTCGGCTGCCTCCGGGGTTGCTGATTATCTGGGGGAAAAGGCTAGGTCTCTGAGGGATATAGGAGACAGCCAGATATATTTCTAGAGGAAGGATTTAAAACTAAATTTAATTAAAGTCATAAGGACCCTTAGATTCAGTATTCTGACCTTCAACTAGCATTTAAGTCAAAAATGATTATTACAACTTAAATTCACGTAAAGATCAGAAGGCACAGGCTAGTAAAAAAGGATCTATCCAATTCATTAATGGATGCACACTAGACAAGTAGGAAAAAGGAACCTACAAATACTGAACTTCAACTTGAAGTGAATTGTAGATAGAGGAGGATGAAAGATTGTGATGTTATAAGAGAAAAAACAGACTCAGAGTGAAGACACTTGTGGTAATCCTCAACAAGACTTAATTCTAAACCTAATTGCAGTTCCAGTTTCTGAAATTTCCCGATCAACACTAGTGAGGTAATCAGGCTGATAAGACCCCCCCCCCCTCCACGGACGTGGTTCCATAGTTTAGTGGTTAGCATGTCTTCTTTACACACAGAAGGTCCTGGGTTTGTGCCCCAGTGGAGCCACAGTCCCCATGGTCTACAGCCATGCCACCCTGAACAAGCCTGATGTCTGATCTCAGAAGCTAAGCAGGGTTGGGCCTATTTAGTAGTTGGATGGGAGACCACCTAGGAAGACCAGGTGTTGTAGGCATAAATAAAAAATAAAAATTAAAAAAAGACCCTCTGACTTCCCCTAATGGAAGGTGACCATGCCCAAAATATGGATTCTTTAAATCTCCTTGCTCCACCCTCTTTCTGCTTATCAAAGTCTTCCATTTTGTACTAGTCCTCAGAGCTCCCTTCTAGATGGTCCTTTTCCTAGATGGGATGCTGCTCCATTAATGACTCCTTTAAAAAACTAAAGATCTTCAAATTTACTTGGTTAAATTTTTGTTTTTTAACAGTTGTTAAAGGCATGGGGGCAGGGTTGTATACTTTGTAATATCATTTTTTCTGTCCAAAAAGAAAAAAGCTGAGAACTACACGTGTGGGAACACTATACCTGTTACTGCAAGGTGGAATCGACAGAAGTAATCAAATGTGAATGAACAAATAAATATCAGAAGCAAGAGGAAGAAGCTAGAGTCGGTGAGTTAAAATGCCATCTCAGGATGCAAAGTCCTTCCTTTTTCAAAATCCTGGTTTAAAATATTATCATTTATCTTACTGAGCGAGAAAGTCAAAATTGGAGCAATGCCATTGTCTTTTGTAATGCTCATGAGAATAATGGAGAGAATATATTGTAACTTATTGCTGTAAAGAGACATATTTTTTTTAGAGAAGTAAAATTGAGGATTGGTGTGCATGATTTCAGTCCTTAAAAAAGGCTGAAATTCAGGCTAATATATTAAAAAGTAATATTTTTTAAATGGATTTAGGAACTCTGTGTTCTAAAAAATCTATTTTAATTTTTCTCCCCAAACTTAGATTTTTAGAAGACTGTAAATATGAATTTATGATTTAATAAATTTAATTTTCCCACAAGGTAGTTTAGAGAAAGTTGATAATATTAAACCTTTACTTTTTATCTGATACCTTGGTTTTATTACACAAAAAGTTTTTAATATTGAAACAAAATATTAGGTATAGGAATGTGGAATATAAAACTTTAACACATAGAAAAGTAGGATGGAAGACAATAATAGGATAAAACATTTTATGTGATACTCAAGAGATTACCTTACTCTTTGGCTGTTATAACATTTTTTAATTGGGCAGCAACAGAGTAAATTAATTGTTCTTTTGTAAAGTGATCCATATTACTATTATTGGTGATTATATGATTATATGATGTTTGCCCTATAATAAGTAGATGTGAGCGAAATAGTCTTTGGATTTACTGCTTAGGCTTTTTTTAAGATAAAATTTTCAAATGATGTTTATGTAATTTACAACAATTACTTGTTATATCTAATTGGTCTCACATAGCTAAATTCTAGGATGCTTACTTTTGCTTAGTTCTTAACACCAGTAACATCATTGCTAGTGAATATCCCCCAGTACCAAGATTTCATAATTTTGGTTCTAAATTTGATATGCTATCTTCTCAGAAAATTTTGACATGAAGATGAGCTAATAATTCTTTCACCTTTGCCGTTAACCAAGACTTATTTATTGACAATCTGCTATTTGCTAGGTACTGGAAATTTTAAAATGAATCCACCACAATCCTTTATTTTCAAGGAAATGGAAGTTTTTTGAGAGAGACAGGAATAATTTTACAGTGACAGAGATATTACAGGTTATTACATACTTAACATAGTATTGGAGATTAGAAACTCCTCTGAATGAAGGCTACCTAGAGTATGTTAGGGCTCAGCTCAGGCCAACCTAACGAATGCCACAATGGAATATTGATTATTTTGAATTAAAGTTACTTGAAAAACAACAGCCAGAACAAAAACAAAAACAAAAAAAGGAGGTTACCCTAATTTTCTATCTTTTCCCCTGAACACAGGGCATCCTTGTCACCAGAGTTAAGGAATTCAAGGCTGAGAAAACTGTGTAAACAAACTTTGTTTCTTCTTTATTAGTTTGCTATCCTAAACATAAACCCCTTGTTTGTCCAATATTCACAAATGAGTGCTTTTTTATTTTAAAATGGTATATAAGCAATCTGTTTTGGTCACTTTGGGGGTCCCATTTCTATGACACTTCCATACGTGCAAATTCAATTGTTTTTTTTTTTCTCCTGTTAATCTATCTTGTGTGAATTTAATTGTTAGACCAGACAAAAGTAGTAAGAAGGATAGAGGAAAATTTTTTTCCCTCCCCAACAAGTGATTAAGGATTTGTAAAGGCTTATCCAGAACATGGAGGCAGTGAAGGTAGGAGTGGGACATGGGAAGAAGTGAATGAGAGTGAGAATGGACATATTCTAGCATCTTATGTTACAGATAATTCTCATGTTAGTGTTGTTTTTGTTCATTTTAAGTAGCAATTAAAAAAATCTGTATAATAATAATTGTGCTTTTTTTGGAGTTGACTAATTTTATCAGGGTGAGTTCTTTTTTTTTAGTATTTTGATTAATATCCATATATTTTAGCTTTACAATTTTAATTTATTTACACTATACTCTCTGAAAATTATTTTCTTTGTCATTCAGATTACTAACTTAATTTTGGCTGTCTTCATTCTTCCAATGAGTACTTTAAACAAAAATTTGCAATTATATCTTAATGTTTGTAAATTTACATGTCTTAAAAGTTCAGGCTGTACTTGTGCAGCTTGGCTAACATAACTAGTCAACTAATGTTATTAAAGAATAAACTTATATTTACTCTCAACATATTTATTTTTAATCTTTTTAAAGCCCCAAGATAACAACTTCTCTGTGTAATATTGTTGCACGCACCCACATATATGTATTTACCTGTTGTGTATATATGTACCTATTGTGTACAGATGGTATTTGACTATTACAAATACTCGATATTCTTGGGTGAACAATACTAGGTTTGTTTCCCTCTATATGCTCCATCTTCTTCTGCTGTCTTAACAAGATTTATTTCTCCTTGGATGTGGTCTGTATTTGATGTATATACAATGTGTGCTATTCACCAAAGAAAGTAAAGAAATAATTGATGTGTTTACTTCTTCTATTCTTTGTTTCTCTGCAATTAATCTGAATAGCTATGACAATGGAAAATTTCTTCTCTCAAAAAGAATTTCAATACTTCTTAAAATATTGATCAAAGAAATTATAGTTTTATAATAGTAAACTAAATCAAAAAGATCATTAAAGTCTTCTTCTATATTTGTCTTAAATTGTAAAACAGATTATATCATCAGATAAATGTTATAACTATTAGAAACCGTCATTAGGATTAAAGAAAGGAACAAACTGAGACAAAAATCAGTCAGGTTAATAGTTAAGAATACAATTAGCCTCTAAAATAATATTGAGAGAATTTTATGTTACTTAACTCTTCTGTAATCCCTCCTGTTTCTTTGTATGTATATATATGTGCATATGTGTATATACATTTTTGTATATATACATATATAACTTTGCATATAATCCTCAGTACACTATTAGGTAGGTACTACTTATTTTACCTTTAGGGAAACAGAAGTACAGAGAAGTTAGGTAACATATGAGGATCAAACAGTGTATAAGTGTTATAGGATAAATTTAAACCCAAGTGTCTGACACCAGCATCCAAGTCTGAAACATATAGAAATGACTGTGGAGAACAATCTATTATGCGAAAATATCTATTTTGAAACAGCACTATGCAATTTCACATGGGAGATTAATAAGTAAGAAAGTGCTGACATGAGAGCATTAGTAGAACTGAAAAACCAAAAACTTGGTAAAATTTTCTCTTTATAATTGGCAATGTACCATAGTCAAAATGTAAAATACACTTGATTATAATCCCAGGACTGGCATCATTAGTATCTAAAGCCATTTAATGATGTTTTATGAACGGACACTTTTATAGAGTAATTTAACTGGTATTTTAAGCATAAATAATGCAGCATACAATTGCTAGATAGTTTTGATCTAATTGACTGGTTAGTTAATATGCTAATCAATCTATTTAATGGATTCATTAAATCAAGTATCTGAGTGTGAAATCTATTAAAAACTTATTATATACATCCTTTAATAAAAACCCTACCTTCTCTTTTGTCAGTATAGATGCAGTATCTTAGTTTTGGTTTCACATGTTTCATAAATTTATTCCGATTAATTAATTCTAAAATAATTTCTGTTGTTTTATGTATGTTCTGTTTTTTTCAATTTGCTTACATTTTCCTTAAAAATGATACCAGAAACATTCATACTTAAATTACATAAAACTTAGCATTCACTTTTTTAATGATTAAGTGGATTAAAGAATACTGGTTACTTTGAAAATGAGTAAAATCAATATATATTTCAAATAAACAATCTAAAATTACACCTAAGAGAACTAGAAAAAGAACTGCAAACAGAGTTCAAAGAAAGTAGAAGGCAGGAAGTAATAAAGATCAGAAAAAAAATAAATGAAATACAGTGAACTACAACACAAAAGACTAATGAAACGAAAGCTTCTTTGAAAAGGTAAACAAAATTAATAAACTTGTAAAGAAAAAAAAGAGAAGGCTTAAATAAATAAAATCAGAAATGAAAGAGAAGAAGCCACAACTGACATCACAAAAATACAAAAAATTATAGGAAAATACTGTGAACAATTACATGCTAACAAATTGGAAAATCTGAAAGAAATGTATAAATTCTTAGAAACATACAATCTTCCAAGACAGAGTAAAAAGAAACAGAAAATCTGAACAGACTGATAATGCTAACAAAATCAAATCAGTAATCAAAAACACTCCCAACAAACACAAGTCCTGGATTGGATGGCTTCACAGTTGAATTTTACTAAACATTCAAAAAAGAATTAATACCTATTCTTCTCTAATTAGTACAAAAAATTCAGGAGAAAGGAAGGCTCCCCAATTCATTCTATGAGGTCAGCATTAGCCTGATTCCAAAACCAAACAGATTACAAAAAAAAAAGTAGGTTAATATCTCTGTTAAACATAAATAGAAAAGTCCTCAACGAAATAGAGCAAACTGAATTTAGTAATACATTAAAAAGATCATATACCATGATCAAGTGGGATTTATTCCCAGGATACAATGTTGGTTCAATATCTACAAATTGATTAATGTTGACAAACTGCTCAAAATAAAGAGTAAAAATCATATGATCATATCAATAGCTGCAGGGAAAAAAAAGCATTAAAAAACCCAGCTTCCATTTATGGTTAAAAACTCTCAGCAAAGTGAGACTAGAGGGAACACACATCAACATAATAAAGGCCATATATGATAAATCCACAGGTAACATCATACTCAATGGGCAAAAGCTAAAAGTGTTTTCTTTAGGATCAGGAACAAGACAAGGATGTCCACTTTGATCATTTTTATTCAACAGTATTGGAAGTTCTACACACAGCAATCAGACAAGAAAAAGATATAAAGACATCCAAATTGGAAAG
Organism: Eidolon dupreanum; assembly: GCA_028627145.1. Taxonomy (NCBI): domain Eukaryota; kingdom Metazoa; phylum Chordata; class Mammalia; order Chiroptera; family Pteropodidae; genus Eidolon; species Eidolon dupreanum. The sequence goes on from CM053513.1 coordinate 65,213,143, forward strand.
GAAGAAGTAAAACTATCATTATTTGCAGATGACATGATAATATATAGAGAGGACCCTAAAAATTCCAGGAAAAAACTATTAGAACTGATAAATAAATTCAGTAAAGTAGCAGGATACAAATTAATATTCAGAAATTGGTTGTATTTTTTATACACTAATAATGAACTGTTGAAAAGAGAAATTAAGAAAACAATCATATTTACAATTGCATCAAAAAATTAATAAATAAAACACCTGGGGATAAATTTAACCAAGAAAGTAAAAGATCTGCATTCAGAAAATTATAAGACATTGAAGAAAGAAATTGAAGAAGGTACAAATAAATGGAAGTATATACTGTGCTCATTGGTAAGAAGAATTAATAATGTTAAAATGTTTATAATGCCCAAAGCAATCTATAGATTCAATGCAATTCCTATCAAAATACCAATAGCATTTTTTCACAGAACTAGAATATCCTGAAACTTATATGGAACCACAAAAGACCCCGAACAGACTCAATAATCTTGAGGAAAAAGAAAAGTTGGAGGTACCATACTACATGATATCAAACTGTATTATAAGGATGTAGTAATCAAAACATCATGGTACTGGAATAAAAACACATGCAGATCAATGTAACAGAATAGAAATCCCAGAAATAAATCCACACCTGCATGATCAATTCATCTATAACTAAAGAGGCAAGAATATGCAATGTGGTAAAGACAGTCTATTCAATTATTATGTTGGGAAAACTAGACAGATATATGCAAAAAAAAAAAAAATGAAACTAGACCACTTACACCACATACAAGACTAAACTCAAAATGGATTAAAGGCTTAAATGTAAGACCCTAACCCATAAAACTTCTAGAAAAAAATTTAGGCAGTAAACTGTCTAATGTTCTTATTACTTTTTTTTCCTGATATTTCACCTCTGGCAAGGAAAACAAAAGAAAAAACAAACTAATAAGACTACATCAAGCTAAAAAGTTTTTGCACAGCAAAGGAAACCATCAACAAAACAAAAACTATTGGTTGAGAGAAGACATTTACCAATGATCCATCTGATAAGGGGTTCATATCTAAAATTTATAAAGAACTCATACAACTTAACACTAAAAAAAATAATAATAATTTAATTTAAAAAATGGGCAGAGGGCTTAATAGACATTTCTCCAAACTGGGCATACAGGTGGCCAATAGACACATGAAAAGATGCTCAATGTCACTAATCATCAGAGAAATACAAAGTAAAACCTCAATGAGATATCACCTCACATCGGTCAGAAGCTATCATCAATAAATCAATAAACAAGTGTTGCTGAGGGTGTGGAGAAAAGGAAACCCTCGTGCACAGTTGGTGGGATTGCAAATTGGTACAGCAGCTATGAAAAACAGTATGAAGTTTCCTCAAATAATTAAAAACTAGAACTAAATTATGACCCAACAATCCCATTTATAGGTATCTATCCAAAAAAATACAAAACACTAATTTGAAAATATATGTGCATCCCTATGTTCATGCAACATTATTTACAATAGCCAAGATATGGAAGTAACCTGAGTGCCTATCAATAGATGATTAGATAAAGATGTGGTACATATACAGAATAAAATATTACTCAGCCACACACACACAAAAAAATCTTATCATTTGTGACAACACAGATGGATTTTAAGTGTTTTTATGCTAAGTTAAATTAGTCAGACAAAAAAAGACAACCATACGATTTTACTTATATGTGGAATCTAAAGAACAAAACAAATGAACCAGAAACAGACTCATAGATACAGAAAACAAACTGATGATTGTCAGATGGAAGAGGTTTGGGAGGCTGTGTGAAAAAGATAAAGGGATTAAGAAGTACAAATTGGTAGTTACAAAATGGTCATGGGATGTAAAGTACAGAATAGACAATATGGTCAATAATATTGTAATAACTATGTATGCTGCTAGGGGGATCCTAGACTTATCAGGAGATGACTTTATTAATTATATAAATGTCCAACCACTATGCTATACACCTGAAGCTAATAAGAGAATATTGAATGTCAATTGTAATTGAAAAACAAAAAATAAAAAATATATATAAAAAATTAAAAAAAAAAACAGAGGTCACATCTCAAAATGGATCAATGCCTTTGTGATAATGTTTTTTATAGGTTAAATTAATTAATCCATAGTAATTTACTTTTATATCCTTATAAAATCACAAACATGAAATACTTGCTTGACTGTAATTCACAAAGATTTCAATCTTATACGTTAAATGTACCAAAGAAGCATAGTTAAATTTGTGAGAAATGTTCAAAATATTTTTATAGATAAAATTAAATAAGTGTAATGAAAAACTCAAATATCCAAACACAATCTTAGAGAAGGGACATATTTGGCAAAGAATGTGCAACAACTAATATTTAAAATATGAATTTTTGCAAAAGATTTACTTTTTTGCAGAAATAGGAACAGACACCAAATTATCCATGTGTTATCATTTTCATTCAGTGGTATATTTCTTAAAATGAAAAGAAAAAAATGTTGAATTAGAGCTAGCACAATCAGAAAATATTCACAAACAACATAATCATGCGCAGAATCTATGGGGACATCTGCATCTAGGAGAAGGATATGAAAGATTGAAAACATGGACTACTTTGTTTCTCTCTGTTTAAATGTCATTAGTCTTTACCCCAGTACACTTGCTCTACAAAATCTGTGCAAAAGATTATTACCAATGCAAGAAAACTATTACCTCCAGCTGTCCAAATATTTTTATTCAGATGCTTAACATACACCGAAACTTGACTTTATTCCCAAACTATGCACATCAGATTCCAAAGAAAGTCTGTGTCTCTGTGTTGCCTATTTCAATTGATGGTACTTCTATCTATAGTCATGCAAACCAGAAACATGTAAGTGTTCTCCCTACTATGTACATCCAACTTTTAGATATTATACTTTCAATATGGCCTTCCCTAGTGTGACAGGTTCACAGATTCTGATTGATAAGACTTATAGGAGGACCATAATGACGATGCTAACAAATTTCCAGTTTACTTCAGGAAAAAGGTATAATATAGCCACAACATTAAAATAAGATCACAGCCAAAGACTATTACATAGCAAAATATCCAGAGAGACCAGGAGTGAGCTCTAGCTGTCTTTTCTCTGTAAGGGCAATTCCGTGACACACTTTTTATCTGGAACCAGAAACCACCAACATGTGAATAGAACTCTTTAGTACAAGGACACCCAACATTCAGTCTGACAGGGATCCTTATGCCCTACTGGTTGTATAGACATATTCTTGATATATAATGCAAGGGTCTTACCAAGCAAATTACAAACATCATTGTTGTCAAATGATGTTCAGAAGCTGGTACAAATTGCCCTGAAACTTCTAAGACCTGTGCTATCGAGCAGTCCTGTTAGTCAATATGCTGCATGCCAACTAGGAGTTGTGCCAGGGAGGTATATTTATAATTTTTAGTGAAATAAGAATAAGTCAGTACTGCTGAAATTAACCCTCACAGCACAGGATACATCTCCTATCAAATAAAGTTCAAATTTCTTAATATGTTATCAAGATCCACTATGACTGGAATCTATCAGTCTTATAACTCAGAGTTTTATAATTTGGGCTCTGTCAGCAACCAGTGGCTGCTGCTCTTGTGGGTACAATGCTTTAGCTAAAGCCCTGACAGATTTTTTTTTTATTATTCTTTTTTCAGAATACAGGGACTAGACCCAGCCCAGGCATCCATTTCAAAGAGGTGTCCATTTCAATGATGCTATCTCAATAAACATATTGCCAGCCACATGATTAGATAATGAGGCAGGCCACCTCTCCCCTCAGAGGCTCCATGTTTCAAAGATCTTGGTTGATTTTCATAACTGACCCTTTGGGCTGCTTGTTTTCATCTCTTCCCACCCTTTAAATTCCTGCTTTTATGTTTTAAATTAATGATTACTGACTGAGCCAGCAAAACCTTGGCCCCAACCTAGACCCCAAAACAAGCATAATTCCAGCTCCATATGCTAATTCCTTCTAATGACAACCTTAATGTATGGCTCCAGGTGTGCCTTGTAATTTCCAGGACCACAAAGACCAGCCCAGGCAGAAAGGTGAGGGAGAGGGGATGTGTGCTTCAGTCCAGAAGTCTGATTTGAGATTAAGAAGGCAGGAAGGAGCTGAGATCTCAGAAAGGAGCCCTTGGGTTTCTGGGATGAGAAGGGAGCGTGTTAAATTGTGGCTCTGGAGGCCCCCACCCCCTGTTCAGAGAGGCAATATGCAGGCCAGAGGGTGACTTGGGTGGAGAGATGAAAAGATCAGATATGTCTCATACACCTTGGGTCTCCAACCAGATGTGCTGGCCTTCTCATGTCTGCCAGTGAGCCCCATGGAGGCCCAGCTCATAGCAAGGGTCATTTGAGAGCAAGGGCTAAAATACAAGCAGGCTGCTAACAAATTCTGTGATCCTGGGCAAGTGCCTTCTTCATAGCCTCTTTAGCACACTCTTACTTTGGCGGAGTAAGAACACGTTCACTGCCTCTTGCATCCCAACAGGGACTATGTGTTCCCCCTGGGCCAGAGCTAAGCAGAACTGCTTCAAAGATGCTTTCAAAAGCATCTGCTTGGAATGGCCCGTCTTCCCTAATAGATCAGAGGGCAACACAGGTTTTTATTATTAAAACCACCATATATATATATATATATATATATATATATATATATATATATATATATATATATATATAGAGAGAGAGAGAGAGAGAGAGAGAGAGAGAGAGAGAGAGAGAGAGAGGGAATCATATATGTATATCTATATATATATGGGAACTATGGAAAAACACACTCAACCTCGCGAATTATAAGCTAAAAGTGGAGGCTTCTGAGAAGTTTGTCACTTGCGGTGAATGCACAGGCTTCCCCAGAGCCTTGGGGCTCTGTCCGGAATGTTCAGTCATTTGCCAGTACTTGGGTATAGCAGTTTGAGAAGCGCTCACTGACTCATTGGGCTCTTTGAGTTATAAACTGTGTCTCATTTCACTCTGGATCCCCATGCTGAATTCAGGGCCACCCAGAGAAAGCGTCCACGGGGATGATTTGGTCGACCCTTCTATCGTCCCATCCACGCATCCATCCTTGTCGATGAACAAGGCAAAATGGCACCTTAAACTGGTGGAAAGTTCTCAGTTTTGGGAGAATTCAGACTGCTGTGGGTCTGAATTCTGACTCTGTCACTTATTAGCTGTGTAATGACCTCTCTGAGTCTCAGTTGTCTGATTTTCAAATGAGTATAAAAGGACCAGCATGACCAACCCAGGCAAAATGGTGAGGTAGGGTGAGATGTGTGCTCCAATTCAGAAGTCTGATTTGAAATTAAGAAAGGAGACAAATTACAGCACTGTGTTATATTCAGAGCCAGTCTGAATGGGTCTTGAGGTCACATGGAAATTGCATGAGAGGATTGCTCACAATCCCAGCGTGCCTAATCCTATTTACTGTCATCCGCCAACATGTGTGACCTCATGGAACAATCTCTAAAATACCTTAACCGATTATGAAAAATTACAGCCTGAGTTTAAGTAGCTCTGCATGATATGATGTTAATAGTCAGAAATGGAGTAGAAAAATTGTCCCGCAAGGAAGACTATTTTGTCATACACTTTGCATGAGTGGGATAATGGAGAGAGATAAAGATCCTCCCAGATTCATGGATGCAGACTTTAAGTCAAAACTTGCATAGGTAAAAGATGAGGATATTTGTGACAAAGTCTGGGAGAGAGGTGTGTGGGACAACTTTTTGGAATAAGTCCAGAGCATGAAAATAATTGTGTTCAATGTGAACGTTTATCAACAGGGCTATATAAAAGAATGGAAAGGATTAAACGTCAGCCTCCTGTGTTGGACAGTGTCCATTGTTAAGTGGTATTTCTTTTTATACTTTTCCCTTATTGAAAGAATGAGAAGGGAAAAAATTAACATTTTTCCCATCCTGAAAACATGAAAGTTTGGTCCTGCCACAGAGATGTAGATTTATGATACTTGACAGACAGAAATGAGGTGGAAGCCATCTCCTTATGCTTGGCTGTTGGCAGGTGACTTTTCTCAGACAGGAGAGCTTGTGGTGCACATTCCAGTGTCTTGTCAAAACATCACAAATACATGACAGCTGTGTTGGAGCAGCAGAGGCAGAAGTAATAGCATTCCCACATCGCAGGTACAGTGGTTATCATCCTGATTTCAGCAATCCAGCTTATGTCTCTGATTTCTATTCCTCCATTTCTTTCAATGATTTTGTAAGCATCTATTTTTCCATTTTAGATCATTGCCCCTTGATAAACCTAGAGTTGTTTCTTTTTCCTGCATTGATTATTGATCCATTCACATCCTTTCCCAACCATTGCAGAACTGGTTCAATATTGTTCTTATGAAGCAAGTAGCCAAATTTCCAGGGATAGAGACTAAATATATGCTCACCATTTTGTCTCCCTTTCACAAGATTTCTGTAGCTGCCCCCACTGTTGAGTACCTAATGCTCCAGCAGCAATAGTTAACGCTTAGACCCTAAACAGTTTACTTATGCAGAGCGGTCAGCATTACGTTTCTTTCCTTATGGATAGTTAGAAGTTATCCTTACATGAGGCAAAACTAATTCTTAATGTGAGTTCCTTTCTTACCACTCATGTTCTTTTGATGGCAATATGCCATTTTCCCTCCTCACTTTTGTCAAACACTAGAAAATCTTCATATAATAGATCATAACAACTATGTTAACTTTTTTGTTTGTATTTCTTTCACTATTTACTTGTTCATCTATTATTTACTACATTATTTATATTGTCTCAATAGATGAACTCTTCTGGGTTTTTATGTGTGTCGTGTGTGTATGTAAGACAGGCAGAAAGAGAGAGAGTTTTGATGGGGATAAATCTTTTAAACAGAGTGAAAAAACACAGAGTATATGATCCCTTCTTTCAAATAGGAATAAGAAAACAGATACACACACCCCAAAAAGAAATCTTCCATTGGATGAATATTAACAGTATTGTGAATAATTAGAGAAAATAAAGAATAAAACAAAATATAAGAGAAAAAGTTAATGTAATTTGGAGAATCCAATTTTTTGGAGATTTTCTTCCATTTGAAGAAAAGGAAAAATTGACACAGACAAATATATACAGGGATAGTGATATTAAATTTTTCCTAGTATTCAAATTTCATCACACTTTTAGTGTAAATAACAACCACAGATAAAAGGGCTATTTCAGTAAAAAAAAATTTTATAATCCCAGTTCATTATGACTCTACTTACCTCAAATGACAGCACAATGAAACAAATATATCACTCATTTGCTTTGAAATTATTTTCTTGTATTAGGTGTTTTAATAGGATAATTATAATAATTTAATTTGATAATTAGAATAATCAAAACCCAGAATTAAATTATAGTGATTTAAAATTTCTTTAGAGATAGACATTTATATAAACTCAGCAATCTGGTATGCATAGCATTATTCCTAATTGCAAAAGCTATAATTAGTGCTATATTGCAAGAAATAAAAAAGGCTGATAGTATCTTATCCCACTCTGCTAAATTAATTTGTCATTCTACTGTTCAGCTCTGCTCTATAATTTTTATTAATTTAACTCATGTCTTTATATTGATAAAAAATCTTTTAAAAAAATCTATAAATTATTTGGTAAGTTATTAAGTAAAATTAAGCACAATTCTCTTGGAGGAGAAGAAACACTTTCATGAAAACTTTTTTAGAAGTATTGTACATTATCTCCTTATTTGAACTAGGTAGAATGACAGATTATCTCTCAGATATAATAATGATAATACTGCTCTCTTCTACTTTGGTGAGTCAGAGAATGGCCTGCATAATTTTAAGTCATGTAGTGTCAAGAAGAATTTTATATTATTTTAAGAGAAAAAAATACATATTCAAGGGAAGGGTAGCTTTGGGAAAATTTCTTTAAAAAGAAGGGGAAAAAGTTGAAAGTACATATGATTAAATGCTCCATGTACATCACATTAAAACCCAGACTTCCCTTCCTTTTATACTAAAACTATATCCAGAGCTGGAGTTCAAAGTCATGATCTCTTCTTCTTTTGTGGAAGAAATATATTAGTGTAATTTGAATCATTATTGGATGAACTGAATTTTTATTTAAGGCATTTAAAATCTAAGGATGGTTACTTTTAATTCTTGTAGTGATTTTTTTGGGTTCTCCAGAACATCTATTTTTATCTTTTTCTTTCCCACCAAACTTTTCTACAATCTTTTAACACTGGATAATTAGCTTTTCAGGATAACTATCTCCTAGAGTATTTTTTTGGCATCCATAGTCTGAAATTTAGTTTATTTAGATCTACTTTCTTACATTCCCCACCATGACAATCACCAATTCTTGTTTTCTTTGGAAATCCTTCCACTTTTTTTTTCTACACTCCCACTAGAAATACATCAGTAAGCCCTTTCTGTGTCTCTCTGACTTCATTCTCCCATCTCTCCTCTGGTAACTCAAATGCTTTTTCTCAAGTCTAGTCCAGGTCTTCTTTCCAGAGTGGCAACTTCCCCCAAAACATTAGTCCATTCAAGTTTTTCAAAATCTTAAATTTTCAGTGCTGTTTTCCCACAAATTAACAACATTGTGCTATCTGTTTGTTGTTTTACTAATGGTTTTATGTAATATCCTTGAATTAGTAAATCATCATAAACTTTTTGAAAGCACAATTCACCTTTTATTTTTTGATATTTTCATCCTCATCTAAGAGCTCATGTGATGAAGGTGATTATTGGTTATTTATTATTATGACACAGTGATGACTCATTCTTTACCTCAAATCTCATGGGATAACACAATGCCATAATATTTCCCCAAACTGTTTGAGTCACAGTGCTTGGCTGGTGTTAGGTGTTCTATAAATATGTAATTATTTTAGACTGAATATAAGCTAATATTTTAATTTGCAAACATTAATTCTTTAAGGCCTGTAAGTAGAAGTAATAAAATTTCTTATTTTATAGGAATAATTTAGAATCTTTTCATTAGAAAATTTCATTAAAATGATAGAATGTTAGGAGTGGATTGAGCATAAAGAAGATATTCATTATTATTTTGTTTGTACCTGAAACCTTGATAAGTTCCTGTCCTTATATATATTCTCATTTCTTTAATATGAATTTAATATTGTATAATACTTTCAATATTCCAAAGTATACATAAATTAGTAAAAACTTTCATCATAACAGTACTGTGAAGATCAAAAAACAGATCAAATAACAACTGAGTGACAAATTCAGAGAGTTCAGGTGTTATTGCTATTTATTCAGCCATTCACTCATTTATTCTTTTATTGATAAACAAATAGTATATGTGCTAGAGGCTTGGTACACAATAAAAGGAAAAAAATTCTTTTTCTATAAGACATTATCTAGTAAGGTGGCTGGTTTTATTTTTATTAAATATTCATTGTGATAAACATTAAATTAACACTCTGATAACTTCATAGGATTGCAGTGAAGATTAAAATAATTTACAACTGAAAAGTCAAAACAGCACCTGGCATATAATAATATAATAATCACTAATCTTAGTTAGCTCAAAAATAAAATCTTCTGAATTGTTATTGGATGGCTCTTACCTATGATACCATAAGATTTTGAAGGAAGATGCCCTTAGAAAGGTGCTCTTGAGTTGAAACTTTAGGGATTAGCAAACATCAACTTTAGAAGTAAACTGGGAAAGCATCTCTCAGGGATAAAGAACAAGAACTCTTTCACCAAAGGGAGCAGGGTAAGTACCATGGAGTGAAAGAAGCTCAAAGTGTCTTGTGCAGAAAGAAAGAAGGGGGAAGGGGAGCCTATAGAAAGAGGAAGGGAAAAGAAGTTCAATTATGTAAAGTTTTGTTGACTCTGTTAAGGAGCTTTAATGCTAAAAAGAGAGAAAGGCATTTAAATGTGTGTGTATGTATATGTATGCTTGTAACGTGATCATATTTTAGATCGCATTATGTCAAGTGTATATTGATTATTCAAAAACTGATTTCTGTGGCTTAACTTTTTTATATATAAAATTGGAATATAATCATGCCACTCATAAGATTCTTATAAGACTTAAATGAGTTAATAAGTATACAGTGCTTACAATAGTACCTAGCACAAAATAAGAGTTCAATATACATGATGCTAGCTAGAATGCCCTATGCTACAGGGTACCTAGTCATTCTACAACATTTACTGTGTTTCTGCTCTATGACAGGTGCTTACATTAGGCAGGATGTAGAGATACATGGAGAAATTAGAACATTTTTCTCTTGATGATGCCACAGCTTAGTGGAGCAGAAAAACTCATAAACTCAAAAACATGGGACAGTGTGATAAATGTTAATAGTAGAGACATGTGCAAAGTTCTAGAAAAACATAGTGGCAAAATATTTAAAAGCTGAAGAAGCTTCATAATGGCAGTTTTATATAAGCAAAATTTTGATAAGTTTGAAAAATAAGCTTCATTCTTGAGAACTAATGAGTAAATTGAAAGAGCTAAATTTGGATCAATCAAAGGCAGACTTTCTTTGTGTGGCTTGCAGAAAATGTCGGTATACGTTAAGACATGATACAGGGTAAAAATTCAAAAGTAGAGTAAATATTGAAAAATCAAAGAATTTAAGGTCAAGCACTTAAGACAAATCAGATTACATTTTACATATTAGTTATTTCTTGCTGAATAATATGTTACCTCACAATTTAGCAGCTTTAACCAATAAATATTATTTCACACTTGACGTGGGTTAGGAATTTGGGCACAGCTATTCTGGCAGGCTCTAGCTTTTGAAGCTGTGCTTGAGCTGTCAACTAGGGCTGCGGTTCTCACCTGAGGGTTTGACTGGAGAAAGGTCACATGGTTGTTGGCAAGATTCAATTTCTGTGAACTGGGGACCTTACTTTTTTTCTGGCTGTTAACCAGAGGCATCCCTCAGATCCTCTCTATGTGAATACTGAATAGTTCAGATCACAAGATGGTAGCAGGCTTCCCTCAGAGCAGGAGAGAAAAAAAAAAACAAAAAAAAAAACGAGGTAGAGCACTCAATATATAAGGCACAGCTCCTTCCCCAAGCGGCCTGAGGTGACCTCTGAAAATGGTTCGCTATTTATTTGACTCAGAAAACCCAACCTAATCATGCAAATCAAGAAGTTTAAATCTTCATGTTCACTTTAAGAACACTTGTGAAACTGCCCAGGCCATCAAGGGTATACATATTCAAAGTGGCTTAAGGGCACCACTTTATAGAAGCAGTGTGTGCCATTCCTTCACTATAATGGTGGAGTTGGTAAATATGCCCAGGCCAAACAGTGGGGCTGGACACAGGGTTGGTGGCCCAAATAGAGTACTGAATTTTTGCTGTACATGTTTAAAAATGCAGAGAATGATGCTGAATTTAAGGATTTAAATGTAGATACTCTGGTCATTGAGCACATCCAGGTGAACAAAACTCCCCAGATATCGCACAGAATTTACAGAGCTCATGGGTAGGTTAACCCCTACATGACCTCTCCCTGCCATATTGAGATGATTCTTCTTGAAAAAGAGCAGATTGTTCCTAAACCAGAAGAGGAGGTTGCACAAAAGAAGATGTTATCCTAGAAGAAACTGAAGAAACAAAAACTTATGGCCCAGGAGTAAATTCAGCTTCAAGTAAAGGCAAATAAAAGTAAAAGCAAAAAAAAAAATTATATATACAAATATATAAAAGCAAAAAAAAATTACACACACACACACACACACACACACACACACACACCCCACAATCTTTTTATACCTAATTTCAGAAGTAATATCCCAGGAAAATAACAGAGTAGGAAGCACCAAGAATCTGTTTCCCCACCTAGACAACAATTTCCTTCACTGGAAGAATCTGTCTGATAAAACTATTTTGGAATTCTGGAGTCTACTGAAGGCTTGCGACCTCCAGGGGAATGTTTGTGGTTAATATGATCAACTTTAGTTTTTAGCATAGTAGCAAGTATCCAACCCCAGGCCCAGCCTCATGGCAGTAAACTGTGCACATGTTCTTGGAATCGCTTGCACATAGCTTGAGGGATCAGGGTTGGGAAAAATAATTCTGTCCTACAAATAATGAGCATCTGTGCTCTGATCACTGATTCCTACTTCTGATTCCAGAGGTGCAGACAAAAAGGTGCAACAAAGAGGCAGGTGGACTCTTTGCTGTGACTGTCTCCATTGTTGCACCTCTCTCTATTGTTATAAGGCCCTCCTCCTGGCTGAAGTGAATCCAGGAAATTTGAAGGATTCTTGTCCTTCCCACTGCTTTCATTTTTCTCTTTTCCCATACTAGGAGCCAAACATTAAAGACTAGAACATTCAAAATCAACTGTATGTATGGGGAAAATGAGAAAGTGACCGTGGATGCCCAGAGAAAGGCATAGAAAAAACTTAGAAGGTTTTAAGTATACACATCAGGCTTACCTGCTACACAGAGATAGCCTATAACAATCACACACACACAGACACCATACACACAACGAACAAACAAAAAATGCAAACAAAAAAATACCCAAATCTAGCAGACCCTGGGGAAAGATGAGAATCTGAGCTTCAGAGTTACCCCATTATCAGATTTAAATGTTCAATTTTCAACAAAAAAAATTGCAAGACCTAAAAAATAAACCACAGAAAAACATAGCCTATTCAGATGATAGGTATAAATCAACAGAAATTTCCTGAAAAAAATTGATGACAGACATACTAGTCAAAGATGTTTAAACAACTGTTTTAAAGGTGCTCAAAGAGGTAAAGAAAGATGTGAAAAAGTCAAGAAAATGATACATACATGGAAACTTCAATAAAGAGGGAACACATAAAAAATAAATTCTGGGGCTAAAAAGCACACTTACATGAAATGAAAATTTCATTAGAGGAATTCAAAGACAATTTTGAGCAAGCAGAAAAAGGAATCAGTGGGCTCGAAGATAGGACAGTGTAAGTTATTGAGTCTGAGGACAAAAAGAAAAAAGATTGAAAAGAGAGTGAAAAGATTGAAAAGCCTAAGGGACCTGTGGGACCATGAAGCAGACCAACATATACACTGTGGGAGTCCCAGAAGGAGGAGAGAGAGAGAAAGGACAGAGAATATTTGAAGAAATAATGGCTGAAAACTTCCCACATTTCATGAAAGACATTTTAAATGTCCCAAGAGCTCAACAAACCCCTAGGAGATGAACTCAAAGAAAACCAAACTTAGACACATTACAATCAAAATTTTGAAAGACAAAGGCAAAGAAAGAATCTTGGAAGCAGTAAGAAAGATGCAATTCATCATGCACAAAGGATCCTTAATAAGATAGCAGATTTCTCATAAGAAACTGAAAGCTAGAGGGCAGTGGAATGATTCAAAATGCTAAAAGAAAAAAAAAAGTGCTAAAAGAAAAAAATGACTCTCAAGCCAGAATCCTGGTAAAACTGTCCTTCAAAAATGATGGAGAAATTAAGACATTCTCAAATAAACAAAGTTGAGGAAATTCATTACCACTAGACCTGTAAATGTTCACGGAAGTACTGCCGAGTGAAATGAGAGAACACTAGACAGTAACTTGTAGCTATATGAAGAAATGAATATCTCAGTTTAGGTAAATACATTTGCAATTATAAGAGTTAATATTATTGAAACAACAGTTTGTAACTCCATTTTTTTTTTGTTTTTTGAGACTAATATTTTTAAAAACAATTATTAATCTGAAAGGTAGTATTTTTGTAATTTTGGTTTGTAACTAAATTTTGTTTTCTACAAAATGAAAAAGACTAATGTACTTAAAAGCATTATTAATTTCTGTGTTGGGGTGCATGATGCATAAAGATGTAATTTTGTAACATCGTCAACTGAAAAGAATGGGGATGGAGGTGTAAAGGAACAGGATTTTTGTATGTTATTGAGGTTAAAGTGGTATCAGTTCAAATTAGAGTGGTATTAAGATGCTAAATATAACTCCCATGGTAATCACAAAGAAAATAGCTATAAAATATACACAAAAGAAAATGAGAAAGGAATTTAACACTTCACTACTAAAAAATACCACAACTAAACACAAAAGAAGATATAATGCAGGAAATGAGGGATAAAAAAGCTATAAGGCATGTAGAAAATAAACAGTAAATGATAGCAATAAACCTCTCCCTATCAGTACTTACTTTAAGTGTAATGTACTAAAGGGCAGAGATTGAAAGAATAGATAAAATCACATGATCCAACTATATGCTGTCTAGAGAGATTGACTTTATATCCAAAGACACAAATGATTGAAAGTGAAAGGATAGAAAAATATATTCCATGAAAATAGTAACCAAAGGAGATCAGGCGGAGCTATATTAATATCAGACAAGATAGACTTTAAATCTAAAATGTTTACATGAAAAAAAATTACATTGTAAATTAATAAAAGTTTCAGTACAGCAAGAAAACATAACAATTATAAATATGTATGCACCTACTGACAGATCTTCAAAATGTATGAAGCAAAATTGAACAGAATTTAAGGGAGAAATAGTTCTATAATAATAGTAGCAGACTTCAATATCTTACTCTAAATAATGCATAGAACAACCAGACAGAAGATAAGTTGAAGAAATAGAAAGACAACACGATAAACCAACTAAATCTAAAAACATATAAGAACACTCTGCCACAAAACAACAGTATATACATTCTCCTCAAGTGTATGTAGGACCTTTACTAGCATAGATCATATATTAGGCTACATATTAAGTTTCAATAGATTTTAAAAGATAGATATCATGCAGAATAGCTTCTCTAACCACCACAAAATGAAGGTAGAAATCAATAACGGAAGTAACATTGGAAAATTCACAAATGTAAAAATTAAACAACGCACTTTCAATTAACCAATGAATAAAAGAAGAAATCACAAGGGAAATTAGAAAACACTCAGAGACCAATGAAAACAACACTTATGGGATCCAGCAAAAGCAGTGCATTGGGGAAAATTTATATTTATAAATGCTTACATTAACAAATAAGAAAGATCTCAAACCAACAACCTAACTTTATAACTTAAGGAACTAGAAGAAGAAAAACAAACTAAACTCAAAGCTAGAAAAAGGAAGGAAATAATGAAAATCGAAGCAGAGATAAATAAGAGATGAGAAAAATAACCCAAAAAGTTGATGAAACCAAAAGTTTTTTTTGAAAATATTGGCAAAATAAACAAACATTTACCTAGATGGACAAAAAAAAGTTAAGACTTAAATTACTAAAATCAGACATGAAAATTGTCATACTGTTGATTGTACAGAAATAAAAGAAAGTATTATAAACAATTATATACTAACAAATTTGATAACCTAATATGAACATATTATAGTCTTTGCTTGGACATTACTTTTTCATTTATCATCTAATAATTCACTTTCTTAATGTAACTGTATAACTAGGAAAATATATGACCTAATATGATAGACATTTGGTGCTTGCTCTTATAATTTAAGACATAATTTATAAATAAATCAATTCTCACTTTAAATATGTGTTCCCAAAGTATTGGCTAGTATTATACAATCAAACAACATCAGATATTACACTGAACCCTCAAATAATGAGGTTAGTCATTTAAGGAATTGGAAGATGGTTATGCAAGTGATGTACTGTACATTTTTAATAGCTCTGTCAAAGGCAAATAGATGCCCATATGTATGGAAGAGCAGATCTTAACCATATTGGAAGAACAGCATTCATTTGTTATCTAGAATTGCTCTTTTCCGTAGGTGGCCATTACTCATGTGGCTTTTAAAGTTAACATATAAATTAATTAAAATTAAATAAAATTGTATAATTTAGCTCCTCAGTCACTATAGCCAGCTTTCAAGCACTCAATAACTACATATACCTATTACCATCATATTGGAGAGTAAAGGTATAGAATATTTCCATTACCACAGAAGATTCTATTAGATAGTACTGTTCTAGAATAATATCTAGTATTCTAGTTCTTCTCCTTCAATTACCATTAACACAATTTGTATAACCTTAATCCTCTAAATTATTAATACTTCTTTTACTACCCAGCATACAGTGTGATTGTATCAACTGCACTAAAAAATTGTAATCTGAAGTTATTAGGTACATGTTTTATGACAACTAATTAGATTAAGGTGATCCTGTTTCTCAGATTTTCTGTATCTTTACTCATGTTTATTTAGTAGTTGATATATGAATTGCTGGTTGATAGAAGTGTGCTAAAATTTTCAAGTATGAATAAAAAGTTTTCTATCTTACTCTTTAATTCTGGCAATTTTGCTCATGCCATTTTAAGTCTCTATTAGGTCTCATAGCCATTTATGTTTGTTATGTTTTCCAAATACATTGACTTTTTTATTATTGTGAAATCCTCCTTTTTGTCTATGGTTACTCTTTTTATTTAGTATACTTAATATGATACTAATATATACTCTACAACCTTCTTATTCTTACTATTTGTATGATGTATCTTTTCTATCTTCCTTTTATTGTGCATTTATACTTAAAGTGTGGTTGTTGTAGATGGCAAATAGTCAGGTCTTGTTTTTTACCCATTCTCTGACTTTTAGTTGGAGCATTCAGGGTATTAACATTTAATAAAGTCATTAACTGTTAGATTTAAGTCTACCATTATATTACATTGCTTCTGTTTTTCCCCTTGGCTTTTTGTCCCACTATTCTTCTTTTCTTGCTTTCTTTAATATTATTTGAATACTTGAAGTGATTTAATACTTGAATACTTGAATATTATTTGAATATTTGAATTGATTTGTCTATTAGCATTTTAAATATTATTCTTTACATTTTTAATGGTTGTTCTAGGAATTACATTATGCATACTTAAATTTTCACAATCTAATTGGAGCTATATTGTACCACTCTACCTGAAATGTAGAATCCCATGAATATATAGGTTCATTTTACTAACAATTTAATCAAACATGCCTATGTAATGAAGCCTTCATAATAATCCTAAAATATTAGGTTCTTTAACATTTGGAGATTTGAGAAGAGTGACACACTCAAAGAGAATGTGAGCTCTGTATACCTGCTCCATATCTTGCCCTATGCATCAATTCCATCTGGCTATTCCTGAGTTATATCTTTATAATAAACTGGCAAGCCAGTAAGTAAAATGTTTCTCTGAGTTCTATCAGCGATTCTAGCAAATTAAGTGAACTGAGGAGGAGGTTGTGGGAACCTCTGATTTGTAGCCAGTACGATGTACAGGTAATGAACTGGGCCTGGTACTGGCAGCTGAAGTGGGAACAATCTTGTGAGACTGAGCCCTTACTTAACCTGTGGAACCTGAGGCTAACTCCAGGTAGATAGCACCAGATTTCAGATGAATTGTAGGATACCAAGCTGGTGTGGGAGAATTGCTTGGTGGTGGGTAACAAACTCATGCATCAGAATTGGGGGCAATATTCGATCTCTAACCATATAAACCTCTCTTTTTCCTTTACTGGCAAACTTCTAGGAAGACATTTACTATTTCTTTTTTGTTTCCTGTTTGTTATTTAATCCAGATAAGTCTGATTTCTGGTCATTACCAATACTATAAGGACTTCCTTCTTGCCTAATCCAACAAAATTAAGGTCATCATTTTATTTTATCTTTGTGGGACATTTGGCACATCCTCCTGTTTAGCCATGTTTGGTGTCTTTTGTGGGCTTCATTTTTGTTTTATTTTGCTTTTCCTTTCATAAATAATGGTGCCCCTTTAATCTATCTTTGGCCTCTTAAATTTGGTACCTTCACTTGCTTATATGTCTATTGTTTCTTTCTTTATATTTTTACTGTCATGACTCAAAAATTTATAATCCTGGCCCTAAACTTGTTACTGAATCCCAAATCAATATCTTCACACACTCTACATATAAATGTCTTACAAGCAAGTTTAACTGAACATGTTCTGAAATAAACTCACGTGTTCCTAAACAAACCTCATCCTGAATATTGTTTCAGTGAATAGTGTGCCACATTTACCCAGTTCTCTAGATGTAATGTGAGGTCCTTTGGGCTTCACATCAAATCAGCCACCAATTCTAGTGCTTAAGCTTTCTAAATGTTCTTCATAGACATGTATATTTGAATAATTCCAGTAGCTTTAATGTCATTCTCCTTGAAATAAACTTACTTATTGCCAATATGCCTACCAACCTATGCACAAAGCATTTTTATTGTTAGAAATGACATGTTTCTTTTTCGAAGTTCTATAGACCATAGAAGTAAATTAACTACCTGTGTGTTTTCATAACTTTCATAATGATTTTATGCTATTATATGGTGAAGAACATTATTTTGAGTTGATTTCTAGGTGAAAATCTGGGTAGCTATGTGGCAATAGAAAAAAACTGGAGTTGGTTATGTATCTTTTGAAGTTAACTACATGCTTTCTTTTACAGTCCATTCTCCACGAAGCAGCCAAAGTGACCTTCTTAAAAATACAGTAAGATTACATCTACCTGCTAAAGCATCTTTCCCCACCTTAAATATAAACTTTTTGCTATGGTAGAAAAGATTCTAGCTTGCCTTTTTACTTTTCTGATGTTTTCTTACTACATTTTAGCATCTTATACAGCCAAACTGGTCAGCTTGTGCAACACCCAAGCTTATATCTTTTCTCCTACTCTCCAGGGAGTCAGGCAATGCAGCACCTTTTATTTCCACTACAGCTTCTATAATATTAAAATATAACTTGTGTTTATTTGTATCTTCCAGAAATGTGAATCTAAAGAATAGTAAATGCTCCATTTATTATTCACTTAATAAATATCTTGGAAATAGACATGCAGATGGCCACTTGGTATGACCCTAGATAATAATATAAAGAAGGTATTGTGGCATATTTATAGAAACTATGAAGGACACAGGACTTACTTCTATCTCAATAAAATTTAGCAGTCATAGATAAAAGAATGTGTATAGCCACATTTAAGGTGGGAAAGATGCTTTAGTCATTGTCAGTGAACTTTTGGTAGTATATGAGTAGTATTATGTATGTTACAGATGGAATGCTATAGTGAAAACATTGAACTCTTTGGTTTTAGGATATTTAACTTGTATTGAAATAAAGAAAATGTGGACATTTAGCAAAAGTTTTATGAATATATTTTTGTTATCTAAGTTAACTGTTTATTAGAAGTTATTTGAAGTAAAATTTTAAAAATACATAGAGTTTCAAATACCTTCTTTGTGGTTAAAAATTTTTGCTACCAATAGAAGTATTTTTAATGTAAACTTTCTTATTTATAAATATTTATTTTGCATTTATAGAGCTAAATGCTAAGCATTCAGAGAAGAGACTAGATCCTTACTGCAGGATAAATTATTGTTTAATAGAGAAGATGAATCTTGTAAACAAATCAATTATAATATGTCAAATGAAGTGCTATAGTAAAGAAATGATGAGAGTGCAGCTGAGTTCACAAAAACTAATGAGATCAACAAACCATGCTAGAATCATCACAAAGAGAAAATGATGCCTTCAATTTCCAATCTTATGTAGACTCATTACCTGAATTATCCCTACCACTATCATACATCTGCTTTGACACTTATTATTTCCACTGAAACACACATGTTTATAAGTTTTTCTTTCCTCTAGAGTAATGTTCCATTTCTATTTTGTTCCTAGTAGACTATAGAGTATGACAGAATAAGAAAACTGTCTTTGGAATCAGGGCCCCTGAATTTAAATCTGCCACATATTAGCTCAATTTCTTTATGTCATGGCTTCCCCATTCCTAAAAATGAAGATAATAGTCGTACTTAGAACACAGACTTGGTATGAAAATTAAATGAGCTATTAAAGGGTAAGTAACCAGGAACTTATGATTGTGTATTGCATCTCTAACCTTTCAAAACTGCATCCTTAAAGAGGGCTCTATTCTCAGGCCTACATACTTACTGAATAGTTGTCACAATAATTATTAGAATGAGAATTCCAGAAACAATGTCATATTTTGGGGTCGTCTCTTGTGCATGCACCATGCCTATCCCCCAGTAGAATGAATATCCTAAAATGTTCCTGGTTTAGAATCTCAGTTTTAAGCTGAAATTTTAAAAAGTGTGTGTGTGTGTGTGTGTGTGTGTGTGTGTGTGTGTAAACACTTTAGCTGAAATTACCCTGGAACTCCCCATATTCAAAAGTAAAATTAAACATCCAACAGCAGTCTAATCAAAATCAGGATCATTTTTATTTCAGAGGGTACAACAGACAATGGTGACCTAAAAGTCCATTCTACTACACATACATCATTGACTATAACGTATGATAGCCTCACGATATTAATGTCCCTTCTCAGAGTGTATATGGTGGACATATGTAATCATAGTGCCACTTTCTGGTTTTAGCTTGGCTGCCATTGGGCCCTAAGCTTCACTTGTTCATTCAAGGAGATAGCCTAAGTTTCTACTCTCAAAACAACATCCAGTTAAGCAGGATATGATTCACAGATGCCTGTGTTTAGCCATTTCTTACAATGACTGCTCTTATTATTTTCTTCATATGAGTCTTGGAGCAATGTAGGAGTCAGGAAACATTTTTCAGGACTATTTTACTCATGGTTGTGAAAGGTTAAAAACAAATTTGTTGTTTAGCAGCCCCAAATCTACTCCCAATTTTTTTTTATCCATAGTACTTTAATTTTGTTGTGGTGAAAGTAATCTAAGTGTTTCCAATGAAACTTATTTTATCCTCAATTCTAACTGTGGAATTAATGACCAGTGCAGTCTACTCTAACCATGACAGTTTGATAGATGAAGGACATGGACCAAGTCAGCCAATCAGGTCCGTGAAATTCAATTCCATGCTTTTCCGTGAGTTACCAGGGGAACAAGACTTTTTCTTACTAGATGATATGGATAAGGAAAGATGTAGTAGATAAGAATTGTGACAATTATTCAGTAAGTATGTAGGCCTGAGAATAGTGCTCTCTTTAAGGATGCAGTTTAGAAAGGTTAGAGATGAAATATGCAATCATGTTTAAATAATTTGAGACCTGTATCATATCATAATTAGGTTAGTATACATTATAATTTTCAGTTTTGAATTAACAAACACTTTTTTCCTTAAGTAAATTTTACCTGGACATTTTGCCACTTGTAACAAAAAAATCTACTGATAAGAGTTTTTCTTACTTGTATATTTTAATGACATGATACCTTAGTCTTGCTTTAATGAAATTAAGTTGAGTACTACCAGGAACTAACTAATATTGCTGCTAGAAGGTTATTGCCTACCTTTGCTGGCACTCTGTAAGTATGCTAACACTTATTCTCCATTCCTATTTACTAAGGTGAAATAACAAAAACATAGCAAAGAAATGTTACATACAATGGTTATTGATATTCATGTTTTATATCAATTTGGTCTGTGTCATATAAAGAATGAATTTAATTTCCTCTAAAACTAGAAGACTTTTTTTCCCTCTCTAAATAAAATATATATATATATAGCTTATAAGAAAAAGAATAGTATTTTGTAACTAAAGGTCAGGTTATTAAGGGCGAACTTGGTCTATATTCAGTATCCAAACACAATATACCACACACACACATGAAGAAAGGAAAGGAAGATTAATTTTAAAGCCTTAAAAAAACTATAAATCACCAGAAATAGATTCTTATCTACATTGAATTTATGGAGAATAAAAGAGAAGAGTTTTTAGCCAGGTTCATGAAGTATGCAATAGATTAATTTTTGAGTGATGTTAAGATGCATTTCTTAGTCTCAGTGAAAGAAATACAGTTCAATTGAAACAAAAAGAACTTAGGTTTTTTTTTAAAGAGTATTCATTATCTAAAACATTTAAGACAGAATGAAAATTTTCAAAATAGATTGTTAGATTTATTTAATAATCAGTAGTACTGGACAATTGTTGATGATTTTTGGGGAAGAAAATTCTATATAAGCTCTAAGATTTCCATTTTTTCTTTTATAATATTTCTTGAATCTTTTCTTTTTAGCTTCAAGTAAAATGCAATTTCTTCAGAAAAGCCTTATTAGTCTTTCTTTCTAATTAAACTCTTATTATTTTCTATCACTTTATTGTTCTTCTTTCATTCTTAACAGTTTTAAACATTTATATTTCTTTCTGTATTTTTCTCTCTACTATCATATTTTAATGTTCAAGAACTCAGAGATCATGTCTATTTTTTTCCATGCATAGTTTAATAGCTTGAACATCATGGGTAGTAAACAAGTATTTTTTGTTGTTGTTGAGTTAATACATTTATCAACCTATTTTCTGAAAGGTATTAGATTAATTGAATGTACTAGAAATTTACCCATGTTTCTGCCGGAAAACTTAGAAGAGAAGATCAAAAGAGGAAGGCCCTTGCATTGTGTCCTAGCACAAAGTTCAACTCAATCGATTTCTTTCAAAGAAGAGAATTGGCAAGGAACCAGAATAATCAGATATTGTCCAAGTGGCATCAATAACACTATATATGTCATAAGTCCACTTAATTTTTTATTGTATGAACTGTTAAACCAATGTCCTGTTGCAGAAACAGTGGTGAGAGAAATTAGTGGGTAGATGAGATGGTTGAAGTTGTGAGAGAGAGATGATGCCGTCATTTACTCTTGTATATTGTACTTAATAGCTAGATGTGATGGTTAATTTTATGTGTCAACTTGACTGGTACCCAGGTATTTCGTCAAAGATTATTCCAGGTGCATCTGTGATGGTGTTTTCGGATGAGATTAACAATTAAGTTGGTTGAATGAGGAGAGCAGACTGATCTCCCCAAAGTGGGTGGGCCTCTTCCAATTAGTTAAAGGCCTGAACAGAAAGAAATCTTACCCTTCCCCAAGTAGGTGAGCATTCCTGCCCGACTGTCTTTGAACTGGGACATCAACTTTTTCCTGCCTTCAGTCTTAAACTGAAACCTTGGCTCTTTTTAGGTCTCAAGTCTTCCAGTCTTTGGACTGAAACTATAAAATCATTTCTCTTGGTTGTCAGGCTTTTGGACTCAGACTGGGACTATACTATCAGCTCTCCTGAGTCTCCAGCTTGCTGAGTTATCCTGAAAGTGTTGGGGCTTGCCAGCCTTCACAATCACCAATTTACCAATCACCAAAAAATATCTGTATATGAAGATATAGCCTACTGGTTCTGTTTCTCTGAAGAACCTTGACTAATATATTAAACTTATTTTATTTTTTTAATTGGCTGGTTTTCAATGCTTAGTATGATTTGTTCAGGAAGTGAAATTTGAAGGATGAGATGAATTTCATCTTAATTGTTTTAACTTGCCCAAAGAAGTGACCCAAAATATATTGGTGAATTTTTCTTAGGCAGATCTCTAATGTAGAATTCTAACTCAAAGGTCTAACATCTCTTCTCTTTAAATAAAATAATTATGGGCTACTAGAAATCATTGACCAAAAATATAATAGCATCTTATGTTATATCTCGTTCAAATATATTAAATACTACAGCTAGAAACTCAAGATGCTCATTACAGATTTAACATTATAAACTGGATCCTCTAAGAGTCACAAAT
This sequence comes from Eidolon dupreanum, assembly GCA_028627145.1. Lineage (NCBI taxonomy): Eukaryota > Metazoa > Chordata > Mammalia > Chiroptera > Pteropodidae > Eidolon > Eidolon dupreanum. Next base: position 65,236,709 of record CM053513.1, read on the forward strand.
ATCTATATGTTTTAAGTCTCTTTTCTTATAATTAGGCTGCTGGATATTTTACCATTCTAAATTATGTTAAAATCATTATTCATGGGTGGAATTCTATTATAAAATTCTACATAATGTTAGAGTATCCTGTGGCCTTATTTATAACCAATTTTTTTTAAATAAGCATATTGGTCTAAACCGCTGAATATATTAGAAACGTACAAAATATACTTGAAGAATCCTCTGAAACTTACACTTATTTACTACAAATATAAACATTTAAAATCCCTGACTTTGTTAAAACCAGAAAAACGAAATAAGATTCGATGATTATCCAAGAATTGAAAGATTTTTAATAGTCATTTGCATAGCTATTTTTAATAACATTTATTTTCTAAGAATATTATAATGCACCCTTTCTAAACAGTATTATTGACATTCTAGTATGTCTTCTAAGCTGCTGAAGCTCCGCCTAAATCAAACGTTGCGGCAATCACAACTATCCTTAAATGACCTCTATTTACATGTATCTCAATAGCTCCCATAGCTTTTAAACTATGAATTTTAAGACACAGTAAGCTATTGTTTCATAGTTTATTTTTAAAGATTGCTAAAGGGAGAAGGTATTTAGGAGAAAGATGTTTCAAATAGAAGAAAGAATACAAAGTCACTATGAATATTTCAAAGAAATTCACTAAAAGGAGATCAAAAGTAACATCACAAGTCTGATGTTTCTTTTTCTCTTGAATTTAATGAGATGCATGCTAAATATTTTGTGAGAGTATTTTTAGATCAAAATAAAATAAAGTTGTATTTCTTTTATAGTTTCTGTTTTACAATATGCTTTTTTGTTCACCATCTGTAGACCAGTATTTGCAGGGATGTTATCCTTATGGTGGGGAAAATACGTGCCTTAGTGTATGTGAGTATCTTGGGGGTAGAAGGAGTTAATATGATTCTCTCTTTCATGATTAATTAAGCCCTAGGGTTGCCAAGGAATGTTTCAGTGTGCTATGGAATTGCAGCACTTACATTGCAACAACTATTGCTACATTCTTGAGTAGTTTTGACTCTAAGGATCCTAGAATCTGACCCTTGTCTATCCTATGTGATACTATGTACCCATGAATAAACCTGTGTCATATACCCTGATATGGCTTCTGGCATTGAAGTTACTGATGTTTTTCCTCCTGTGTTCTTAAATCAAGCACCCGCCAATGCTGGAAAAAGCAAGAGAAGTCAAGCCAGATGTAGCTAGGCTGACAATGCTTAATATCCAGTACTTTATCTTAATAAAAATGGGAAGAAGTCTGAGGAATTCAGCTGAAATACGATGTCCTAAATAGTATCAGAGTAAAAAGTCATGCTATGACTAAAGATTTAAAACTGTGATTCTCTAGCCATCTTCAAATAATAATGGTTGACCCTCTCACTGAAGAGTCTTCTGTAAATACCTCAAATAATTTGTTTTACTATATATATATATATATATATATATATATATATATATATACATATATATATATATTACTAGAGTGAGCCCAGTTGTAGCAAAACACAAAAATATCTACATTAACCACTTTCCAGAAAGAATTAGCTCTCAAACTGTTCTTTCCCTTACATCCCTCTCCTGCCCTCCCCCCGAAAACCCACTATGCCTGACCACATGCCTTATCATCAGAAGCAGAGTAACAAATGTCTGTACTTTTTTCATTTGGTGTGTAAAGATTGGACTTCAAATAGAGAAATACTATGACTTAGATACAACAATGTGTCAATAATATAGCAATGACCCTCACTGCAGCTGCTCTGTTTCAGTAATATATTATCTATCTTCAAGTCCTACATGTTAATTCATTTGTTAAGGTGTTTTAAATAGAAATCTGTTTTATTTTGGAGCTGATGGCTCTGGAACTGGTGGGCTAAAGCATGTATGTTAATTTCATGCATCTGCCATCATGTAAGCTCACTGTTATATTATCAGAGACACGAATGAAGAAGACACTTAATAAATATTTGCTGAATATGATGGAGATATCTCTCTTGGAGAAAACAATAGGTACTAAATTACAAGGTGTTTTGGTGCTTCAGCAGAAGAGTGGGAGAAAAACATGGTAGAAAACACAGGGTAAGAGTAAGAGAAATAAATGAGTACTAGAAAGATAGCAACGATTTGTTCTTTAAATTTATTAACAATATATTCTTAGAGGTTCTAAATGAGAATTTTTTCAAATTAAATTTATTGGGATAACATTAGTTAATAACTTATAAGTTTCAGCTGAACAACTTTAAAATACAACATCCGTATACGCCATTGTGTGCTCACCACCCAAAGTCTATTCTTCCGTCATCACATAGTTGATCCCTGTATTCCTTTCGACTTGTCTCCTGCCCCTTTCCCCTCTGGTAACCATCATTCTGTTGTCTGTGTCTATGACTTTGTTTGTTTTGTTTGTTCATTGCTTTTTGTTTTGTATCCCATATACAAGTGAAATCATATGATTCTTGTCCTTTTCCATCTGACTTATTTCATCTAGTATAATATTCTCAAGATCCATCTATGTTGTCACAAATGGCAAAATTTCATCTTTTTATGGCTGTTATAATTCCATTATATATATGTACCACATCTTTACCCAGTTATTCATCAAAAGACACTTAGGTTGTTTCCATGTCTTGGCTATTGTGAATAATGCTGCAATGAACACGGGTACATATGTCTTTATGAATAAGTGTTTTCAAATTTTTTGAGTAGATCCTAGAAGAGGGTTTGCTAGGTCATATGGTAGCTCTATTCTTAATTTTTTTTTTTTTTTGAGAAAACTCCATACTGTTTTCCATAGTAGCTGTACCAATTTATATGAAGTGTATGGGGGTTTCCTCTTCTTCATATCCTCTCCAACACTTGTTGCCTCCTGTCTTATTAATGATAGCCATTCTAACAGGTATGAGGTGGTGATATATTAAATGAGAATATTTTTAAATTTAAAAAGCATATCATATGCATTATCTGTATTCTCTTGAAATAGAATGTTTCCTTTATAATATTATTGTTCTCTAAAATTTTAATACTTAAGATATTTTTCTTACAATAATCTTTTCACTATAAAATTTAATACATTTTATAATGCATTTATTTTACATGATGAAGAAACCAAACATGATTGAAAAATAAATGTCTATATTAGGAAAAACAATGCTTGCATTTTTTTTCAGTAAAGACAATTAATTTATTAAAGAAATGTAATAGATGACAAACTAGGCCGAGAATATTCCACTGGACATTTAAGAAAAAGCAATGAAATAGTCTTAAATTTTATTTGCACAAATGAGAAGGGCTTTGTAAAGAAAATAATATGATAATTAGAAGGAAATAGTATACTGGAGCCTTTTAGAAAACTGAATTTAATTTTTCAGACCTTTTTCAGTACTTATTTCAACTCCTTCATTCATATTTGTTTCCTAAGGGAGAGTTTTTATAACAAGTATGTCTTGACTGGGATTTCCTGTCTATTTGCTTTATTGTGGGGTTCATTTGAAGGTTTCTCCTGAACTCAGATTTTTAATCCATTTTTTCTATCACTGAACTTTCTAGTGATGCTAAGCTATGTGATAATAAAGACTATTTTTGAGTTTAGCCATTTTTAACAAAAATACACTTGGCTTAAATGCTGTTTTTTCTATTATGTTTCATCTTTGTGATCTAGGAATCTGATTTTTAACACATATGACTTTATAACATTTCTAACACACAGAGTACTGCATTTCTTGCAAAGTCATCGCGAAAACATTAATTTCAACCATAATAACATATTTGCATCTCTTAAAACTAAAATTACTTTGGCGAAACTGCAACCAAAAACAATTGTTATATGATAAAAAATATTAGGTGAAGACCACTTTAATTCTAACTAGCTTTGTAATCAGATCACTAAAATTGATAATAATCCCAATAAAAAGTCTAGCTTAGTTAAAAAAGACATTTTAAATTCCCAACAAGTAAGTAATATGATTTTTTACCCTTTAGAAAAGGTAATGGAAGGTGTATTAGAATGGATTAAGTTCTTCTGTGTGGACACAAGACCAAATGAACAAAGAATGCACAGAACCATACAATTAACACATCAAATACAGAGACTGTGGCCAAGCTGAAGGAGAAAGAAAGATGTACAGGACTGTATTCTTCCAGACCTACTTCACTCAGCTGTGTTACTGAACTTCGTGTTCAGGTATAATCAGTTTGTTTTACAAAACTTAACGTGGGAGAAACCAATGTTGTTACCTCTATATTATACAAATAACATTTCGCTGTGTATCGATCACCTATGAGCTACTTCACATTACAGAAATGTCCTTTACCATGATCCTTAATAGTCATCCAAATCCACTTTTCTTGGAGATGAGTTCTCATGTGCCCAGGCTTCAATATTTTGAATTTTACTACTTTTTATTCTTCCTCCCCTGGCTGAAAGAATCCAAAAACACTTAGGGTCAAAACTCCTTCAAAACTTTTCTGTAACTCACTTATTCTATCATAACTTATTCTTTAAACTCAGATTTATAAAAACAGGGTCCAGCTTAGTATCTGTATTTGGGACTGTTTACTCTTATATGCCAGTATCTCTTTGGGATCTTCGAATGCAAAAAATAAAGTGGACATGAAGGAGGAGGTTGTTTTACCTAAATATAAAACAGAATGATTTAAGTATAGTAATAAATTGCTGGGTGTAGGATGGTAGGAATTAGGTGAAAGGACATGACTGAGATGTTAACAAAAAGAACCAGCAATTCTTGACACAAAGAAAGATCAAATTGTAATGGGCAATCTGATATGCTGTAATGTAAAATAACTCTTAAGTTAACATCTAATTTATTTTAAGTTTTGGGGTTAATTCTTAGATTCAGAAAGCTATGCTTTTGAACACAGTTATTTAAATTCCAGGGCTCAATTATTTTGTTTTTTCTTAAAATTAAGATAATTTTTTTAGAGAGGTTTTAGATTTACAGCAATATTAAAGGGAAGGTTTAGAGATTTCCCATGTACCCTCTGCCCCCACAAATGCATTTCATCCCCCATTATCAACATCCCCCTCAACCAGAGTAAAACATTTGTTACAATTGATGAACCTACTTTGACATATCATAATCACCCAAAGTCTATAATTTACATTGGGGTTCACTCTCTAAGTTGTACATTCTATAGGTTTGGGCAAATGTATAATGACATATATCCATCAGTATGGTATTATACAGAATAATTTTACTGCCCCCCAAATCTTCTATGTCCCATTTATTCATCCCTTCCTTCTCTCCCATCTCCTAGCAAACACTGATCTATTTACTGTCTCCATTGTTTAGCCTTTTTCAGAATGTCATCTAGTTGGAATCATGCAATATATAGCCTTTTCACATTGGTTCCCTTCACTTAGAAATGTGTTTAAGTTTCCTTTATGTCTTTTCATGGCTCAATAACTTTCTCTCTCTCTCTCTCAATGCTGAATAATATTTCATTGTCTGGATGTATCACAGTTTATCCATTAACCTACTAAAAGACACTTTGGTTGTTTCCAGGTGTTAGCAATTATGAATAAAACTGCTATAAACAACCACATACAGATTTTTGTGTGGACTTAAGTTTTCCACTCATTTGGGTAAATATGAAGAAGTGTGATTGCTGAGTTGTAAGGTACATACATGTTTAGTTTTGTAAGAAAACAGCAGGTAGTCGAGCTATTTTGCATTCCCAGCAGCAGTGACTGGGGAGTTCCTGTTGCTCCATATCCTTTTTAGCATTTGGTCTTGTCCATATTCTGGATTTTGGTCATTTTTATCAATATATAGTGGTAATTCATGGTTATTTTAATTTGCATTTCTCTAATGACATATGGTGTGGAGTAGGCTCAAGTTTATAAGCATAAAATAACAAGAAAAACTAAATATTATTTATATGTTCATTTTGCTAAGATTTTTGTGAGATTCTAGTATCTTGCTTTCTACTGTCAGAAGAGGCCAGTTCTAGCAACATATAAGAAAGTATGGATGTAAATTTTAAATATTGTATTGGAATCAATTGCCGTAAAAATATTTGAAGCAAGAGAAAATTTTTATTGAAATAAAAAAATGTTGAAAAAGGCCACATTTTAGTTTAGATAGCATGTGTATTGCTGAAGGAAGAGTTTTATTCTTGCTAACAGTATTCTCTGATGTATTTGAAATTCTCTAAAGTGATTTAAATTGAAAATGCAAATTTACATGTTTTTCACAGTATAAACCACATAAGGATTACAAAAAAACATTATGTTAAAAAAAACAAGTTTACTTGTAATGTGCACTGGTTTTGTTCAGGTTTTTATTTTGATAAATATAACAATTAAAGAGATAATTCATGTGAAACATTATAATTAGTCCAACACATAGTAATCCCACCAAAAATTATCTATTGATATTTTTATTAGATATGATCTCCTTGTAGTTTTAAAGAAAGAAACTAAGCTTTGGTTGAAATCAGCTTTACTACTAGTATCCTGAATTGATTAGATATAAAAACTCTTACCAAGAAAAATAAATAAATAATTAAGCTAAATGTAACGATGAGAGAAGAGGTGGTGAAGTAATCTCCAGGACAAGTGCTTCAATGATAAATTTTACCAGATACTTAACAAAGGAACTGTGCAGGCTCATTTAGATAAAAAGAAGGAATGCTTTCCCACCATACCAATGCCAAAAAATAAAAAATAATAAACATATAATTATTTTATTTAACAAAGTTCAATATATATTTATGAAAAAAAAAAACTCTCAGCAAATGTGTAACATGACATACTTAAGACCGAATGCTGTCTCCTCTTCCATTTTTTGATAAGGTCACAATTCTCTCAGAATTTTAAACCTCACAAAATTATTAAATAGTAAAGTGTAGAATTTACCAAAATGGCTGTTGAATCAGTTTAACTGGGTTCAAAATCAAGTTCTATACTTACTACTTTTTGTTACTCTTTGGCAAATTATTTAGCTTTTTAAATTTTAGATTCTTTTTGTGTGAAATGAGAATCACATAAAATACTAAAGTTACTTGTTATTTTTTAAACTAAAATAAAATATTTAGTTTGGTACTTGGTATGTCAACATGTTACTTAGAAAGAAAAAAACTTTTTGCTGAATCTATACAGGTTTGGGAAAAACTTAAGAGAAAGGAAGTTAAAAAAAATCAACGTATAAGAGTCAAGCAAGTACTGTTTTTTGTTTTTGTTATTCAAAGAATTATATTAGTTGTTTTGCTGTCACACTGTTTAATGTCAAAAGCTTAAGATGGGATTCCTAAATGTAGCAGAGCAGCCTCCGAACTAGTGAGTCAGATTTATTTTGGCAAATAAGCCATCGACTACCCCTCATCAGCTACACAGGGTGTAGGTCGGACAACTATATGGGGAAATTCTGAGTTGATCAGTTACAGTATCACACGGAGCATTAATATTCTAATATGAATGAGCTCACTTCTTCAAATGCGTAGGTATCCTGTGAAATAAATTGTTATCCATGATGAACTTCTCTCGTACATTGTCTATCCAAGTGATAGTTCAAATGAATGAGATTACCATTTATTTATTACATGTGCCTTAAGATAATTGTAGCTAAAAATAGCTTAAAGTAAAAATAATTTACTTGAATGTTTAAATTTCCTAAGATAGGTTACGAGCTGAATTCTGTGCCTCCCCCCAATCGATACGTAAGAGTCCTAACATACAATATCTCAGAATGTGACTGCATTTGGAGACAGAGTCTCTAAAGAGGTTAGTAAGTTAAAGAGAAGTCATTTGGTGGGTCTTACACCAATATGACTGGTGTCCTTGTAAGAAGAAATTTGAACCTACAGAGCAAACACCATGTGAAGACATGGGGAGAAGACAGCCATCTCTCTCCAAGGAGAGAGGCCTTAGAAAAAATCATTTCTACTGATACCTGCATCTAGAATTTATATACTGCAGAACTGTGAGAAATAAATTTCTGTTATTTAAACCATCAAGTACTTTGTAGTACTTGTTATGGCAGTCTGAGAAAACCAATACAGGAAATATTTTTTTGAACTTGTTTATTAGATAATATATTATCTGTCATATCATTTCAAATTCCTTGATGAAATTCAAGTGAGGGAAGCTAATAATTTTTATGCCTCAAAGGCACATTTTTTGGTAATAAACATGTTCTTTATTTACTTGCTTTAATGAGAATAGATAGTATTCTTTGATTTTAAGTGTTTAATCAATTTTTTTCCCATATTTGAAACTTATTTGCTTCAGGTAGTTTGAGGAATCAATGTCATATCTGAGTAGAAATTTCACTAAATTTTAGCCTATTTCATTATCTCACCATAAAAATGGCTAAGAAAGATCAGTGTCAAATGTGTTTATGAAAGGCAGGTACTATGGTTAAAAAGTAAAATGACAGTGAAAATAACATTTTAAAGATCATTGCAATTCTTAGTTGCTAACTGGCTTCTTTTTTGTTGTTTTTTTTTTCTCACTAAAAGAAGCAAAGTAGTTGAGACTATAAGAAATAGGCCCAAATTTTTAATCATTGATCTCTAGGATGAATAAATCAAAGGAAACCGTCTTCTAATGTGCATCTAATAAAGAGATAGAAAACAGTAGGCTGTATTGAAGAAATGATTTAAATCATTTAATTTCTTCAATTAAAATAAATAAAAACAAAATTAAAAATAAAGGAAAAGAAAGAAAGAAAGAAAGAAAGAAAGAAAGAAAGAAAGAAAGAAAGAAAGAAAGAAAGAAAGAAAGAAAGAAAAAATAAAATAGAAAACAGTAGGCTGGAGAAGAAAGAAACTTAAAAAACGGACCTCCCAAGTCAGAGCCTGTTCACATTTTGCTTGAGTGTGAATGATGTTTTAAAACCAGGCCTAATCTCAAGGCTTCCCTGTTTGAATAGCATCTAAAGACTGAGGACCAAAAGTAATCAAGCCATGTTCAGGGGGTGCTATTAACGTCACATTCATCAATTCCACAGCCTCTCAATAGCTGATATCTCATGACAATGAGCATATTTCACTGTCTTGGGACCAAGAATAAGAAAATATAGGTAACGTTTATGTATATTCATTTCTTTTTTGCCCATTGAGCTTGAATATTAAGAAATGTTTAATAATGTGTTTGGTGCATGAGGATGGGTTGGACAATACTAGAGTGATTTCATTCCTTAGCATTTAATACTTCTAACTAATTCAGGGGCCAAGTGAAACAATATCCATTATAAATGACACGGTTTTATAAGCAGGCATTTCAAATGCCACAGACATTTGAATTACTATTTTCTCTCATTCCATAATTACTTAATTATTATCAATTAAGAGTGTTGCATGAGCATATGGTGGCTTCCCATCTGCTCATTTCTTCCTCTCAATTTGTTATTGCCATTAATTAATTTGATTGTGACAGTGTTTAACCAAATCAAACTAATTAATAATACTTCACTAGGGCAAGGCCTTTCTCTTTGCATCTTATGCTCATTCATCAGTAGCTGACTTCTATAACGTGATCAAATTTGAGTAGAATAAAACATTTTGAAAACTTACAAACATTTGGATGAAAACAATTCAAAGATTCCTAAACTTATTTCTTAAAATCATATTTGCTTTATTTTGAATATGCTAAACATTCCAAGTATTCTTTCCCTTGAGATTTTTCAGGTTTTATTTTATGCAAACAAAAATTATAAATTTCTCTGTGTGATATGTGTGTGTATATATATATATGCACATATATGTATTATATACATGTATATACATATATACTCTTTGTCTTAAAAATGATATAATGTTCCTTATAATGCAGTATACAGCTGGAAAGAAACATCAGCCTTAAGTACTTGCTCTTCTGCAATGAAAACAATTGCAAATTTTTTATCTAATAACATGCTACTTTACTTTTCGGTGAAGACAAGCTATTGGACTAATTCTTGTGCAAATAGTTATCAGATTAAGTGTTAGGGTGGAGGTTTGTGGGTGTACATACTGGAAAAATATATAAAATGTTGTTTATATTTTACACATTTTGTCGAAGACAATAAAAGTACCCCCAAAAAGTAAAGTACTAACATTAGCTCTATCTATACATGAATATCTTATTTAAGAGCAAAATTTCGAAATTATAAAACTAAATTCTAACTAGGCAGATAGAAAAACTGGACTAAGCAGACCCAGGCATATCTCCTGAACTTTACCTTTTCTCATCTCAAATGTAACTGTCAAACTCTCATCACAAAAAAGACTTTCAAAAGCTCTAGCTTTGTTATAGACACCACACTTCCATGGAACTCATTTATACAACTAAAGCTTTTAATCAGCTTTATAAAGAAAAACTAAATGCAAAATACAAATGCAACAGAGCTTGGTTTATTAAAGGCAGGATCTAGCCAGGATTCATGAACTTCATTTCAAAGTCTTGAGCTACACATATACTAGCCCAGTAGTTCTCAATTTTTTTGGTCTCCAGACTATTTTCCTTCTTAAAAATGGTTCAGAGCACCATAGACTCTTGCTTATGTGGATTAAACTATCAAAGATTATTTTTTAAATTTCTTTTATTTATTTTTAATTAAACAGATATTTTGAAAGTATTAGGGTGGCTATGTCTCAATATATATTTCATCATATGTTGACATAAATAACACATTTTTATTAAAAATAATTGTATTTTCTAAAACAAAATTAAATGCAGTGAGAAAAGTGACATTGTTTTACAATTTTGTAAACACTTCAATATCTGGCTTAATGATATAAAATTATCTTTTTACACATGATTCTACATTCCAATCTCTTGCAATATATGTATATTTTTTATTATTATTTATGCCTACAACACCTGGTCTTCCTAGGTGGTCTCTCATCCAAGTACTAACCAGGCCCAACCCTGCTAAGCTTCCAAGATCAGACATTAGGCTTATTCAGGGTGGCATGGCCATAGACCATGAACTCTGGCTCCACTGGGGCATGAACCCAGAACCTTCTGTGTGTAAAGCAGACGTATTAACTGCTACACTATGGAACCACATCCTCTTACAATATATTGTATTGATTTGAAATATATGAAGGAAACCCAATCTCATACAGTTATAGAAAGGAAAGCATAGGAGATACTAGTGTTTTGATAACCTTTTAAAATGATTATGAATATTCTTCGTAGATTCCATACAAAAAATTGACAATGTCTTAATGATTAGTTACAATGAGAAATCTGAAACAATATAACTTTTCATATGTACTTTGTTACACCAAACCCATTGCCTTAGTTTATACGTGCAATGGAATTTTTAACTTTTAACCATGAATAATAAGCGTTAATTACTTGGAAATTATTTGGTTCACAAAGTTTTTGTCAAATCGTGGTAGATGCAAATGTTTCATATTAGAATATGTTATGCTTTTTTTTTTGTTGTTTTTTATTTATTTGTTTGATTTTTAGAGAATGATACTAGAAACCATGTTGAGGCACTATGTGTGCTTCTTTTGATACTAGATGTTCTTTTTAGGCTTTCTCAATTGATAGAACAAGGAACTAATGATATGAGTGTATACAAATCTGTGTGTGTGTGTATAACCATTTTCTCTACTAAGCTAAACGTGAGCTCATACTGATTTCCCTAACTCTAATCTATTACCATATAGATCATTCTAGTCTCGTCACTTTGCTTATTTGAATACCCCCACTCTGCCAGTGAGAAATCAGATTTCAATAATTTGACATTCCATTACTTAATTTATTCAATTCCAGTATCCACGTAGAGTGTGGCACCATCACCTCCATAGGAAACACCTTTATCAGCTAGAATACACTGCTTTGTATAGTTTTCTTTGCTTTTAGTCTTAACAAATTTATCCATTTTCAAAATTACTTAGGTCAGTATCTTTTATCCCCACTGCCTTCAATGAAATTAATTGACACATTAATAATAAGTTAGATTCACGTGTCAACACAGTATACATTTCATCCTGAAATCTCCTTATATGATATAGCATCATATATCCACAATTATATAATACAGAATAGTTTACCACCTTAAAAAAAAAAACACAAAAACAAAAACAAAGACAAAAACACCTGTGCTTCACCTATTCAATTCTCTTTCTCTCCTCCCAAGCCCATGGCAAATACTGATCTTTTTACCATCACTATACTTTTGCCTTACCCAGTATGTCATATCATTGGAATCATAATTTGTAATCTTTTCATCTGACTGCTTTCATTTTGCAATATGCATTTAAGATTACTCCATGTCTTTTGTGGTTTGAGAGCTCATTTCTTTTCATCACTTGATAGTATTCTTTTGTATGGCTGTACCACAGTTTATTCATTCACTTATGGAAGGACATCTCTATTGCTTCCAGAACTTAGCAATTATGAATAAAGCTGCTATAACATTTGCGTGAAGATTTTTGTGTGGACATAAGTTTTAAACTCACTTGGGGCTGTGAGTTGAATATGTGTGCTCACCCACGAAATGTATATGTTAAAACTTAATCCTTGGTTTGATAGTGTTTGGAAGGGAGGCTTTTAAAAGGTGATTAGGTAGGTCATGAGGCCTCAGCTCTCATGAGTTTCCTTACAAAAGAGACTCCAAAGAGCTCCATTATTCCCTTTTGTCACATGCAGTTACAGTGGAAACAGCCATCTATGAACCAGGAAGTGGGTCTTTACCAGACACTGAATCTGCTGGTCCCTTGATTTTGGACTTCTCAGTTTTCAGAACTGTGAGAAATAAATTTCTGTTGTTTTAAGCTACATTCTTTATGATTTGTTTGTTTGTTTGTTTGTTTGTTTGTTTTATCATGACCAAAATGAATTGAGGTAATAGAATGATAGAAATTTAGGTAAATAAGCCTTCAGTATGAGGATTTATGCTAATCTGGCTAGGACTTAGGCTGTATTTAATGTTTGTTGTACCTATAGATACTAGAGGCCTAAAACTCCTCCAGTGTTCTTGTTTTTGTGTCCCCTCTTGGCATTAGGGCTCTCTTAAGTACTACTCCTTGTAGAATGTGTGTCTTGCAGCTCTTACAGCTATAATCACTGTCATTGTCCTAGGCACCTACTGATGTGGGTAAGGGTGTGGGTAAGGGGCCGTTCTATAATTCTCTAATAAGCCTCTTTTTTTGTATCTATATTTTGAGTCTGTGGCCTTTATAAATTTTTTTTTTATCTTTACTGCAGTAGTACAGCTTTTTTCCTCCTTAGCCCCTACTCCCCTACTCCTTTCTCTAGCTGCAGATTTTTCAATTTTTTTGAACATTCGTTTTTAGTTGAGACAAGAAGGCTACAGGGGGCTAGATTTGCCTCTCTTCCTCCAGCTGGAATAAGATTTCACAATTGTACTTCTTTAATGGCCTTTCCTCTAGAGAGTACTCTTTAAAATATATAACTATTTTAATATTTATTTATTTATTTATTTATTTATTTATTTATTTATTTATTTTTTATGGTGAATGCTCTGGCTGTATTTTACAATGATTAATCTTCCCCCCTGCCCGATAGGGTTAAGAAATGATCTTTCTAGAATCCCCACTATGAGAACCTGGTAGGGTCCCAGATGGAACGTACATGAAAGTGTGGGGCCATTCTTAAGAATGCAGCCCCCAGAAGTTTCTTACTCTGATACTAGTTCATTCTCAGCTTTCCACAGTTAGTCTAAATTACAATTTAAGTGTCTACACTAGTTTATGTTCCAAGGACTTCTTCTTAGTAAGCAGATCACAGTTGCTGTATCTCTCCAGATGTACCTGTCTCTCCAAATTTGGCAGGGGTGGTTTGCCCTGAAACCTCAGTTCTCTTATAGGCCCCCAAAAGTTGTTGAATTTCAGTTTTGTAGTTTTTTTTTTTTATTTTGTAAGGATGGGAGTGATGACTTCTAAATTCTTTACAAATCAAGGCTGAAACCTGAAGTTCAAATCCATTTCTAAGTTCTTTAACTTCACTATGCATTGGTTTCTAGAAATTTTGTCAAGGTACCAGATCTAAAGACAGTTTGTACAGATTTCTAAGTTTTATGAGTGCTGTATTAATTTGGATGTACTATTAATGCTGAGCTTTTTAAAAAGTGAGACCCATCAGAGCTCACTAATTTGAAAACTATGAAGAAATTTTACCTATTCCAGAGAGCAGATGAAGCATTGAAAGAACCCTGCTTCTATCTTATTTTGAAAACAATCTATTTTGTTCTCAATCTCAGCTGAGAATGAGAAAAATATGAAAATGTATTGTGTGGATTTGGGACTCCAACATCTTTACACTTTAATTCAAAGAGGCAGAAATGTAGACTTTAAGTTATTTGTACTTTAACTTAAAATAGGTTTTGATTCTGGACTTTAATTCCTTCTTCAAAATTTAATATTGCAAGAGATTGTATGTTCAAATATGGGGCATCTTATTGATATTGTGTTTGTAGAATATAATGCCATTTAATTGCAGAACTGAGGCTGCTAGAAAATATTGAAAAAATAATAATTTATAGTTGGAAATAGGGACTAAAGTTTCTCTTTTGAGAATAGAGTAGCCACGGAATTTATTTGAATAAGACAATTCTGGTTTTCAGAGCCTCTGGGTGTTCAATATATAATGCCTCTTAAAGTATGTGGAAGAATCTACAAAGAAGCAATGTTTTGTATTTACAGTAGAGTAACGTAGGTGGGAACAGGACTGCGTAGTATATTGTGAACTTACTCTTCTGTCAGAACCACATTTTCATTAACTACAGGCTTAACACAATGGATTAAGAAAACAAATAGCTAAGGAACATTAAGATGCTGACTTTTACACCTTGGTTTCCGTGAGCACAGACATCCCATATCACAGTACTCCTCTGGGCCCTGCACTCCATCCTAGAAACAATATTTGCTAACTAGGTAATCTACTTTAATCCAGATGCCTATGACAGAATGCACAAGTCTGCATAATTCTGAAGTGCAACACTGAAAAACCCAGTTTTCTATAGCCCTAAGCCACATTTTCCAATAACTTTTTTTGGTAATGAAGGGGATGCTTTGATTTTTAACAGCTTAATCTCTTTTTCACTCAGTTGGTTTAAAGTTTGTCCATAAAGAGAGGGATCTAATAGGTATCTTTCTGAAAGAATAAAGATATGTGTCCACCCAAAACCATATTCAGGTATTCATAGAAACCTTATTTATATTAGCCAACAAATGGTAACCTAGATGGCTATTCATTTATGAATGAACAAATGAAGCATAGTTTATCCATGCAACAAAATAGTACTTGACAATAAAAATGAACTAGCATCTGATGCATGTAACAACATGGATAAAGCACAAAAATCCTTCATGCTAAATAAAGGAAATTTACCACAAAAGACTAGTTTTGATTCTACTGGATGATTTTATTTATATGAAGTTCTAGAATATACAATATTAAAAATAGATCAATTACCCCCTGGGAGCAGAAAAGCTTTGGAGAAAGACTATAAATGGACACAAAAGCTTTTTAAGGTGATGAGTGTTCTAAAACTGCGTTTAGTCACAATTACATGTTTGCATACACTTATCAAGACTCTTTTAACAGTGAATTTTAAATAGAAGAATTTTATTGTATATAAATTACATATCAATAAGCTGTACCTCAGTGAAGCTCTAACATAAGCCAAGTTGATGATGCTTTGTGAAATAATAGCACCTTAACCATGGAGAAAACCAGGGACATAGCTTCTCTTCTCAAGAAGTTAATGACAAAAACCAGAAAGGACATAATAGATATGTAAATATCAGAACAGTCCAAATGCCAAGTCCAAAGGGAAAATTCCAGTCATTCTTTCTGATTTTGGCTTAAAAACCATCTTAGAAAGATGGTGTCTTGAGTAGCAGATATAACTATTCTCGTCACTGATAAGTTTTATTCTCTAATCTAGTTAATATAATGGCTTGGTAATTGCTCAACCTTTTCAAACTAACCTATTACACTACTTTTTATTTCAGTTTGCTTTAGACTTTGTGTGTGGATTTCATTATTCTAGTTTTCAGGCTTCTGATCCTTTCATCTAAATAACTTTATTTTACATATTTTGACCCATCTTCTATCCAAAGAAATATTCTCTAATTAAAAAAAAAATCTAAACTTTATCAATGAGAAAATACTAAGATTATTTAGATCAACACATCTTAGTAAAAAGCAATTGAAATGCTATCCAAAGACAGTTGTCCTTGTTTAGGATCTGTGTTCACTCATAGAAAAGAGATTTAATAATATAGGGATATACACTCTTTGACTTGTTAATATTTATTTTTTTCTGTTTATAAGATGTTAAATTAATAAATATTAATGTAGCTCTATCTTATTCAAACAGAGTATATTTTTAAATTAACTCTAACTGAATAAGTTGGATAAATTATATAAAATTATTTAGTTCCAAAGTTCAAACTCAGATGTTTCCATCAACATTGAACATATATAAATATATAATAATGATGCGTCATAACGTGATTCATTATGGTACCTGTTGAATCTAAGAATATTTTGCAAAATGCAGAGTTATTTTAAAACAATAGTTGTATTTTCTTCTCTTTATCATTAATAATGGCAACAATAATGCACTGGCAAACTTTGATAATGTGAGAGTACTCTGTTGCTCTTTACATTGTGAGCTTTTTGCCTGGATTCATAGACCTGCAACCCAGTTATCCTGAGCTAACCAAATGATGCTGAAATGCTACCAAGTGAGTTGGAGCTAACTGTCCTTTCCCACTGAAATCTAATTTGCTTATTATCTTTCAAATGTAATCAGAAATTTGGATTGGATTAAGGTGGAAATGAGCTTGTAAGACCATCAAAAACCTAGAAGACCCCATACACTAAAGAGAAATAATTGAATTTGAAAGTTGCCATACAGAAACCATTGTGCTGCTTCTGAATGCATTCTTGTCTCTTAAAGAAACTTATAGCTGTGGAATTCATTCTTGCCTCTTTAGAGAAATATTTCTAATGGTAAAATTACATATAAAAAATATTTTGCATGGGTTTTATGCTAAAGATATACTAAAATATTGGCTTACAATGAATTTTAATTCTAATGGTGCTGATTCTTTTTTTTTTTAAACATTGTCTGGGCATCTCGCTACTATATTTCCCATTGTGGTAGTAATTTGACTAATGAAATTATTGTTTGTTAACTTTATCTGTATGAACAATAATCTTTTACTGGTTTTTCTATCTGTTTTATATTATGTCATATAATCAGCCTAGGAATATTAAAACATTTTAAAGATTTAAAAATTAAATCAGAGACAATTGGGAATGCATGCTTTGGTAAGAATGAAACATTAATTAGTGGTTTCTTCTGATAAGAGACTCCTGATCTTTTGAGACTGTAACATAAACTGTAACATTTGTATAGAGAACATTTCCATAATTAGGTATTTCTAATAATTGAACCTATCGCTATTGGTGGACCAATAACAAATATTGATTTTGTTTTGGAGTAAACCTTCACTTATTTATTTTATTTTTCCCCCCAAAGTGAAAGTTAATAATAACCTAATAGAATAAGATGACATTTTTATACATTCTTTCTCTATAAATTAGTAATTTGGTACATGAGTCAGTAAGCCTGATATAAAGGTACACCCCTGATGATTTTATTGAATTATTTTATGAAGTGATTGGCACATTTGTGTGAATCACATATTTTGAAGGTAATGCTGACCAAGTAAAGATTTATAAATTTTCCAGTTCTTTTCTTTCCCACTTATCCTGAGATTTCTCTTCATAATCACTGAAAATGGAGAAAACCATTATAGAGTGATTAAACTTTGATATAAATAAGCCTGATGGGGATTTTTGTTCACCACGGTATTATTTCTGGTAGCAGGTATATAGGTGCAAATGTTGTGTTCATCATCCAGGTAGTAGATAAATATTATTGAGTGGAGAGTAATGATGAACTAGATATATACACAGTTAGAAGTATAGATATTTTAGAAGATTATTGACTGGAAAGAGAGACATATTGCTACAAATATACGTGTAACTTATATGGTTAGTACCATATGCACTCGTGGTTGGCCCAAAATAACACTACATACTCATTGCCAAAAATAAATATCTACTTGAAGAAATTTATTAAACCCATTATAGTAGTAGGTGTGTATATAGGAAAAAGAATGGTTATCTGAATGAGGAATAAAAAGGAAGCAGTACTACAATAAAATTAATCAATGACATTACCTAGAAACTATTATAACTGCCTGCTATGAATTAAGAAACAAGTATGACACAATGCTGAACATCTGAGTTTAAAAACAACATATGAAAACTAAAATATTATAAAACTGATCATCTGAAGGCTGACTCAAGATCTTACCTTCCTTACTATAACCTCTTAGAAAGACTTAGCTACCTAAATAGGAAATTTCAGGTGAATCTGAAGCCAGAATATGCAAAGAGAAAGGAGAGTAGTTGTGGGGTAATACAGTCTGTAAAAGGATCAAGAAAGAGAGAAAGAAAATAAAGAATTTAGTGGCAGAAGAATGCTTGTTGGTTATTGGTCCCTAAGGCAATAACTATACATTCCTTGCATGTCTTGCAAGAGCCAGTCAGACCAATGAAATTGAACCCTTTATCTCAATAAGAACGACCTGCCTAAAATCCCTTGTTCTATATGGTGCTCAGTGGTGGCACTCATTTCTAGAGAAGAGACTGCAGTGAACTCATGCCATTTAACACGTCTAGGAAAGAACTACCTCTCTCTGCTTATACCTAGATTTCAAAAAAGAAGCTTCTTGCACTACCTCATAGCAGAAAGTCATTTTCCATTTCTTTTGTTACAGATCAGCTGAAACGGACTTTCTACATTGTATTCTACCATCTACTAGTACAACCAACACAAGAGATGCCATCATCTTGAATGGAATTCGATATCAACAGTTAAAAAAATACAGTTCATTTTGGAGGACTCAATAATTTCATAGGTCTAAACCAACTCAAATAATAAGAACAGGCTATCTTGTTGAAACAGGTCAATTAGAAAATTAAGAAAAGAAATATAATTGTAAAGGTAATAAAAAATTATTAATTTTTTAAAGTTATTAATTTTAAAAAAATTATTAATTAAGGAAAAAGTACAATACAAAAATACATTTTGAAAATAAAAGCATGATTTTCAAATTAAAACACACAACTGAGAAATTTTTAAAAAATATGTTGTTACTGAAATCAAGATAATGATCGAATGTATGTATTGTATTTGGAAAAATACAATACCTACACACAACCAATATTTGAGGAATTAAACAAAATAACATATTTGTGCAAAATATAAACAATAACAAAAGAAAGAGAGAGAGAGAGGTTGAGAGAGGTTGAGAGAGAAAAACTCTCTAAGCTGAGAACAATGTAATTGAAAGATATCATAGGTCTATTGTAGGAAAGTTCCTAATGAAATTTCTGAAGCTCAATAATAGAGAAAGAATAAATAGGTTATGTACAATAATGAGAGACTCAAACTGGTACTGAACTTGACATCTAGAAATCTGGAAGATAGAAAATAATAAAAACAATTTTACAGAGTTTTAAAATAAAAGGACTGTGTTGCAAGAATCTAATACCAACAAGACATCCTTATCGTAGCAGAGCAGGGAGAAAAAATACTCTTTCTTTGAGTATTACTCATATTTAAATTTGTATTATTTAATTCTTTTAAAATTTAAATTTAATATTGAAATTGAAAAGCAAGGAGAGATAGCACAAAATCAAAAACAATTAAAAATTAAAGCTGAAATTTACAAGAAAAGCAAATACTGTAACCAAAATAAATTGCAGACAAAAGCTTATTCTTTGGAAAGATTAGTAAATGATCAAAACTAATCCTTTTGTTATATTATTAATTTTAATTTATTTTAAATGCACACACGAGGTGCTCTGGATCAGAGACAAACTACTTACTAATTATTATAAAATAATTATAATTATTATAAATAATGAGTATTTCAGCTTCCCTTGCCTCAGACTTTACTTCTGGAGCACTACAATGAAAACCAGATGGAAAATCACCTACCTCTTACTCCAGTGGCCAGGCACTCCACAGGAAAGTGATGGAGAACAATGGATTATCTCTTATAGTCAGGAGATAGTTTTCTCCTGAAAGGAGAGCAAACTAACTTTTACTCCTTTAAGACAGGATTAAGAAGATCTTGCTTTCTCTATATAATATTTTAGGATATAAATGAATCTTTCCAAGGGCCTGATAAACCTGGGGTGTCTCAAATTTGATGACTACAAGGTCTGAGCCTCTTCCCATTTAAAATGTAAATACCGAGGAAGATCAGCTTCAGTTCCTTTATCTGGAGCTTAACCTAGGTACCCAATCTGGCTGTAACCACTGGTGCTCAGAACACAGACATTCACTAGACAAAAAGCTATAGTTCTTATTCTCGTGGTACATGAAAAGTGAAATGCTTCTAGGGAAAATAAAAGCAAACATGCTCCATTTTTATATCATATATAATTTCTTTGCCTCATGAGGCTAAGGTTCTTACTGGAGTACTGAGAAATCAGGGACATTATGTTCAAACTGCTGAAAATTGAAGAGAGAAAGAAAATCTTGATGGCAGCCAGAGGGGAAAAAACACATTAGATAGAGAGGAAAAAAAGACAAGAATTACAGAACCATTAGAAAATGTTGTGAAACGTTAAAGTACTGAAAGGAAAATCTCTTAAGTTAGAATTCTGAACTTAAAAAAAATTAAGGGAAATACATTTTGGGATAAACAAAAACTGAGAATTCATAACTAGTATGTTTGAATCACAAGTAATGCTAAAGGAGATTCTTCAGATAGGAGGAATATGTTCCAGTCAGAAACTTTGGAAAACTCTTTTGCACATTCCTGTAAAGTCAAACAATCTAAATCTTCAAAATTTAATTTTATATAAACTACAGAGAGTGGTTCAGATAGTAATTAAATGCTCAGTTTTTGCTCTGCTGATTTAGATTTGTCCAAGGCATGTGTAGTCAGGGGTGAGGTTCAAACTGCGTGGGTGGTTTGAGTCAATTCAGTTCTCAGAGGTTTTCTCAGGCTGGTTTTGGCGTGGCCACCACACCTGTGGCTTAGGGGTCAGGCTGTGGCATACATGAATACATACAAAGATAGGGGACCCATTTTTCTGGTTCTCTCCCCTCCAGGATTTCCTCTCACACTCTAGCTTGCCCAAGTCCCTTTCAATGTTTTCTTCTGGCCATAAACAAGGTGATGAGTCTATCAGTGTTCTGACTGCCGACACCGCTGTGACTGGAGCCCAAGATGGATGTCAAACCACCACAAGGAAAAAGCAAACACAAAAAAACAAGAAAACTAACTCACCCTTGGGTGGATTGCTTCTCAATATTTGACTCCCTCCCGCAATTCAGCTGCTTTAATGTTCAGATTCTTTGAATAGATTTATTTTTTATTTTCTGTATTTGTCAAACTTTAGTCGTAATAAGGGGATGTGCTCTGGAGAGTTTATACTGGCATGGTGAAACCAAAACTCCTCCTACCTAGTAAAGCTTAAATTTAGGGTTTTGTTTTTTGTATTTCTGCTAATGAATTTTTAGTTTTAGAAATACTTATTGGTTCTTTTTCAAATCTTCATGACATTTTCTGTAATTCTGCCTTTCAGAAATTTTCAAAAATGTTTATTTTTATGCATAGTTACTATGGTTATATTTTCAATAATCTGTGTCCATTATTCCAACATATGAAGTTTTCACCTGTTTCTCCTGGCTGTCATTTCTGTTTATTCTCAGGTATCATTCCTGGTTTTCCTCTGCACCTGTATCTTTGACCTTGTGCTGACCATTTCAAAATCTATTTGTATAGGGTTTGCCTAAGCACATTCTCTGTACTCCTAAAGCTCTTAGCAGTGCAGAACTCCTTTAAAACAATTTGATCGTTCATGAGCCTCTGAACCTTCCAGAACATACAAACACAACCTGTGTGTTTGCATGGTGGCTGGTTCAATTCTGGTTCCTGCTTCCACCCAGGATATGTAACTTTCTATTACTCCCTCATTTTGTGATAAGTTGAATCCCTAGCATAGGCTCCAGGTTTTTGATTTATGTTCCTTTTATCCTGAGAGGTAATCAGAACCTTTCCCAGTTCACTGAGATTTGCTAATGCCTCTTAGAAAAAAAGAAAGAGAACTGCTTCTGTGCCCAGTTATGTTTCATTTCCTATTCAGTTTTGCCCTTAGTATATTTTGACCTCAGTAAATATTTCAGTCATTTTGTGCTGATTTTTTTAAAGTTTATCCAACATGCTTAATTATTTTTAGCACTATAATTGAGCTTGTTAATAGAGACAACCATTACTGGAAATGAGAAGTCTATAGTTTTTAGATTAAAGCTTTAACTCTTCTGGGATTTACTTTTTTTTTTTTTTCTCATTGCCTTTGGGAAATTTGATTATCATGTGTTTTGGCATAATTTTATTAATATTTCTTGTACTTAGAGTTTGTTAAACATCTCAGATCTGTGGGTTTATTATATTCACCAACTTTGGAAAATTTTAACCATTATTTTTTTCAAATATTTCCCATTCCCTTGGAACTCAGGGAGTCCTAAGTATTTTAGAACACTAAAAAGTTTTGCTATTATTCATTGGTATTCTGTTCAGTGTTTCTTCACTCGTTTGTGTGTGTGTGTGTGTATTTAATTTCACATAGTTTCTCTTGCTATGTTTTCATGTTCACTAACCTTGCCTTCTGAAATAGCTTATCTCTCTATTTAGTGTATTTTTCATCTTAAAAACTGGAAGTTTTGAACATATAGAATACAATTATTTAATATTGTCTTTTAATTGTAAGTCCATGTAAGTCTGGGTCAATTCAAAATGTTTTATTTTTCTCTTCATTTTGAGTTACATCTTTCTTTCTTCTCAGTATTCCTTGTAATAATTTTTATTGGATGTCAGACATTATGAATTTTACCTTATTCAATGCTGAGTATTCATATATATAATTCATATGCAAATATCTATATATCTATATATCTATATTATATCTATCAATGATCTATCAATGATCTATCATCTATCTATCTATCTATCATCCATCCTTTAGCTTTGTTCTGAAATGCAGTTCCTTAAAATGCAGTTACTTAAAAACAGTTTATTCCTTCAAGATTTGATTTTGAGATTTGTTCCCATCACAGTGTTTAATCTGGGGATACTGATCCCCCACCACTTAGGCAAGGTCTCTCTGAGTACACTACCCAGTGTCCCATGAATAATAAAGTTTTTCATCCTGGTCCCTGTATGAGTGCTGAGCACAGTTCCCTGTAATTATTTAATGTAGTTATTTCCTCAGCTTTAGTTGATGTCTTCATTCACATATGCTATCGGTACTCTAAGGAATACTCAAGGGAATCTTTAGAATCTTTGGGATTCTCCGTGCAGCTTTCCCTTCTCTGACAGTCTACCTCACTGGCCTCCCAGGATTCAGCTCCATCTTAAACACAGACAGCCCACCAAGCTCCCCCTCCGTTTTCCCTTTCTGCAGTGCAGACTAGAACTCTCTTCATGCAGTAAGTAGGGCCATCTTAGGGTTCACCTCATTTGTTTCTTCTTTGGTCAGTGACACCGTCTTTCATTTCCTGAGGAGCCCGCTCTTGAAAACTGTTCTTGCATAGGTCTGATCTAGATTTTTGGTTGTTTCAGGTAAAATATTAAATCTGGTCTCTGTTACTCCATTTTGGCCAATGGTGCAATCTTTAGTGCCATGTTATTGTTTTGTTATTTTGATTTCTAGCTTATTTATACCACTGTGCTTAGTAAACACTTTGAGAATATAATTCTTTTGGAACAATGTTACAATACCATATTGTAAATTTGGGATAAATGTCCCAAATGCACTTGAAAATGTGTGCATTCTGTCATAACTGAGTAAAAAGATATTTAAATACCATTGGTCCAAGTTTCTTAAACATTGTTTTCTAGATCTGCTATTTCCTACTAACTTTTTGCTATTTGTTCTATCAGTTATTGAGAAAGACATGCTAAAATCCATCACCAAGATTGTAAAATTTTCTACTTTACCTTTAGTTTTTAAATTTTCAAATGTCCTTTAAGCTATGCTGTTAAGTACATATTTAGAATTTATAATTATGTTATCTTCCCGGTAGGATGACCTCTTTAGCTTGATGAAATATATCTTTTACCACTTGTAATGCTTATTGCCTGATGATAGTATTAGAAAACTACATGAGCCTTGTTTCAGCTAGTGTTTACATGTATGCTAATTTTCCCTCTGAGCATGGCTGGAGTACAGGGGCATTTCTGTCTGACAGGAGATTCCTATAATGAGCAATCTTTGGTTTGGAGCCTCCTAGAGACTTTGTCAGGACTTCTTCCCTAGCTACATTAAGTTTAAAGTTCTTCTAACTCAGTCGACCCCCTTCTTGCTCTCATTTCACAGGTGTTAGAATGACCTCATCTACCCCTGTTCCTATCCCTTTTTTACCTTTAACAAACAATTGCTATAATACACACACACACACACACACACACACACACACACATATGTCTATATATATATATTTGCATTTCTAATTCTATTTTGACATCTTATTTCCAGGGAAAATGGTATCATATAAATAAGCATAGTCATTATGCCAGAATGTTTTTTAAATGCCAGAATTACTTATTTCCCAAAGAGTTAGATGAACACATTACTAGAAAATAGGACAGAGCTAGAGTGATACCTCATCTTCATTCAATTCTCAGCAGATTGTCTATTTTTCCACTACCCTCGTCCTCCTAATCAACAGCAATGACTGTTGGCTGCAGTTCAAACTTGAGGAAATCAATTTTTCTTTCTAACAAGAAGGGTACCGAATGATTTTTTAAAAATGCACTCAACTGATTTAACATCTTCTCTTCTGTTTAGCTGAAAAAGTAGCTGCAGAATCACTTGGCTGTTCCTTAAAACACCAAAAAGTCAGCATGTTTTCTGGGAAACAGAAATAAATATCCTGATTCAAACGAAACGTCAGGGCAATACTCCCTCTGAAGGCTCTGGGGGAGGTCCTACCTATTCTAGTCCTACCTTGCGATTGGTTCTGCTAATTCTTGGAATTCCTTGATTGTACTGGTATCACTTTAATTTCCACTTCTGTCTTCTCTTGCCTCTTCCTGTGTGACTGTGTATTTCTTTCCTCTTCTTATAAAGACACCAGTCACAGGATTTAGGGCTCACATTAATCCAGTATGACCTGATCTTAACTTAAATAATTACATCGGCAAAAACTGTATTTTTAAATAAGGTCATGTTCTGAGGTTCCAGGTAGACATGAATTTTGGAGGAACACTACTTGATCCACTACAATTCTCAAGAGAAATCCAAGAAAGGTAAATCTGGTTGCCGAGAAACTAAGAATAATCAGCAAATTTCTTGTTTATCTGGGAAAATGTGCCCACCAATTGGGAGTATTTTCGGCTTCAAAGGGAAAAATAAGCTTCAACATAAAAGCTGTAGAAAATGTTCACTTGTGCCTGAAAACATAACAGGAAAACTTTATTCTGTTAACATTTTACAAAGATTTAATATTAAAATGATTGAATTAATGTATTTAAAAATGGTTTAATATTTACATATATCCTATTTACTTCTGAAAAGCATGACAGTTTAGATGCCCATTATCTACCTGCATATGTATTTACTTTTAATCCTTCTGTGTGTCTAATTATTTCAGTCACAGCCCCAATGCTAATAATTTATGGTCATGCCAGTGTCTCTGAAAGATTTCAAAGGAAAGCACACAGTAAATGAAAACCTTCACTCTTTTTAGGATGTAAAAATATTCAACTTGGTATCATCAAAAGTAAGAAGGCAGGCCCTGGCTCCAAAAATATTCTAGCCATTTTGTCAAAGTGATTATGGCCTATTTACACCAGGTAATATAAAGAAAATACAATTCTTGAAATTAAGTAAAGCCAATCTTCTTTTCTGCAGTACATTAGTAAGAAAAGATTTTGTGACATATACTGGAGGATATAAATTTCACTGCCTGTTTCTGGAGAATAACAATGTCAGCAGCAGCAACAAAATACTAACTTGCTTTATTTTTCTAAATCAGTTGAAATCAGGTTCCTAGTTCTTATTTTTCAGTATGAAAAATCCAGTTTCCCTCCTTACTCCGTTCCCCACCCCAAACGTGTGCAATGGGCCTGGGATCTCTGTAGAGCCCAGAACACACCTGGGATTTCTCTTGCTCCTTGGCACTGGCAGTACTTGCCGACACACTCAAGCTCAGTTTCCCATCAAACATGGTCCTTTGCAAGCTTTTCGTGTTTCTTCTCTGTTGCACACGTGGGCTCAGGATTTGTCTTAGAAGCTCAATCTCAGTGTGTTGGGCTGAGCTGCTCTATGGCATTGGGATACCCTTCCCCTCTGAGGTCCTGTCTTCTCCAATGAGGGACGGGTGGTCCAGTCTGGAAACTTCTGTTATCTCAATTCCTGATTTACATCGATCCCCTTTCCCGTTCCCTTGATTTATTCTGGGGTGCAAATACCATTTTACATTCTTCATCCTGAAAATTTGTAAAAATAAATCCTTAGCTTTCTTCTACATTTGCAACAAAGTTCCTCTCATAAGGGGATATAAGAGCTGCTATTTCAGTCTGGAAAGGACATGGATTTTGCCATTCGGAGGCCGCACTTTATGCTTTATGCTTAACACTTCAGCGCATTTTCATATGCTTTAAAATAAATCTATCAGGAAATGGACGGGAGCTCACAAGACCTACCTTGCAGGTAGGTGGTCCTCTGAGGAGCCCATCACGCCTAAGTGATTTTCCAGGGGAAGACTCCGGCTCCCTCCTGTGGTCTTTTGCTAGCACTTCGCTGCCGGGGTGCGGGGTAAGGGGGTGGGGGTGCGGGGGGACGGGTGGCGGGGCGGGGGAGGGGCGGGTCGACATACCATCTTCCAGATTCCGTCTGTTTCCTGTCCTGTGATGAACTGAGGCAATTTGCAGCATCAGAGCGAACGTGTGCTCTCAGAAAAACAAACTAAACACTATCTAAACATTAAGATGACACATTTAAGTCTAAATTCTAAGCTTTTTGGAGGTGGTGGATATCGTTATTACCTTTGCGGAGGTGGTAACACGGAACCTACATATATGCAAACTCACCAAATTTATAGATTATTTGTAGTTTTTTTGTAAACCAATTATACCTCAATAAAGTTGGGAAAAATCCTGTTTCATGATGAAAAAAAATGTGAAATTTAAAAATCGTGGGATTGTGTAATTTTCATCCTGCTGCCAACGAGTTTACAAATTCACCTTGAATAAAATGCCAACGGTGTTAACTATCACGATCTACTTTTTTCTTCTCAGGGTGAGCTAAATGGATTATCATTCATCTTAAACTGAACCTTTGTTTTCTGTCTCAACTCCCTAATAAACTATAAAACAAAGTGTTCTTTTCAATCCACCAGATATTTAGTGACATCTGATTATTTAACTTTATTTTTATGGGATATAATAGGTAGGTCTAAAACAAATAAGCAAACAAGCAAAAAGAATTCACTTAAAAAATAACTGAAAACCATATTTGAAGTTGATGGGTTTTTCTCTGTATAGAAAAATCCTATTAATACGTCTGGATTTAACTTTATTAGTGAACATTAAAATAATTTTCTTTGATTTGAAGAAAAAATCAGGAGTTGGCAGCAAGGCACAGATGAGGAAAGCTGCCTCACTCACTGATAGCCAAAAGGTAGCAAGAATCTTCTGTGAACTCCTGCTGTGGTACCTGAAACTTCCAGGTGCTTCTGCGTGGCTCATAGGTGAGTTTGGATCCCAAGCAGTTAGAGTTGCTTATCATCCAAGTCCCCCTAACTTATGATACGTTGCCCAATGAACTTCTCATTGTACCCTCTGTAACCTAGGAAACATAACTGGGCTGAGTCATGTCCTCACTGATACTTGCAGGAAAGGTCAGAGAGCTCAGTCAGCTTCAAATTCACCCCAGACTACAAAATGCATTCCCACTGTGCTCATGTCCACCGCCGGGACTGCTTATAGAGCTGTCTGTTTCTGTCAGTTGTCAGAATTACAGGACTTCTGTATGGGCTTTTGACTTCTTCCTAGAAAGCAGCATGTCTGTTTAGTACAACTTTTGCTTTCGAAATCAACACTTGTGTTAACAGGTATTTGATGTGCATAACTATTATTATTTTTTTATCTCTAGTTAAGATTATCATACACAAAGAAGACATCCATGTTCACTTTCTATGTGTCATTAACACTCTTAGGGAGTCCAGTCTTAACCATGATCGTCCCTTCAGGCCCCAGCAGTGTGTTACCTATCCTATGGATTAATTAGTTGTTCTAGTGAGCATAAGAATATAAAGATAGACCTTTACATTTAAACATTAATAAGCCCAATAATATCTGCCTATCACTTCAGAGGTCACACCATTGACTTTAATTTAGATGACTTAAGTGGGTGTTTATAGAAAACCCTACAAGCAGGTATTATCAACTCTAATGTCAGGAAAACTATTGCTGCCACTTCCCTGCATGGTGTCTCAAATAAGCCACAGCCTAGATCCTCACATTTCTTAATAGTCTAAATGGTTAAAAATTCACCCTTAGGCCCAATCTCAGCTGTAATAATCATACTATCTATATCATATGATTAAAATCAGGATTACCTTATACTCATAGTGTTAGCCATGTGAAAAATATTTATAAATATTAGGTAATGAGAAGTGGTCAAATAAAATACAAAGGAAAATACAAAATAAATATTATTATTAGTCATCTCCAGGAATGAATTCTAAGTTGAAAATGCATTTTAAAAAGTGTCAGATCTTACAGTATTTTCATTTTAGCGCTCATTGTTAAAATTGTATGTAAGCTTACCAATTTCCTGTTAATGAATACTCAATAAACATAAAATTTAGGTTTCAGGTGGAAGAAATGGACAAGAATGGGACCAAGGTAGGATTTTTAGGACTACCACAAAAGATGCCGAGTGTTTTGTGAGCAGTAAAAGGCACACTGTTGATTAAGTTCTAGAGAAGGACAGTTTCCATTTCAAAAATATACAAGAAGACCCCAAGTTTTAGGGCTCATGGTAACACCATGAGGCATTTTTTCTTGATTGAATGTAACTGCATGTCAAAGGCAAGGAGTGTCAAGTCAGAAATTGGCAGGCAGAGAGGAGGAATAAGGACACTTAAATAAACTGTACCTAGTTCATAATCTCACAGGGGGTTAATGGAATCAGATCTTTGGATCACTGGATGTTACATCCAGCAAATGAAACTTACAAAGACAAGAAAAAAAATCATATCAAAGGTGAAACTCGAGATGTTTATTGACAGTATAACTGCATGTATGCTGTTGGTAAAATAACCAGTTTTTTTGTTTGCTAGGAAGCATCACTGCTTTGATTTCTAGTCAAATACTGCCCTCTAGTGGCAAAACTGCCTTTTAGCATTGCAAATAATAGTGAATGTTGGCTAAACTGGATCTCACTTTCCACCCTATTCCCATCTCATCCCTTCCCATCCCCGCAAAAAACTCATGTAATTTATTTAAATTTTTTCTTAGGTAAAAGATTCATGTAGATTTTGTAGGTCTGTGAATTTTCATGTAAATACATGCATATGTATTTAACTGTATCAGGCATTAAATATTTCATTCCACTTCTATAATATCTGGGGAAAATACTAATAATGAAGACTGATACATATTGGAAAGTGTAAATAAGAAGTTTTAGTAATTTCCAAATATTTTAATACCAAATGTATTTAATTTAAAATAGTTAATTTGGCTCATGTAAGGAGATTTATATAGTTTAATTATTCCACTTCTCAATATATATCAGACAGAAATAAATATATTATTTTTCTCATGTAATCATCATTTAAAAAGATCTCACCATTTAATATTCACAGAAGAAAAAAAAGTCCTAAATTCTTCTGTGACTTTATCCAGAGTGAGGAGGAAGAAGAGTCCTTTCTCTTTATTAGAGTGTAAGATCTTTACATCTCTCTCAAAAGACCTTGAGCTGATCTAAGAGTCCAGGCTTCTTGATATTGGAACCAGCTCTTGAAAACACTTAGTATCTGTCTCACCTGTGAGGGAGACTTGCAACTAACGGGTAGCTTTAGGCAGGAGAATTTTTCTAATTCTGTCATTAAACGACTTCCAGGCACATACAAGTGTGCTAATGTCAACAGTCTAATGATTCAGGCTTATTTTAAAAATATTTTCTTTGTTATTAGAGAATTGACACTGCCAAATGTAAATGAAAAGAAAAAAATTCTATGGAAAGCAACCTCAGAGGGTGATCTGCTCATAAATTCCTAACTGGGCAGGTCATGGTGGGCAGTCACGCCCCAGGCTTTTAACTGTTTGGTAGAAGGTTTTAAGCCAGCCCTGCCCATTGTTATTTTGCAAGTAGATTAACACGCCTTTGAAATACCAGACATAATACCCCTGGAAGGAGGTAGTAACCCTCAGGAGAGCACATAATCTTTTTAACTTTCCTGCAATCCAAACCTGGCCTTCTCCCACCTGCATGTACCTTCCCTCTTTAATATCAAATGCATAAAAGAAGGTGCAAAACAGTTATTCTTGGGAGCATTTGAGACCTTGTTCCTTGGCATGTTATCAGCTTGGCTCAAACAAACTCTTATAAAAATTCTCTACAAATTTGAACATGTCTTACATTAACCCAAGTTACCCCAAATGTCTGAGAGTTACACAGTGGATCAAGTTGTGGGGCGGGGAGTGGGAAGGCATTAACAAGTAAGGGAAGATACAACACGTTACAAAAAATAATCTCTTCGAAAAACTCAAAGAAATTGGTATTATCATATTTTAAAAATTTGTACTAATAAGTAAAGAGGTCCATTAAAGGGAAATATATTAAAACAACAGACACATATCCCAGCGTAAAGTAAGATGGGGAGTTGGTGATGATAGTGGTAGTGCTATTTTCTCAAATTCTTTCCTAGTACTTTCCAGGAGTAACACTACATTGAAATGCTGATGCAAATATCCAATCTCATTATATGTTTTAACATTATATTTCTTCAATGTACGTGCTTTATACTGGTCTCAGTCTACTAGTAACCAGTGTGGTGGCTGGACCAGCACTTGTGGTTCTTATGATTGCATGATGCTTTTCAGCAATAACTGTAGGGAAACTGAAAAGATACGAGTTTATTACTTACAAAACCTGGGAATTACACAGCACACCTGGGCCCACATGATGAGGGTGCAGGGAGAGACTGCATGCACATGGGGTTGGAGTTCTGCTTTATTGGGTCAAGGGTGGGGGCCCAGGGTTTCGTAGGCTCACTCTTTATTGGTGAATTTAAAACCTAAGAATGATAATTTAAAGTGGGGAAGAGAAAACAAATGCAAGTGTTGTAGGCCAATGGTCAGGTCTAGCCACCTTGCAGACAAAGTGTTCATTATTTGAGACATCCGTCTTTGAATTGATGCCTCTTTGAAATGGAAGCCTAAGCAATCCAAGTCAAACTCAGGCACTGCATTACAAAAAACAATGACAATAAAAAACTTTCAAGGTTTACACTACACATATCCGAAAGTCGTTAAGCATAAACATCACATTACTTAGGAGGTTAATTTCCGGCTTATCAAATAATCTAATTATTTGGCTTTTCATAGTTTCTTTAAAATAAGAAACTGAAAATGTCTCTAGTGATATAAATACCTGACCCATCTGATGGTTGTATTTCTTTGTATATATTAACAAAGATTCTGATAAATATTTACATCTCTTAAATTTAACTAGACTCATTTGGCATCCCAGAAGTTGACGAGGCTAATACAGCCGTCTAAAATTGACTCATACGGAGATCCAGAAAACTTTATTTATGTAATGCACCTTATGAAATCAGTTGGCGGGCAGTTAACAATCTCTTTCATGTTGACAGCTAGTATTTACTAGGCACTAACCCCACCAGCTCTCCCCTCCAAAAATCTGTTATAATTACTAAATGCTTAGTGTCTCCAACTTGTATTTATTTCCATTCTATACAATTTAGAGTAAAATTGGATAAGTACATTTGAAACCGAAGGTTCTGATATACTGTATGATTTTGATTTAAACATGTAACCCCCAACTCTTCAGTTTCTTCCCAGCATGCCCTGTATGCCCCAGCCCTTTCTCTCACACTTATTAGCTCTCTGAGGCAGTGAGAAACAGCCACCAGGCCCTGACTAATGGTCACAAGGAAAGGGTTTCCTTAAACTAAAGATAACATGATCCCTTAAATTGTGTTTCAGCTCCTGAGCCCTAAAGCTGAACGAAACCTGGCCATGTCCTGTGAAACCAGACCAAAGGGCTTGGAAGTTGACCTCAAGACCTGAAATCGCGAATTAGTGCCCTTACCTCACTCTTAACCACTCACGACTCCAAACTCTTTACTCATGGTGACTTGTGATTTTTGCTCATAAAGCCAAAAGCTCAGTTAAGTCTGTAAACCTTTGGGGAGTTAGGTATTTGGAGGCTCGAGCTCACCTATTTTCTGGATTGGTGCCAACCTTAATAAATTCTTTTCTCCACTGCCCGCTCCTGCTCCTACTTTTCTTTCAGTCTATGCATGTGGGTGGATGAACTCTCGCTCAGCTCAGTAATACATTCAGTTCTGATTAAGGGAAATTCTACCCAGAAGTTTAAAGAATTAGGTAGAATAGTGACGAATCTGAACACTAAATAAAACAAGACCCCAAAGAAGTAATCACTGAGCTTATAAGAAATGCAATTTCTCCTCCTCCTCTTTCTTCTTATTTGACTAAGGAGTATGCTATATGTACAAGGGAAACTTTGTTGTAAAGAGTTATTTTGTTTTTTTTTGCAAGAAGAGAACTTGCAGAAGAGGTGGTGCTATTGGCAAAAAACATGCTGAGGTCAGTACAAATTTTTGAGTGTGAATATTGATGTTCCTAAATACTTCATAAAATTTAGCAAAGTAGCATCCAGTGAATTATTCAGTTTAGAAATTTATCAACACTGTGATGACAAGAAAAAAATTCTGAGGTGTTCCAATTTCAGTAGCGCGGAGTGTGAGGAAAAGAACAGTTAGCCTGTTATTAGCTGTGGACCAGCTCTGGCAAAAGGCTACCCATATTCCTGTATATCTGTTGGAATTTAAAATTAATTTCCAGGTGGCTATTTCCGAGATTATCTAAAAGAGAGAAGAACCAGGTGCTATTAAACCCCAGGAGCCTCCATTTCTAATTTGTACATGAACTTCCCAACCTGCTGCCCACAGCTAATCCAGAGGAGCTGATCCTTCTTTTGGACTCTGTGCCTATCCCAGAACTAGCCCTGCCCCCACCCCTTACCTTCCCTATCTTCTTTGTCTATAGCTAATACAAATCATTTCAGAAACACATCTTCCCCACAAACACAGACATTTGATGTATAAAAAGTACTTGCAAAACTCAAGGATGATGGATATGTCTTTCCTACCTAGAATTGCTGCTGGTGGTTTAGACTCCATGCCCCAAGACAAGACTTTTTTTTTTTTTTTTTTTTTTTTTTTTTTTTTAACAATGTCCTAATAAACCCTTTCTTTTAATAAGACTTTCATAATATCCTTGCTACACGGCTTTAAGTGGATAGGGAAATGGAGGCTCAGAGAGGTTAGGTAACCAGTCTAAGGCACCGCAGTTAGTACATAGCAGGTCAAGGATGGGTCCCTGATCTTTGCATCCTGTCAGCCCTGTACTCTTTCTGCCGTGCTCAGATGACAACACTACTTGCATCTGCAAATTTCTTAAGAGAGAACTTTAATAAAGACGCAGAAGCTTGACAAATCAATGTTGTGATTGGGGTCTGCTTTAACATGTAGGTTTAGTTGTGTATGTGTTTGATAACTTTATGGCTATAATTACAAGATATATGTTTTTGAAAATATATTTTATTTTTATAGTGAAACCAGCATTTCAGTGGTTCCATCTAATATTATATTTCTTTCTAGTTTACTTACACCAGTTTGTGACAGAAAGATTTTCTCTTTATAAAAAATTGTAAAGAAAATGTGGATATGTACATAAATTTATACTTTATTTCTTAGTAAGGATCAGAAGTTTCTTCAGAGCACTCTCTTTTGTCCTCCTTCCTCACTCTCACATTTGTTCTACCTTTTCTTTTTTGATAGTTCTGTGATTATGCAATAGCAGATATCAGGTGGCTAGAAGAAAAAGCCTGTCATTTCATACCCAGTTACTGGGGGAAACAATGATTATTTGTGAGCTATAAATAAACCAGAATTTAAATTTAAAAAATGAAATTACTATCTAAAGAAATTCTTAAAACTTTAGGCAGATCTAATTTTTAAAATCTATAATATACTTTCTATAACATTTAGAAACAAGACTAACATAAATAATAACTAGATCAAAGTGGGGATTATGCTGGACTTATTATCTTGTAACAGGTACTTGTGAGAAGTCCAAAAATATATTGCCAAAAAAAAAAAGACTTTAAATTCTGAAAATTAAAATTTTTCATTTAACAGTGATCGACAAAAATCTGAGTTTGTGTGACATAATTGAAATATTCAATCCAAAACATTGAGAGATATAAACATGAAGAAAAAATACCAGTTTTTCCAATGATGACTATCTTAGTTTCCCATATTGGATAAATTCTGAAAATTAAAATTTTTCATTTAACAGTGATCGACAAAAATCTGAGTTTGTGTGACATAATTGAAATATTCAATCCAAAACATTGAGAGATATAAACATGAAGAAAAAATACCAGTTTTTCCAATGATGACTATCTTAGTTTCCCATATTGGATTGAACCTAATACAATTTTTATATAAAATTCAGCATATTATATAAAGATAGTTAACAAATGATGGAATAATCACAAAAAAATGCACTTTATTAGCAAACCTTTTAAAGTCAAGTTTTTATTTTTAAACCAGAAGGATTATTTGTAAAGTTGACTTAATTATATACATTTATAAAACTAGATATTTTAAAGTTTTCACCTGAATTCCAATAATATTATTATATTCACAATTTTAGACACATGTAAATAATGATGTTTATTTAGGTGTCTCTTCATGTGGCTCTCAATTAAAAAATACCTGTGGTTATTTTAGTTTAACTAGTATCTACCCTATGCGTATTCATTATTGCTGAGATGTGCTGGAATTTCTGGTGGAATTATCATAGAGAAATGAAAACCTATTAAAAAGAATATGTTGGAAAAGGTGATAAGAAAATCTGAAAACTGAAAGGAAGAAAGCTGGGACTGACATTGGGAGAGAAACTTTCATTTTACACACCAATTCAGAGAATTTAGGGGAAAAAAATAATGAGTGTTGTTCTGACTAGTTTTTATTATTATAAAATATAAAAAAGGAAACTGATGAAAAAACTGAGAAAATAATTAGGATTGAAAAAATAATTGGTGTGGCTCCTTCATTGAGTGAAGATTTCAAAACCACAAGGACAGAGGCCTAGTTTAGTATTGAACTAGCTCATCGGGAAGATTAAAAAACACAGCATTCTAGATTTGCACATCAAATAGAGAAGGACGCACAAAAAATAAATGAAGATTAAGAACAAAGATACAGACCAAATAGTAATAGGAAGGAAATGAGCAATAAATCCTATAAATGCCTGTCTTCAAGTACCAGGCAGAGAGAAATGAGCTTGCCATTATGCCACAGGGAGAAAATGATGGCTTAGGATAGTGTTACAGAAACAAAATAGGGTAGATTATAACCTAAATTATTCAACCAATGTGTTAATATTGGTGGGTATAATTGTTATCACTGAAGCAGATAAAATATAAGACAAGATGGCACTATATATCAAAAACTTTAATATAAACACTTTTAGACATTTGCATAGCCCAAACTGTTAATAACCACTTTTCTAAGACTATTTAATATAGATTTTATGGCAACCCTGCAGTCATAGAAATTATATATTTTTTTCAGATGATTGGCAAATTTACAGCTCACTATTCAGAGAGCTTATCAGCACAAAGTTAATTACTATTTCTTTGATTTATTTACCACACTAGGATGTAAGATAAAAAATAGATAAGGTGAAATAGAAGAGACATTTATTGAAAAGTGGCAACTTGGAAAACCCTAGTGAAGAACAAGAAAACCTGTGAACACTCTGAAAGGGTTCCAGGACCCAATTCCATAGTATATATAGGCTTCCCAACACCAACAAGTAATTCTAGGACACCAGTGGTGTGTTTGAGAATTCAACTAAATTCTGACATTCTCTACCCAGAGCTAGAATCAGATTCCACAGGTAAAAGGCTCAGTTCCGCAAGACTGTCCTCCACTTCAGATGCCAGTGGCAATTTCAAGTTGTCTTCCGTGCTTCTGACCAACTGCCTATAAATCAGATGTTCTCAAAAACCCCTTTTCAGATTCGATTAATTTGTTAGAATAGTTCACAAAACTTAAAAAAACTTGTTTACTCCCTAGATTACCAATTTATTAAAAGGTTGTTTAAAATATATGAATCAATAGGCAGATGAAGAGGAACATAGGGCAAGGTCCCAAATACAAGAGCTCTGTCTTTCTGGAGTTGGGGCCCAGAACAGTGGCACATGGAAGCTCTTTGAAAAAAGGCCCAAGAGCATCTTTTGGGTTTTCATGGAGGCTTCATTATGTAATCACGGCTGACTAATTCATTGGCCATTAGTGATTAATTCAGCTTCAAGACCACCTTCCCTTTCCAGAAAGCAAGAGGTAGGACTGAAAGTCCCAATCCTCTAATCGCATGGTTGGTTTTCTTGGCAACCAGTCTCCATCTTCAGGTGCATTTCAAAAGTCACTTCATTAACATAATGAAAAACACCTTTATGCTCTCATCACTTAGGAAATTTCAAGGATTTTGAAAGCTGTGAGCCAGAAACTGTGGATGAAGACCAAATACATAAGAGAAATACATTTTGCTCATATGAACGACAAAATATATATTTCTTATAAATCACAATATTGCACACTCAAAAATATATCTGTAAAATACACAAAAAATGTTAATATAGAGTAAATGCACATTGAAAAGTTGACTTCACATTCTGTAATAGCCAAGAAGAATATTGTCCTTTTTTTTTGCATCAGAGAAATTTAACTACTGAATATCTCCTGAGTAAGGGTCTTTTCTCCTCCCAATGAGCTTTACATTTAAACCTTTTTGCTTTTCTGAATATGTGTGTATTAATATATGTCTCTGTATGCTACTTTCATATATAGCCCAAAATTGGTTTTTAAATTGAGCTTACAGAACTAAGAAATGTGCAGAGCTTTTCCTGAGACCAGATTTGCATAAATATTCCCCTAGCTATTGAAAATAGCAACCAAACTACCTAGAGCTTATGGACCAGTTCAAATTCATTGTGATGTTCTTGTTTTAGTAAAAACAAAAAAATGTTTATTAAGATATATAACAGAATGAGATTTAAAATATACATACATTTATAAGTTTTCATGTAAATATTTTCTTGATGAGATTGCAGATGATGAAATCTTGGATGAAGGCTTAATTTATTTATAAAGTCTCAGCTCTGAGATTCCTAGAAATATAAGTGATCTGTCAGAGGAGATTATTCTACAAAATGGTTATCCAAGAGAAATAAAAAATTTGGTCATTGTTTTCAACATCATAGTCATTGCAGATCAAAACAATGTAGATGGCCTTTTAAAATGGTATATTTAATGCTGCTTTGCAAATTATATCAAGATCGATTGTTTATACAATTATTAGTTTTGTAATCATTTATTCAACTATAATTTTAACTCCTACTTATGAGATAAGCCCTCTTCTAGGTGATGTTGCTACAAAGATGAAGAAGACATAGTCCTCACTATTGAGGGTTCATTGTCTAGTAGACTGTATACCAAAATTAATTACTATTTCTTTCAGTTCTTTACCACTTTAGGATATAAGATGTAAAATAATGGCGAAATAGAAGTGGTATTTGTCAAAAAGTGACAACCCTGAAAATCCTAGTGGTTAAAAACAAGAAAACATATATACATATATACATACAGACACACACACACAAGAAAAAATCATCACAATCCCTTTGATGAGTGCCACAATAGAAGGATCTGAAGGATGCAATACTATACAAGGTCAAATGTTGAGTGAGAGAGTATGAGAGTATATCACAGAAAAGCAATGGTTCAGCTATACGTATAAAGAAGGAATCAGGAGCCTATCACAAAGTCAGAGAATGGGGGAAGAGTTAAGGGACAAAATAAGCAGCATATCCACTATGGGCTTTGCTACGGCATGAAAGTTATGAGAGCCCAAATGCGTTCTATGTTAGTATTGTGTGATTTGCCAGTTGCGAAAGAGGAATCTGAGATTGCAGACACATGCGGGGTTAGATTTCCAAGGACCATTTTACAGAGTTTGCACTGTATCTATTACATTCCGGGGTGTGAACAAAGCATTTTATGTATATGACTGTTAGGAGAAGATTTGATGGTTTTAGCATAAGTCTTACAAGTAGGCTAAATTTTAGAAAAATCATTCTGGCAATGATTTGGAGGATTTAGTAAAAGAGGTGAAATGTAGACAAGACAAATTATAGTCCAAGTAGTTTGCACCAAGGCTCTGAGAGTAAAACTCAGTTTGAGAAGTTAAAGTCAAGACATGTATAAGTGATAGAGCCCACGGGTGTCGGTGCTCAATTAAGCTAAAATCTTGGACTTCTTAATTATTTTCACTCTCACTCTTCAATTAAAAAACTATTAAGAGAACCATGATTTTATCATTTAGACTAAGAAGGTAGAGGTCCATCAGCCAGTATAAGTAGGAAGGACATTTGAAGGGGATATTGGATATTTTGAGGTTGAGATGCTCATGATATATTTGAATATTCGTTTTACAGCTTCATTTATAGGCCAGTATTTGAGGAGAAGGAGTGCAGTGTAGATAAAGACTTGTAAAAACTGACATATTCTGCAGCTGGCTGTGTGGATATGGAAGCACCATGGACTTTCTGCGGTTTTAGTTTTTCCATTTTTATATTGCTCCCTCATCATATTCTCCTCCTTATTTCTATATAACACAGTTTAATTTTTTTTGGTGTATGTTCTAAACATTTCTCAAATAGATCCATTTAGGTCTGGCTCTACTACCACATCTTAAAACATCTAGGTTTAACTCTTATTATTATCTGATGACAGTAGTTCATCTACATTAAGGTTTTATGTTCCATTTTATTTTTCATAATAACTACTGACCACACGATCTGCTTAAAATACAAATAACAATAACATTCACAGGTTAAAAATCTTCTGTCATATACAACCCTCAAAAGCCTAGAACTGCCTAAAATACCAACCTCATTTTCAGTCTCTGAGCCTTAGACTTCACACTGTTATCAGGATACTTGGACTCCTCTTACACCATATGGTTTCACTTTTTCATGTCTTTGAATCTGGTATTTGTTGTGTCTCAAAAGTCTTCCACACTTTGACTGACGAACTCCATCTTGCTCTTAAAAGATTGGCTCAGTTGTTATCTTCTACAAAGAGTAAGTCCTAATACCTCCACTACTCATGGACACAGTACTGTTGCCTTTAAAAACACCGTACACATGTTTCTATCACATTGCTTAGTTGCCTGTCATTCTTATCGGACTTTAGCTCCTTATTCTGTGAGGTCATGTATTATAATTTATTAGAACCTCGGTACTAATAAATGTTTACTGAATTGATTTCTTACAAGAATATTTGTGAGACAGTCTGGACACCAAAAAAGTAGAGAATTTGACGAAAGAGATTGAGAATATTGTCAGAAATATGTGAAACTATTTTCAAAAACATGAAAAAGTGAAAGTAATAATAACTACCCTATATACTTCATGAAAGTTAGAATTATAAAATTGATGCCTTTGCAAATACATAAAATACATTGCATAAATAAGCTATTATTGTCACAATTTGCAAACTGAATAGCATCAATTCTTTCCTCGCCTGGGCATGGAAGTTAATCTGAGTTTTTTGCTTTGAGTCTGAAGCTTTCTTCAGCTGGGATTTCACTTAGCCAGAGGGCACAGGCCTGTCATGCAGAGGGCTGGAGTTCTGTGCTGGAAAAATCAGTGCCAGTCCCTAGCCCCTTTGGCACAGCCCAGAGCACTCACTTCATGGGCTTCGGTCCTAGTGGAACAATGTGATTTTATCTGGGTTAAGATGCACATGAAAATGCACATAAATTGCATTTTGTATGTTTACATATACACAGGGTGTGTACATTTAATAATACCTATGTCAGCATTTTCTATTATTCTATAGAGCAGCAGAGTCTCAGTGGGCATGGTCATATAGCTAATGCCTATACTAAGTCCAAGGACAAGTGAAAATAACACAGCTTTATTGAAAAGAGCAAATCACAAATCAAGTCCACTACCTTTTATTAGGTTAAAACATTTGTTTATAGTAGAAATATTGCTATTTGAATCCAGATTTTCAGTGATTTTCTTAAAATGACTTTATATTTTTGTTAGCAAGGTTAAAGAAAGCAAAGTTCATTTCACTCTATTTCAATAGCAGTTAAAATTTTAATATTAATACTATGATATTCTCCAAAAGCATAGTTTTAATAGTTATCCTACAAAACCATATCGAGATAATGAAGTTGTATCTCGACAAGATAATTAACTCTACCTTTGAAAGTTTATTACATTGAAATATAAATAAAACTGGATAAAGTGGCTTAGCAATATGAATATGAATGTGATTATACATAATTAACCAGCTGTCTATCTCAAATAACATATACTGAGGAAAAAGGCCCTGCATTTAAAAATATTGCTGTTGATTATATTTATTTTTATCACAATATAATATAGAAACAACTGCACTGTTCATCACTGAGAATGATCACTACAGCTAATTCACATAATGATATACTAATAGTTATTCAAATTGATGAATCAGATCTATTTTATTGTGATGAA
This sequence comes from Eidolon dupreanum, assembly GCA_028627145.1. Classification (NCBI taxonomy): domain Eukaryota; kingdom Metazoa; phylum Chordata; class Mammalia; order Chiroptera; family Pteropodidae; genus Eidolon; species Eidolon dupreanum. The sequence goes on from CM053513.1 coordinate 65,277,688, forward strand.
AGACGTCTATGATCCCTACTATTGTTTGTTAGTACCCTACCCAGATCCTTTTACTTGTGGTGAACCCATTCTCACAACAGTCATCTGGAAACATAAAGAAGATAGTAATTGCAAAACAATCCAGAATTCCCTCTCACCTCCCACCCTTTCAATGACAATGAGCTGAGTATAGCAAAAAAGAGAGGCTGTACTTATATTTGGACCTGTATATGTATCTTCAGGTATATGTTTGTCTCCAGATCTCCTGATAGGATAAGAATGGCTTCTGTGCCTCAGCCCCTTCTATTTACTTATTTTTTGGGTAGTCATTCTAGCTAAGACTATATGGAGATTCAGATGTTTATAGTTTCTGATGAGGATGGCCAGGCACAAATCATCTAGTCATCTACTTGCATGAATGGATTCACTAAAGAACTAGAGCTTGTTGAGAACATATTTGCATTCATTACCTGGAATCTATAAAAACAAAATGAATCCACAAGAACATGACATTTATTATCTACCCAGTTCTAGTGACTGGCTCTAAAGTCTGCAGAGAAAAGAGCTATGCCAATTTTCATGATAAAGGATGGAGGCGGGAGGGGCTGGTAGCCCAGACTTTGAGTGACAAATTTTGCTTCAGGTGTAGGTAACAGTGTGATACAAAGTCTAGGAAGAGAGAATTCTGCCCATTTTTGTAGAATGATGAATGCCATTTCACTTGACACCTCACCCACCTACAGCTGTGAGGACCACCTAGATATAATGCCTAGGTAAACAATACACATGCTCATTCAGGATGTTGGTACCAGATGGCTGAAGCAGAAGAAGACAAAAATGAATAATAATAAAATCAAGTGAAACTAAAATTTCTGAAAAAATCTGAAAGAGATCTAGAGGTCCTGCAGAATGAACCAGAAGGATCTGATATATTTCAGTTAACGTGACTCCACTTGCATCATAGATACAAGGCTTGGAGAATATTGGTTAAAGTTTATCTATATCCTTGTACATTATTGAGAATTATTTCAGGTCTTCTTAAAAAAATCTTCTAGACCTAGCACCATTCTAACCATGTACTATGTGTACCACAAATGTTCCTTGAATTAGATTGTGAGTATTGGCCCATCGAAGGTCAAGGTTATTGTAACTCAGAAATTTCACATTTAGAACTCTGTAAGAGTGGAGGAAAAACACATGAGGTGGGAAAAATTAAAGGGCCAGTTTTTCTCCTGGTTATTCATTGTCCTTTTTATCCTTTTAATTACCTTTCATTCCCCTCTTCTTTCTTTTTTCTGTTCTTTCTCTCTTGCTGTAAAATACTTTCTTTACTTTGACTTTCTGGCTATTGCCTACTTTATCTTTCCTTTATTACTGAATGAAGACATATCTGTGAATAGATTATGAGGCCTCTGGTAAAATCAAAGATGTGGGAAGGCAGTGGAGAAGATGAGATCATGACTTCAAATGTAAAAACACTTTTTGTTTGTATAATCTTTGCCAGTGTTAGGTCACCTGTACCAGTCAGGTTGGCCAGTAGGTAAAGGATGTTCTAAGACTTTTTTTTTTAGGACAGCAGAATTTTTCGTTAGGTGTTTCCTAAATAGCATAAAGTTGTTCCAAAGTTAATCAAAGGAAGTTTAAGTGCTATTATAAGATATCAGACCGCAGACTCCAAATTATAAATAAGACTCTTTGCTTACTAAAATCTTTTAGGAGAGAGGACACTGGTCAAGAGTCAAAACTTTGAAATCAGTCATACCTAACTCCTTAATGCTTAAACTTTAGATTTTTGTTTTACACAGAAACAACCAAAGAATCTTTTTGATAACTGCCTTGGTATCAGTAAGGAACAAGAGGCCCTGTTACACCCAGGTAGGTGAGAGAGGACATCATAATACTGAGCATGGGAGGGGAGGGCACTCTTTGTACAAGCTGGCAAATTTCTGAAAGCAACCTGCAAAAGGTATTGATAACATATATTTGAAAAAGGTCAGAGTGTTTGTTGAGTTAAATGCTACAGAGCTATTCATATACTGTGCCTTTAACTTTCTCAAGTTACGAAAAGTGGTTCTGTTTTATTATGGAAGGATTTCTTCATCATTTACTCAGATACACTTGGCTTCAATAAAGTTAAACCAGTTTTTTAACTGCAGGGTCTCCTATGGATCCTTATTATTTTTGCTCACTGAGGAAGTTCTCGAATATATAGAGTTTATCAAGTTTCTTAAATTGCCATATGTCTTTAAGAGAAATAGCTACAAATACATCCCCAGACTGATGTCATGCAGAACATGGTTAGGGAAATGTAGCTTAGGAAGACTAATTACACATTTTATTTTCTTTGAAACAATGAACACGTGATAGAAATAATTTTCCAGACTTTTATAAATCATTGAAATGTAGAATCTCTATTGAGGATAGATATCAGTGAGGTTGGTAGGCAAAGAAGTTGTAAAAGTCTGTATTGAACACATAACACTGTGGTAACAAATAACCCCCAAATGTGACTCATTTAATATAGAAAGTGTGAATTTGTTTCTCTTATAACATGTATATCTCAAGTCAAGAGTTCTCTGGTCATCATAGCCATTTAGGGACCCAGGCTAAGGAAGCTGTTAACTGAAACGTAGTTGATAACTATATCAGAAGGAAATGAGATAGATCTGAAAGGTCTTAACTTGAAAATCAAATATTTAGACCAGAAATACCAGCATCCCTTTCACTCTCAATTCATAGAACAGAATTAGATTTAGAACTTCACTTACTGCTAAGGGCCAGAAATGCAATCATTTTATTGTGTCCTGGGGATAAATAGGAATATTTGTTTTGTCCGAACTAATGATTGCCACAGTCAGCGTAGTTAATTATAATGAAATAGAGATGTAAAGGACCTAAAGGAGTGAAACCAATCTCGAAATAGAAGAACCAGTTTTTGAGAATTCACATTATTGGTATTGGATGTTTACCATAATGCTATATTAATCAAACCAGTATAGCACTGGCCTAAGGACAGACATGTAGTTTAATGGGACAAAAAAGAGAGGCCAGAAACAGACCCACATTTAAGTGGACAATTCATTTCTAACAAAGATATCCTAGAAATGGGACTTTGAAAGTCTTTCCAACAAATGTTGCTAAAGTAACTGTATAAATAAAGGGAAAAATGTTAACCTCATAATCTATCTCATATTTTACACAAAATCAAATCAAAATGTTTCCTAAACTTACACGTAAGAGTCAGAACTGTAATGTTTCTAAAAGGAAAAAATAGGATAATATTTCAGTGACTATCGTGGTGGGCAAAGAGTTTGCAATTAATACGTGAAAGGCATAACCCATAAAAAAAGACAAACTGGAATTTAGGACTAAATTCAGAACTAAAATTCAAAACTCAAAACTCCTACTCATCAAAGACACTGTTAAAAAACTTAAAAGGGAGAATCTATTTCCAATAACTTCATCTGACAGAGACCTTGTGCCTAGAATATGTATGGAATCTCCACGGATCAATAATACAAAGATAAACAATTCCATTAAAAAGGGGGAAAGGCTTGAGCAGACATGTTAATGAAAATAACGAGTGACTAAAAAGAATGTGAAAAACTGCTGCACTATGTACTATGGTAGTATTATTCTATTTCTTGATCTGTGTGTTAGTTATATGTTAGTTTTGTGAAAATTCATTGAGTTGTATTTTTATTTGTTATGCACTTTTATATGTGTGTATTATTGTTCAAAAAGTTTGCTTTGAAACCCTTATAAACTGTAGTATTTTCGGAGTTAAGCATCCTTACTCTGCTTCCTTTGTTATTTGTAAAACTTTGTCCCCAAGGTCCTGTAGTTAACTCCAGAAGTGTGCCAAGCTATTAACACTCAAGGTATAAGGAAACAAAAATCCTGCTTATATGGATTAAAATGGTACAATCACTTAAAGCTTTGATAGCTATTTCTTTTATAAGCTTATTTAAATAATGGATATAGTATAAAAATAGTTAAACAAAACTTTACAGCCAGGTCCAAAAATAAGATAAGAACATTTCTGTGAATCAGAAACTAAATAGAAAGAGAACTGTATGTGGGTCCTAAAGCTGCAGGCCTGCTGACATCTGTGTTCAGAAGCAGATAATGAGCTGCCAAGTTTAGTTATTGAGGGTTAAAATGAACCAATTTTCTCTGTGTGAATTCAGGAAATAGGGCCACATTTAACATTTTAATTCAAAGGCTAGGGGTGCAGCTCTCTCCACACATGCAAAGAATTTGAAAGAATAGATTTGACCACCAGTAATGGTTCCACCTTTATCAAAAGCTGTGACTCTAGAGAGGCATTGGTCAGACACTAGGACACCAGGAAATGAGCCAATCACCTACCAGTTCTATAATTGGATCTGCCATAGCCCCATGGGACAATAACACCCAAGTATAATTATCAGAGCTAATTCTGACTCAGAAAACTAGAGGCCTGGAGAGAGGTAATCACAAAACATTTGGACAGTTAAAGTTGATTGTTAAGGGAAGGAGTGACCAAAAAAAAAAAAAATCTTCTGCTCAAAATGAGTTCATAACACAAATTTTCATGAGGAGACCCCCCCCAAAAATCAGCCTATTTTTTAAGACACCCAATAAAATCACCCATCTGAATAATTATTTATTCCATACTGAATTTATTTTATACAAAGTATTTTGAAGATATTGAGTTTTAAAAATGTTTAGAAGGATAAATAAAGCTAAAATTTCCTTTAAAAAGGATTGTGAAACAAAATCAGGCAAAAATGAGAAAAATTTAGGTGTCTATCAAAATAATCAATTAGAAATTGATTATAAAATATAGTATATATTGATTAAATTGTATAAATTGATTAAAAAATTGAGTATAAAATAAACAGTCATTTAAATAGAAAATTAAGTAATTAAATACACTCTATAAGTACAGAGGACTAATTAATAAAGTAACACAGTGGAAAATAGAGCACAGAGAAAGAAAAAAAGAGTAATTAAGAGACATGGATAGATTGCGAGAGAAATTCCAAAATCCATTCAAAACATTGCCAAAACAAAAGAAAATGTACAAATGGTACTTGAGACAAGTTTCCAGATTTGAAGATAGTTATGATTTTTTAGATTGATAAGGTGCCCTGAATATGAAATTGTTTAAATTATTAAAATACAAATGAATGTTTACTTAGACAGTGTAGGAAGATGTTATATCATTAAAGACAAAGAAAAACTGTATTATAATTTATAAAAAGATTGCTTTCCAATAAAAAAATATATACAAGACTGATGAAAATCGGTTCCTCATTAATAATAATAGAGACCAGAAAACAACAGCACAATATCTTAAAATTTAAAGACAGGGTGGGAGTAAAGCTGTCAAAGAATAATTTTGTACCTAGCTTCAGTATTTTTTGAAATAAAAGCAAAATAAAAATATTTTCAATTATATAAAGACTAATACATTTATAACGCAGAGATCTTCATTAAAAATTATTAAAGGAGTATGGATAAATTGTATGTAGAAGTTACTTTTATTATTCTTGCAACTTTGTGTAAATTTGAAATCCTATCAAAATAAAAGTTATAAAGAAAGGGAAAAAGCGATTGAAGGAGAAAAAAGTGAACATAAAGAAATGTAATTAGATACAAGAATATAATGTATATAAATACTGATAAAATATTTCGGTAATTTGGATTAAACATTGAATTAAACATGTTAACATTTTTATGTATTATTTTTAAAAAGTTATAATATGGGGAAGAGGGCATGCTGTAAAAGTATCATTGTAATTAAAATTATAAACAAAACAATAGTATACGAATAGGTAATGCATGTATAGAAATTGAAAAATAAGTAGATAAGATTCTTTTTATTAATAAAAAATATTATTGTCTATACCAAAAAATAATAGAAAATGAAAGCTTCAAATCAATAAAATTGTCTATTAACATACAAAATCAAGAGCATTCTAGATCAACAGTAAAAATCTAATGAATGTAATAAACAAAGATAATTTTAATCACAGTAAAAATCAACACTAACATACCTAGGTATAAAAATAAAACAAAGAAACTAATTTATAAACAAAAGTCACAGAGAAATATTAGATATACTGATATATTAATGACCCCGATCCTCTCTACCTCCCTGATTCACACCTTTGCCAGGTGACTTTGTGGTCCTTTCCATTAAAGAGATAGTGTCTATCTTCACATCCTTTGAATCCCAGCTTAGCCATGTGACTTGCTTTGATCAGTAGGATGAAGCAGAAATAACAATATGCTGGTTCCTAACCTAAAGTTCAAGAGGATTTGTGTATTTCTGGTTCTCTCTCCCTGTCCTGCACTCAGAGTTGCTTCCAGGCACTTAGTTGGGGCTATCGCAGTGCTCATATTATTTGTTTCCCTTTTCTCAAGGATCACAGACTTGTGCTGATTCTTGTTGACAAGAAAAACCTTTGAAATGTCCTAAATTCAATTATGATAGCCTGAAAGTGAGAGAAAGAGACAAGAATAATTAACCAGTTAATAGCTGTGGACCGACTAACATTAAACCACTCACATTCCTGAATGTATGCTGGAGCTTTGAATCAGCTTCCAAGTGGTGATTTAAAAAGAAGAATCTAACCACCAGATGCCACCTCATCTTGCTGATGCATGAACTTCAGGACTTTTGTCCTTGACCAGTGAAAAGTAGTAAATTTTTTTCTTATGAACTGTGCATCTAACCTAGAACTGCCTCCACATTATTCTTTCCTGCCCCTTAATCTGTAGCCAGTGTAAATTCTTTCAAAACAATTTTTCTTCCTCAGAACATAATGTATAAAAAAGCCCATAGACTCCAGGGTGGCAGACCTGTTTGTTTTCTCCATCTAGCTCCACTGCTGGTGGTTCCAACGCGTGCCTCAGGACCTGGTCCTTTTTCTGGCGAGTATATGACTCAATAATCTCTTTTTAGAAAAGCTTTCAGCTGTGAAGTTTTTGTTAACATTATCTAATGTCTATAAACACGTGTGTCAAGTATTTAATTTTTTTGAGAGAGGTTAAGTCCGGATCTTTTTACTCTATCATGGTTGGAAAAGGAAGTATATATATTTTAAATGTATCTTTCTCACTTCTCTCTGCTTAATAATTATCTAGTTTTTAAATACTTCCTCTCCCCATTGTAAAATATCATCATGAGAATGATTTTTCTTCTTAAATAATAATAGTCTGCTAAATTATGTTCTCATTAGCTTTTTTATGGCATTAAATGATACAGTACATAAAAATAATAAAAATAATAAAATCGTTTCTTTAGAACACACTTATGGATTATCAGACCATATGTTGACTTCCATGGAAGAAGTAGATCTGTAACTCCTTAGACTCATTAACCTCTCTAGTTTTTCTTCTGTTGATCCACTATATATTATCAGTTGGCCCTGGGATGGATTTCTCATTGACTCCGTTCCCATAATAATATCATTAATTCAAATTATTTCTGTCTCTGGATTAAAATTGGGTATGATCATAACACTTACATTTCTACTCAACTGTAAATTATCCCTACTGATTACTAGCTTGTATACCATTTTAGTTGTCTTTACATATGATGTTTAAATTAAACCTTAAAAAAAAATTTATGAGGCACAAAATAATGACTCCACTGAACAAATAAAGACAAGATTTTTAGAAGTTAAGTGACTTGCTCAATTTCACACAATTATTCAATAATTGAGGTAGGATTTATACAAAGGATTCTAGTTCCAAGTCTTGACCCATGATACTAATGTCAAAAAGGGTTCTTAGTCAAACAGATCTAATTTAAAATATCTCCTCTGCCACTAAGTAGACATATGACTCTGAACAAAATAAATAATGTATTTAAGTCACAGTTTACACTTCCGCAAAAAAGGCAATATAATTATTAGCTTTGCAGGGGTGTTTAGGGATTAAATAAGATAGTATTAATGAAAGTGTCTAACAGTTTTTCCAGCATCTGTTGGCACTTGATATACAACATTGTGCTGGATATCTTTTATTTGTTTCTCATGTCTACTTTCCACTCTTCTGCTCTAAAGCCTGGGAGCTTGATATCCCTTTAAAAAAATATCAGTGCTTGAGTTAGGCTAATATTGAAAAACCTAAAGCAACAGAGGGAGACAGGTAGGTGAATTGGGATATTTACTTATTCTCTTGTCTCTCTTTCTGGAACTATTGTGATCCTTAAAGGAGCTTTTTATAAAGACTTATTCCTCTGTTCCAGTGTAAGGAAAGAAAACTTTTCCTTTCTTCGCTTTTAGGTTCTTCGGCTGATCAAATATCCAAATTGACATAAGACAGATTAATTAGAGGAAAAACAAACATAATTCTCTATGTACAGAAGCCCCACAAAGTCACAAGAGGCTTCCAGATAGTCAAGCAATTGAGGCTTTTACGCTGTCCTGAGCTAAGGGCAAGGAGGTAGGGTCTGGGAATTTAAAGGGAAGGGAAACAATTCACAGGAAGATGAAAAGAGCAAATGTCTGATAAATGTTCTTCAGGACACTCATTAATAATGGGATACAGAGAGAACTTTGAGTAAACAGGCTCTGCTGGGCTCCCTCTATTTTACCATAGCTAGCCAATACTCTTTGTAGTTATCTCTAGTGAGAATTCTTTTTCTGGGCCAGGTCTTCTCTATATTATTCTTTTAGGCAGTTAAAGTAGGAGGTGAAAAACTCTTCTTGAGTCTTTTGGACCTTGATTGACTTCAGCTCAAAGTAATCCACATGCCAAAGTAACATGTTTTGGGGAGGCTCTTTCTGAACCCTTTCATTAGTAACCTCTTACAGATTTCTTGGTGCCCAGGGTTCCTACATTATCCCTGTTGGTTTCCATTTATATAATCCACTCATTTGTAATTAGATCTTTTGTAAATAAATTTCTTTGAGTTCTGATTTGAGGGTTCTATCTGTTTCCTGTTGGGTTCGTAAGTGACATATTTTTTTTTCTGTTTATTATACATTTATTCCTTTTTAAAAAGTTTTAAATAACCTTAGGTTTTGAAAGTTAATTTAATATTCAGATTCTTTACTTGTAAAGTAGGGGTGATAACAATCCTAGTCCCAAGAATTATTGCGATAACCAAAAGTAATAATAGGTGTGAAATATGTTTCTTAGTAGAAAAAATAGAATAATTTTATCTTTTTAGTGGATCTAACATATTATGTCTTTATAAAAATTTATAATTCATAAAAAGATACACATATGTCAGTATATATACATATATATTTATACATGCCCATATTTATACATACATGTAAGCATGTATGTACGTACATACCTATTTATCCAACTAATGAGAGAGAGAGAGAGAGAAAGAGAGAGAGAGCAAGCAAGAGAGGGTTCCTTGCAGAATGCTTTTGTTAACTTAAAAATAAAAGGCTGAAGTAAGAGGCAACAAACACTTATTTGAGATCAAAAAGAATTGAAATTCTAGGAAACACTGATTCAGGCAGAAATCCAAATAGTGTTCTAATTATGAAGTGAAAGCAAAGGGTATTTATGAGAAAGGGAAGGAAAATAATTACATAAATAGAAGGAAAGAATTTCTGTTGGTGCTAATAAGCCAAGGAAGGAATTTCTCTAGGTGCAAATAAGCTAAGTTATTCCCAAGCTATACATGATGGTGCTAATTTTAGAGAATGTCTTTAATTTTCAGTTCTTAGTCAGGATGTCTGCTTTCCCATTAGGTTTACAAACAATTGTTGGGAAGAATATGTTGGTTTGGTCCAGTCCAAATGTTATTTGCCTGTTTCAAACTTTTCAAAGTTTTGAGGAATAAGATGTGCAAAGCAGTTCCTCTGGGATGGCAGGCTGCAACTCCATTTTGAAGTAGTTTCATTTGTATCATTTTTCACATTCTAAAATTTATCTTTAGTTAAATTGTTTTTGTGGTAGTTAACTTTGAAAATTAGTCGTGACTTTTATTCTTAATCAAATAAGAAAAACAAATAAATACAAGAAAATTATATTATTCCTAGATCCTTATTTCAATATGAAGTCCTGGAAAAGGCTGGTAATTTATTTTTGAAAAATAAATTAAATTAACATCTTGCGCTACCACTAATGTTATATGAAGGTAATTGTACATTTTTGCTTTTTATTCGATATTATAAGGTTATCAGTTAATCATTTATTATTAAAATGTGCTGAATAACTATTATTATGACACATTAAAAACAAGTTCCTTGTGTTCATTTATTTGAAGAAACATCCAATCAATTGCCATTTCCTGTTAAAGTTTGCTATCATTTGTAGGAGACGAGTGCCCTCTTTTGGTTCTGTGATAAAACCATTGATCAAACAATGCTCCCTCTAGCTGATTCATTTTTCCTTTATATTCTAATTAGTTTCCCTTTGAGGTCAGAGGTATTTAATGAAATTATGTGCATTTTACTCTATTTTATCCCTTGCCACAGCAGCATAATAGATAGCCATTACTTCTAAACAATTTCCACTTCTTGTTCTCAATCTTGTTAGCCTTTTTCTAAGGGCACAGTACAAAATGTTGTCTTTTTAATGTTTTTATTGCTTGGGCTAGGGAAATATGTTTCAAGTATAGGATTCTAAGCAAGAATGCAATATTTTCTTTCAACTAATTTGATAGGAAGAAAAGGATGGCAAAGGAGGGAAAGTTGCTAAATTTGGCAATTCAAGGTAGTTTTAATTACTTAGAGGATGTAATAGAAGGTTACTAAGAATATACCTTCTCCCAATTACACACACACACACACACACACACACACACACACACCCATCAGATGCTTAAAAATACTTAATTATTTTTGACCAGTGATTTCTTTGTTTTATTCAGTACATTCTTTGCCATGGTAATCCTGAGTGCACTCCCCCAGTTGTCACTTAAAGAAAACAAACAAACACAAACCAAGGGTAAACAAAAATATAGACTGTGAGAGAATAATATTTAAAAATATAAGGAAGTGTTTTACTTTTCTTGTCATTTTTAGAATCACTGTGGATATTTCCTCAGTCTTTTGCAGTTGATCAACAGTCAGAAACACCAGTTTTGACTTGATCAGAATATGCTGTCAAAACATTGCCAACTAGGAGGTTAAAAGTACAACTTTAGCAAAATATCTTAATTAATTAATTTTTTATGGTACAGTGGTTAACAAAATCTAATAAGTTTCAGCTGTCTGCTTCAATAGAAAGGCATATATATATTTACATTAAGTGTTCACCTCCCATAGTTAGATTTAACATAGAAATATCATTTATTTTCTGGCTTGACCTGCTAATTAAACATTAAAATAAAGTGACCCTCCCATGTAGAATGTATGTGTTCAAAAGATATCTTTCTGTAGGGGTCAAATATGTGTTGACAGAAAGATATCTTTTGAACACATGAATTCTACGTGGGAGGGTCACTTTATTTTAATGTTTAATTAGCAGGTTAAGCCAGAAAATAAATGACATTTCCATGTTTTGCTCTTAGAACCCAGAATATAGATTCTTAATTCAGTGATCTCTTTGTCTATGCAGTAGAATTATGTTACAATTCAGAATAGAAAATGTTATCATACAAAGATAGAGTGGGGTTTCTTACCCAACAGAATTATCCACTACAGCAGTCAAAACCATCAGATGGTGGTTCGCTTCTACTTTTCTCTTTGCTTATATAAAAAAAACGAGAGTGCTAGCAAAATCTGTATAGATAAGAAGTAAGAAAAGATTTTATTTGCAACAAAATTCTAGGTAATATCGAATAAAAATTCAATTTTAATTAAGAAAATAAGATACCACAGTTTCCATATTTTTCCCCATGGATGTTCTGAGATGCCTGGGTAAAGGCAATATCGATGAAATTATTAAATATTAATTTATTCTCCCAGGTTAGAAAATTGAGATGATTATCCTGATAACTCAGATCTAAAGGGAGGAGGGCTTTTTGGAAACAGAACAAAACAGAACTAAGATTACCTTGTTTTAGTTCTACTGTAAACCAAGATTGTAGATGAGTATTGTTTTCTTCATTTTATTTAGTAGAAAAGTATTGGTAAAGTCACTATATATGAAATGAGAATTCAATTGGCTTTGTGCCTTTTAATATTTTAATTAATCATTTAAGATAAAGAAGCCCTGAATTGCTTAAGCGTAAAAAAAAATTGGCTATGAAAGTTAGAAATGAGAGCAGCATTAGATGGCACTAGAAGATCACAAGTCTCTGAGGCAAACCCTCTTTTTCGTTTCCTCCTTCAGTCTCCATAATATATGTGACAGGAGGGCTGTCAGAGTTGGAAGGGGTGGGGGAATAGAGAGAACATCACAGCTGCGGTGGTGGGAAACTAATTTCCTTGCCTGTGTTCTCTGGAAGGAGTCCTGGAATGTGTTGGGGGGAAAAGCAAGAGACCAATTTACTAGAGAGGTTCCACTCAAGCCACATTCACTGTCCCATTTAGTCTGAATCAAAAATAGATAAAGGAAGTTTCATCAGGGGGTGTCTTCTGTTTCATTTGCTGCTACTGATAATTGAGGTTTTGCTGTTTAGAGAAAGCTCAAAGAATGTATTTGTCATTAAGATAATTATTACATTTTTTCCCTACAGACAATTCATAATCTCTTAAGAGTACACATTTTTCTACCTTTTTCTCAACAAACCTGACACAAAGACATGAAAACATTTTATTTCTTTCTTTAAACCTGAAATAGAGTCTATTCTACAGCAACAAATTTATTTACTTTTTTTAAAAAATTGTATTTTGTTAACGCTTTAAGGCTGAGGTGTGTCTGCGGGAAGCTGAGCAACCCATGCCACCACTCACCTTGAACAGTTGCAGCTTCTAAGCACATTCCAGCCCTGCTTTTTCCCGCAGCTCTCCTAATCTTTCACATGACTATGAAGACTTACTGCCTTGATATCTAACAGAAGATGTTTCTGATATTTTTTCAAGGCTGTAAAAACTATGTCCAGGTCTAGGAGTGGGAATGATATGTGGACATTTGGAGTAAATCAGTGGTTATCATTTCTCCTTCCATCTAGCTACTAAGAAGGGTCTTAAAAAAAATCTCAGCATTCCGTAAAAATACACTCAAAGAAGTATTGCACTTCCGAAATTGTATTCTCAATGATAAGAAATTTAAAAAAAATTGAGTTCTGAAAATAAATTGTTATTGAATCCATTATCAGATACTATATTTTATGTTTAATATCTCAGAGAAATAGCGTAGAATATTTCAGCTTTATTTTCCCATCAATAGGATTTATTTTTCTCTTATTTTATTTTTTCTCCTCCTTTATTCATGACCGAGAGCAGAACTGACCTATCTAAATGTAGAATTTGGTCACATATGCGATGTTAAATAATTTTTATTGCTAGGAATCATCATGGATCATTATCACAGTAATCAAAATGTGAACTGAAAGCATTTTTTCTCTGTTTTCTTATTCCCTTCACCATACTTCCCTCTTTTCCTTCCAATCTCTTTTCTTTCTTTCTTCATTTCCTACCTCCATCTTTTTTTTCTCTTTACTTCTCATGTATAGTCCATAAGCATTTTTAAATTCTTATTTTGTTCTTGAAGATTTTGCCATCCATTGTTTCTTCCAAATTCTCTAGTTGTATCTATTTATTGTCTTAAGAAAGGAGAGTGATCTTAAATGTGTGTGTGTGTGTGTGTGTGTGTGTGTGTGTGTGTGTAATGTACAGAGAGAGATGGTGGGGTGGGGAGAGAGACAAAGAGACAGAGAAAGTACTCTGTGACTGAGAGAAGGCAAAGAAGTTAGAATGGTTTCAGTCTATTTTCCAAGTTGGTCAGTTCAAGAACAAGTATATTAAGGATGGTATTATATAAAATATTGTGATTGACATAGACTCTCCTTAGCACATTAAGTGCAATTAATTATGTATCAATCTATTATGAAATTGAGTGATACTAAAAACTTGATTTGAGCTATCATTCCTGTGTTAATTTTAATAGTCTGTCTCTGAAATTTCATTGTGCACAGCAATGTTACTTGAGATTTTCTCCATAAGTGGATGCAGGGACTAGATTTCTTACTGAGAACTTTTCTAGTCTAAAGACTATGAAATTTAAAGTATTAAACCTCAGTTTTTCATGTAATAGAATTATATGGACAGTAGGCTAGATAGTTTGAACTAATAGCTGTAGAAAAAGTGAACTATCTAAAAGGAGTGTAGACATTAGGCTACTCCTCTAGGAATGAAGAAAGAAGTGTATGATAATCCCTTTCCTTGTCTATAATTAAATTTTGACACTTTTTTCTTCTCAGGTTACTTTAGGAAAATCATGCTATCTATCTATCTATCTATCTATCTATCTATCTATCTATCTATCTATCTATCTATCTATTTATTTATTTATTTAGTTTAGCAGTACCTGAGTCTTCTTATTAACATTTAGTAAATCCCAGAGACAACTTTTCCTTGCATTCAAGCTATCACAGATTTCTACCAAAAATATCTTACACATTCAAACTTCTCTTAGAGTTCAAGTCTTCCCATCTATGATCATTATAATAAAAAAATGCCACCTAGTCACTAGTTTTTATCTATTTCATATGCATTTTATATGAATCAGATAATAAAACCGTGTGCACTTTATTTAAAAACATGCAAGTGCTTTTTAAAAAAATACATATCATTGCAGCTGTGATTCCACATCAAACCTTACTAGTAAAAATTGAACATTTGTTCTTCACATCATTTGCCAGGCCTGGCCGAAGATGACACCTACCTACACCAGAGCCTCAGAGGAAGAAGTGTTTCCTAATGTCGAGAATGAGAGCCCTGGTGGAAAGGGGTCAGCTGGCAGATTCCCCTTGCTCCCTGCAGAGTGTGCGAAGGGCAAGGGACTACGGTGGGCATCTCTGTCATGTCTGCTCTGTGTACCTCCTAGGCCACTAGTGGAGATACGTGATCAGCACCAAAATCCTTATGCTGTTATCCTTCTTTATCTTCAAGGATTAACAGTGAAGCAAATTAAGCCATTTATTAGTTTGTGTACTATTTGTATGTTCCTTTAAAATATTTAATTCATGAAAGCAAGGGCTGTCTCACTCAATTCTTTATCTAGCACCTATATTAGTGTCTATCACAAGCTGATAAATTTTTATTGAATTAATAAATATAAGCGATTCACCAAAACACTCATTGTTTTTTCAACACCTTTATTTTTTACTTCTAAATCTGTGAGACACGTGGCTCAACTCGCCATTGCAGTTTACATGGATCTCCATGTTACTGTGATCCCAGCTACCATACCTGATACTGGAAACCAATCTACATGGTTTGTTTTAAAAGCGAACTCTTTTCTCTACTATTTCCAGATTAACCAGAAACCCTAGGAAAGTATAAAATGACATGACAATAGATATTTTATATTCTCTTGTTACAAAAATAATTCCCAGTGTACTTTATGAAGATGTCAAAACTAGTATTTTGAAAATGATCTTATTTACATTTCATAATAAAAAATGTCACTTAAGTTATTGCACATATTTACATACAGTGAAGTATAAAAGAGCATTATTAGTGCTTTTATATCTGTTTCTATACTTATTGTCAAGAGACATTCTCTCCATGGGTCTCTCACATTTCTGGACATCAGTGACTATATTTTCAAGGCTATTTCTATAATAAATAGTCTTAGATGATAGATCAGAAGGCAGGGTTTGTCTTTCACTCTCTGGAGCAGAGGGCAGGGTTTTTTGTCCACTTGGTATAATAAAAATATCT